>PVKZ01000173.1:817697-1264311 GCA_004027375.1 Macroglossus sobrinus
CATGACATTTCTTTGAATAATGATGTATTATTCCATTCATTACTTCTAATTATGTTCTGTTACAAGTGCAAGGCTGGCAGCACCATGACCAGCCTCTTCCTATTCCTCACAATCTGATGACTTTCATGGAAAGCAGGTCAAAAATATGCCAAGAATATAATGAACACAGTTCAGTAATTGTTAGCCATGACAGTTTAAAATTACTTGAGTAAAATTTCACATTGAAATAAACAGAAATAACTTTCCATGTTACAGGATATTCATTTTTGCAATTAATATGGAAAACATTCAAAATGTTATTTTAATACGAATAATTATCATCCTACTATTTGCTAGAACTGGAGAGTACTCCTAATATTTTTCTCCTCCATCCCCACATTCACATACATCCTAACAAAATTATATTCTGTATATAGTGTGTCAAAGTATCTTTTTTGGGGTTGTGAAAGTGATTCTATTGGCTTGGTGCAATTCTGTGAGAATGAGGGTATCTCTTAAAAAACAGTTGGATTTTCCTCCCCTAATACATAATCAGTGTCAGGCCAGCCCATTTTAGCCCATTCACAACAGAGCCTGAAGCTAGATGATAAATCTTAATATGGAGAAGAGATCAAGGTCAAGGAAAAACAGTCAAAACTAAGTAATAAGGCAAAAGAGCCAAATAAACCACAAGGTCATCACATGCATATCCTCGTGGGTCAGCAGGCAGCAAGGAGCCAGGCAGAAACAGCAGCTAGCAGGAAGTGGTCTAAATGAGATCTAGAGACCAATATGTACATGCTTCAGGCAAACTGTTTCATGGGTAAGTTACCTTTATTTGAAGAGGCCAGGGTAAAGTGTATAAAATCCACACATTTTTCTCCATCTAGTTTCAAATGTTCCTTGCACACACATTCCTTCACTGTCAGGTGCCAACAATCCATCATTCTGTCTATAATAAAAATAAGGTATCTGCCTCAGCTCCAGGATCAAAAAATAAAGTTGGGAGATAGCGCCTGGCAAGGAGGGCTTCTGTTTCTCTCTGATCTGCATGCTAGTACCTGCCTGCTAATCCTGCATGCAGCCTCAAAACCCTCCTCAACATTGTGCACTCATTACCAAATGAAGAGTTGAGGTTTGAGATAAAACATATTCATCTCTGTGACAATTCCTCAGATGACAAGAGGAATGACAGTCACACAAGGTTTGTCTTGCAATGGGGTTGGCAGGATCTTCTGTGGCAGGTTCTAGACACTGAAAAAAAGATCTCAATCAACTTAGAGATAAAAGCATCCAAGAGTTCCCTTTGTTCCTACTGGCCAACATCTTCAAAAACTGGTTCTAGCTGGTAGCAATGTACTCTTAACCAAAAGATAGGTGCACATTACATGAAAACAATTCCCATAGAAACAAGATAGAGAACACTGAACAATCACTGCTACATGCAGGTCTTTTGAATATAATAATCGGCCAAATTAAGTAAAGAAAAATAAGGCCATAAGAAAACCAACTTGACCCATTATAGCTCAGGACAAAGGGCAGCAAGGTCATCTTTGAACATCTCTTCAAGTGTATTTTAAGCTAGCTAACATATAACAAGCATGTACAGGGTGAAAAAAAGAAAAAAAAACATATGCACAGGCAAATTTTAAGAGCAAAAAAATCTATCTTTAGGAATAAACATATTAAAATAGTGCTCGTGATCATTTTATTTGAACAGGAAGGCTTAAAAAGAAACTCTTTTGAGAAATGAAAGATCATCAAATCCCTAATAACTGCAGTTTCCTGAACAATTAAAGAAATCTATGACCTACTCAGGAAATGACGAATATTTTTTATTTTTATGGAAGGATTAAAAGGGTACTTTTATCTATAGCATCTTATAGCATATAGTGCTTCCATAAGCAGCCTATTAAGTAATTAAGCTATTTTTATTCTTTGTTCATTTATTTCAGGAGTACTCGACATGGCAGTGGTCTGGAAAAGAAAACATTGCTCATTTGGATAGGTAAAGTTTTGTTTTAAAAGGCATTTGAGTTGTCTTTCTTTATCTTATTGAAGTTAGACCTTAGTGAACAATTTCCATTGTACCAAACTTATTTCTAATACATCAGCAGAAATGTCCTTTAAGTTACCTAGTCTAATTCTTCATAAACACACTTTGTAAGGCTGCCCTCAATGTATCATCCTAACATTGTTTGGCCCTGATAACATTCTGTGTGCAATGCTCTTGTTTGGAAAAATCTGCTCTTTTGAATAACAGATTCAATAAACTATTGACAAATGATTTGTATAATATAGTATGGCCAGCAAGCAAGGTTTGTCTCTGTCAGTACACACCACATTCAACCTGTCCACAAATGTTGCCACGTTCCCTTTCTGTTACAGCTCCTTACTCCATTCTGAATAGCAACCGAAAGATCAATACACTGTCTGCTGAAAACAACAGGACATAACAAATGAATAATTTTATTTACAATAAAAGCCCCAGTCCCCAAATGGATTCCACTGATGTTCAAATTCATTTTTCATGCTCAACTCAAGATGAGAGGTAGACACAGCACAATGCAAGGGGGGAGAGTGGGAAGAAGTATTAACCATAGTGATTCAAATTTATTTATGCTGTGAACAATAGCTGGGCTGTGGGCCGTGCTGAAGTACAAGAATAAAATGTTCACTGCAGAATTCTAAAGATGCAATCTCCAAAATGTTTCTGTTTTCTCAAGACATTCTAAAAAGCATTTTCTAGTAACAAGAAATTAATGGAGTAATGGCATTCTGACATATTCTTCTAGAGTGTTGTACCAGGGAGGCCGAAGCCTATTCAATGGACTTTAAACACTTCAATGAACAGAAGTGTTTGCTTTAGGGGGGAAAGGAGGGCATGGAGCTGCTGTTTTGAGAATGAAGCAAACAGTTTTGCTTTAAAAACATATCTTCAGCTCCTGATCTGATAGTTCTTTTCTTCCTCTAAAAGTTACAAAAAAATCAGTGAACAAAGTCATAAGAAAAAAAGTTGAGAGTGGGGAAGCAAAATGTTAGAGAGGGACATAGTTCAAAGATGACATTTACAAGTCTCATGAATGGCACATTCCCTAAAGGCCACCTGAATACTTTTTTAAAGGAAATGATCAAAAATATAAAATAAAAATTTCTACTTCATATAAAAAAGACAATATACTGTCCTTAACATAAAGACTTGTCTACTAATGGATTAACATGGAAAAAAAAACACTCAAAAACAGAATAGAATTTTCTCTCATTTGCCATCAATTCATTCACTGCTTTTACACTTAACTTCGTACACTTATAACACAAAAGAGTAAACAAAATTGTAACTGACAAATCATGAAGGGAAAGTTAGAAAAATACAGCTTGAATATGACACTCAAAAAATATGGAATAAAATGGTTATAAGACTTGCCTTCATCCATGGGAATACTGAAAAAGGCAAGATTTCAGCAAACCCTATTGCTCCATTTCATTAATTGCAAAGATCCATGTGCTCCTGTTTACAGTTTCACTTAAAATTTAGTCAACAAAGTTCTTTTGGATGCTAAGTTTAAAAAAATATGTAAGAGCAGGCCCTTCCCAGGAACTAATGACTCAGGGAAGAGACAAACAGGAATGCTCATAGTTGTGAAATGAAACAGACTGGGATAAATGTTTGGCGTGGTGCCTAGAACAGAGTAGGAGCTCAGTAATAAAATGCTGAATGAGTCAACATGTGACTAATGAACCAAGTGTCACAAAAAGGACAGGCTATATTTTTCCTAAAAAAAAAAAAGGGACAGATATTAAAGCACTTTAGATGAAATGAAAAGGATGAGAAGCATCACAAGGTTAAGAACATCAAAGAGGAAAGCATGACAATGTAAACACACCATCTGTTTAGGAAAGTGCTGGAAAGTGCTAAGCAGTTTGGACTGTATTCTCAAAAAAAAGAAAAAAGAAAAAAAAGAAGAAGATGATGATTCATTTATTTCATTAATTGTTTGTAAGCAAGAGAATAAGATAATAGGAATTGTGGATTAGAATGAAGTGAAGGCTGGATTGGAGAAGTCCAGATACAGGGAGGGTGAAAAACAGCTAAATGATCTACCCAAGGGGCTAAATGAGGGCAGACCAAATAGAACCCCGGGGAAAGAGAAAAGCCAACTGAAGACATCTCACCATTTATCTTATGAAATGTTAGTGGGCAGAGCTGTCCACAGCTTCAATTCCCAAATCACTGGACAAAATATATCTCCTTCTTCAAGCAAGTAACTTATTAAGATTCTTCTCACAGTTGCCACTTAACAGAGTTTACAAAGGTAAAATAAAATAAAAAGTTACAAAATCATCATAGAAAAAGGATCATCTGAATACATTATCAATAGGCGCTGATACCACTTTAAACACAGTAAATGTGAAATAGCCTAACAGAGTGTACTGATTACAAAAATGTTCCAGTTCTCACTGTTCTCATCCTTGGAAAGGGCCGGATTCCTCTTGTTACATTCCAAACAAACAAAGGTTTGATAATTTTAATACATGGTTCCCCATGTCCTTGGCATACACTCAGATATGGTAACTGACCAGAACTTATTTCCAAAATGGTAATTCCAGTGCTATCTAAAAGAAAACTAATCATCATTCACTACTTGCTCACTATTCAGTACAGACACTTCCCTAGAAGCATACAACTCATTTTCTTGAATTCAAAAACATACAGGACCCAGGTCTTACATAGCACACTTTCAGAGTTGGTTAAAAACGCTATGAAAAAAATCAAGGTATAAGTAAAAATTCACAAAGCAAAGTTCATTCCATTATTAACTATTAAAAAAAAAACTGCAATTCTACAACTTTACATTTTCTCAGTCCAAGATTTGTTCATCTAAATTCACATTTCATCCCAGGTTCACTCATTTCTTTGATAGAAGTCAATTAAAGCTGGCACTCAAAGAGAGGTGACATTTAAACTATGCTCTTTTGAAACTGGAATCCTAAGACATTTTACTTAAAAAAAAATTCCTCAAAAGTAAAAGACAATCACAAACTTGCAGCAAAATCAATTGAAAAAATAAAATGCTTCTGTTACTTCAAGAACTTCAGTTCTATAAGACCTCAACATAAAATTGATATGCAAATGAAAATTTTTTGTGTTTTATAGGACCTTTCTAAATCATTCTAGTTTTTTTTTTACTTCAATAAACAAAATAATGAGATTTTCTAATATTGAATATTTGTAATTCAGGCTATTTTTATAAATTTAAAAGAAAAGTTAAATGTTACCAAAAAATTTATATAATATTATTTACTAGTTTATTGCTGTGATCATTAGTTTTACAAATTTACAAAATTAACTTAGAATTTGGATTCAAGGAATTGAGTCCATTATAAAATTACAATTATATTCTGATGCATGTTTTTGTTGTTTATATTTTTTTTCAATGTGACACAGTATCATGGCCGATTTTATTAAAAAATTCTCAAGCATTTTGAAAATTCCCACTGAAAAAATATAACTTATTCTTTAAAAAAAATTAACATATTTGTAGATTTAGAATAACTAGAAGTTTATTTCAAAGTAAAATTATATCTCTGTGTGGAAAGTGCTTATCTTAAAATATAAAATTTTATGTTTTGTTGCACTCTGCATAGTAAATTAAGTTAGGGGAAAGAGAAAAAAGATTATAAAAAGTCAGTACAAAAGTATATGCACGCAGTCATGACTGATATTTTCAACAACACAAATGCTCCAGGGCATTTCACCAATTCCTGCTATTCCCACTGCAAAGAATAAAGCTCTCCCTTAAGACCAATAGGAGAGACTACAACTCAACAGTCAGAGGGAAATAAAGCAACTCTACCACCAATGACACTGGACAATGATCCAGAAGCTGGCATATTTTTCAAGAGAAAATGCTAAACTAAACCCTAAGATGGAAAAAATACTTTTATTTAATTAAAACTCCTAACTTAAATGTTCTGCAAGAGGTAAAGAAACCAGGATCTCAAATCTTTGTGTAATACCTTATTTCCATGTCACAAAAGTACCACCCAATCTCTATCTTACTAGTAAAATTCACAACTGAAAACTGAAAACAAAGTGCCCATGATATTTATGGGGACCATTTTAGAAGCACCTATTTATTTACACAGCTACCATAATGAGAAGGTCAAACAAAAACTCACCTCTGAAGCCACAGTTGCTAAGCAACTCTTTTGAGAAGATCTGCAACACTGATCAAGCATATTACTGGTGCTGCCAAACGAATTCAGAATAAATGTAACATCTTACCTGGTTTCTCCAAAGAGGGAGGGAGGTGGATTCTGATTTTAACTTTTTAGACAGACATTGGAGGCCAGTCCTGTATCCATTTAATCTAGTAGGTTTAGAGGCTTTTTATTTTTCCACTTTGAGAAAAAGAAAAGGATACGTCCTGGTACCACAGGTTTCCTGTTCACGAGGGCAAAGGACAGTTCTGTTTTGAGAAATACCACAGAGGGCTTGATGAGATGCTGGCCGAATCTGAAAGACATTTCCTCACAGTCGAAATCTGAAAAAGAAGATGATTTAAGAAATGGGCATTTATAAAATTCAGTGAGAAACTCAGATCATAACTACTTTAAGGAAAGCAAATTCCATTACTACAGATTCTTAGATGAGAAGAAGACATCATGTAAGCTGTTCCCCATTCAAGGTCCAATAAGGTGTATTCTGGGTAACTGCTCCTAAAATACTCCACTCTCTCTATCAGGGGTGCCTTGACTGGAGTTAGTATTTTCAAACGGAAGCATCCCATGGACAACAAAACAGTCTTAAATCCCTCTGCACTTCAGTTTGCCACCTTAAGTAAAATCTACTAGGTATTGTCTGTCAGGTACTTTATTTTTTTTTCCCATCCATTTCATCATTTTTGCAAGGCTGAAAATTTTCATTGTTAAGTATTAACTCTAAACCATCTAATTCTTAAATGATTTTATCTTTGTTTATATAAAAGCAATTTAGAAAAAGTACAAACACTGTTTGAACTTGTCTATAATTACAGAAATATATGAGCACTCCCAGAGAAATATTATAGTAAAATTTCTAAAATTAAAGAGAAAAGAAATGAGAAAAAAAAGAAGTAAAATACAGTTCAAGATGAAAACAATTCCTAGCTGACATAGAATCAGGATGCAGCAAGGTAGGTGTTTCATATTCTCCTTTTGTGGGAAAAACCATAGTAGGGTGGGTGGAGGGAGATTAAGAAAGATTTGGAACTTTGCATCTAAGGTATCAAGAAATGATTTTCTGTCAGTTAGATGACTATATATGACAAAGTTACTTCCTAAATGACTAAGACACAGCCTCCTTGGGAAACCACTTCATTTTTCTAATTCAGCAACGACACTATTACAAACTTGATGAAAATAATCAACCCATGAGAAAACAGGAAACAGGGTTACAAAAAAAAGATGATGTCAGAAAATAGTTGATGTTTTATGAAACATACCAATAAATATGTTTAATGATTCTAATGTTTTCAATGACCCAAAAGATACAGTATGCAAGTGTCATCCACTATTAACGTTCTCAGTGACCCAAGATATGTAGTATGCAAGTGGCATTCACTACAGAAGGACCTGCAGAGCTAGAAATTAACACATGTCAGGTACAAAGAAACAAGATGGAAGGTTTGCCTTGTATCTCACATAAGTACTAGTTTCTAGATCATTTATAAGTATGTCATAAAAATAAAGGGTATTGAGTAAGAATGCTGAAAATCATCTAACCCAGTGTTTTTCAAGATGTTTCCCTGGACCCACAGTATCAGCATCACTTGATAATTAGAAATGCAAATTATCAAGTCCTACTTCAGACCTACCAAACCAGAAACTCTGGGAGAAGGGCTCTGCAATCTGTGCTTTCATGAGCTGTGCAGATGTTTTAGAACCGCTGACCAGACCCAACTATTCTCACAGTCCTTGGGTCCTTTCCTATTGAATCTTTGCCAACTAGCTGGCTAGCCTATGCTTGAATATACCCAGAGATAGAAAATTCACTATTCATTCCTTCTAAAACAATAAACTCCAACAATTACATAGTTGCCCTTCATACCAACTCCATCCATTTGTCTTGGGTTTATGCCATGGGGCTATATGAAACTAATGTCATGCAAGTGGCAAAGCTTCAGATATTTGGAGTTAACCTTTGCTCATTTTCCAGTTTTTCTGGACAAACATGGTAATTCATTTTATTCATTCTACAAATCGTTCCCAAAATCAAGCATTGATTCAAGTCCTGAGGCTGTTTTTGTTTTGTTTTGACTTCCCAGCATCCACTTTCTGTAGTTCTGGCCACATCACCCTGATTTTTCTTTGGATAATACTCCATCATATTCTATATGTGGAGCTATTCCTACTGCCTGGTTCTAGGGATGGGAAAGTGACATGGACATTCTTAGTCCTCTGGCATATGATTGGTTCAGAAGTAGACACAGGACAAAATATAAGCTAGTCAAAGGAAAAATATCCATGAGAGGAAAACTGCTAATACTATGGGAAAGGGGCTTTATTTTTTTCTGCCAAGTTGCCAAACTGGTAGCAAACAAACCTGAAACAGCTAGAGCTTACTTTAAAAAGAGTTTACCTGGTATCAGAGCCAACACTGAGGGCAGCAGAGCCAAGCTAGAGAGAGACCAATACCTGATGACATTGTTTGAACACCTGGCTCTAACAATGTTGGAAGGAGTATTGTTCCTGGTGCTTGTTTCCTCTTAAGGATAATTGTACAGAACTGGCTTAAACATGGGCTTTGGTTGATTAGTCACTATTATGAATTCATGAAAGGCTCTTCTTTTGGTTATCTTATTATCATCATTTGCCCTTCATCTCTTATGCCCACACTCTATTCCTTCCTCTACCACCACAGGGCTTCACTTTTTTTAATTAATGTATTTATAATCTTCACTGGATTTTTAGAAATGTATTAAAAATATATAGGGATCTTGTATATGGTTTTTAATTGTAACTTTCTTTAAAACTCATTCTACCTTTTTTCTCTCAACATTGTTTTAGAGACTCGTTTATTTTGACATAGATATAATTTACTCTTTCTTGTTGCTTATTTCCTCTCACTGTATTCCACTCTAATTTTCCTTGTCCATTTTTATAGTGAAGAGCTAACTTGTCTCCAACCCTTTACCACAAATAACACTGTGATGACATCCATGCATGTATTTTTCTGGATATCTATGCTAGAATCCCACTGCTGGGTTTTAGGTTATACACATAAATTTTGTAAAGCATATGCACCGGTTTGCATTCCCAAAATACACAGATTTCTATTTCCCTACGTCTTTGCCAGCACTTGAGAGCATCTGATTTCCTAGCTTTTACTGATATGATAGGCAAAATGGAAACTCTTAATTTTAATTTGCTCATCACCAGCATATGTGTGTGAACACATATCAATACCCTTCAATGAATTGCCAGTGTATAGATTTTATTTTGTAATCTTTCTTCTAGTTTCTGATTTTCCAAAGTCCCTTATGTATTCTAAATAGTGATCCTAATCTATTAAACATAACAATTATATTTTTACTATCAGTTTTTCTATCATACCTTCCATTGAACAAAAAGCATTCATGTTGATGAATTCATCAGTTATCTTATTATAGTTCGCGCTCTGTGAATCTTATGTAACAAACCCTTCTCTACCATGAGGTTCCAAAAATATATTCTTAAATTTTCATCTGTTTTCATTCTTAACAGGTATTTTATCCACTCAGAGCTTTGTTTATTGTATAAAGTACAGAAATAATTTCATTTTTCTCCTTTTGTGAACCAACTGTCTTAGCACCAATTGCTGGGAATGATCACACCAAGTTCCCATATATTCATAGGAATGAGTCTGGACTTTACAATATTGATTCTATTCCAGATGCTAGAGAATAGAAAGCACCAATTTTTTCTCTAAAGGCCTAAACTCAGCAGGCCACACAGTCTGTTATAACTACTCAACTCTGTCATGGCAACATGAAAGCAGCCATAGACACATATAAATGAATGGATGTGGCTGTATCCCAATAAAGATTTATTTATAAGTACATGTCACATTGTAGATTTGGATTATAGCCTATGTAGTTTGCTAACTCCTACTATACAATGTCAATACCTTATAAAAGAAAGATCCTTCTTTATTTACTCTCCTATGTAAATTTTAGATTCAACTTTGCCCCTCCAGAAAAATTCTTGTTCAGGTGCTAATTGAAATTATAATGAATTTAAATTTTAATTGAGGAATTATAACATCTTCACAATATTCAATCAACCTATTTATGAACTCTCTGCATTGATACTTTATAATATCTTAATAAAACTCTTATAATAGAGTTTTAAATTCCTCTTACGTTTAATAAATTCTTTCTTAGATAGCTTTTGGTTTAGTCACTATTATAAATGGTATGTTGTTATCATCATAGTTTATAATTGGTTACTTTTAATACAATGGAAAGCTACCAATTTTTATGTGTTGCTCTTACAAGCTAGCAACCAGCTAATCTCTTGTATTGCTGCTAATATTTCTCTTGTATTGTTGCTAACAGTTTCTGCTGATTCTTTTTGGTTTTCTATATAGAGTTGACCCTTGAACAATGCAAAGGTTAGGAGTAGTGGTCTTCAAATAATCAAAAATAATGTACAACTTAAGTTGGCCCTCCACATATGCTTATCCCCAAACACAGAAGTACAGAGGGCCAACTGTATATTTATTTAAAAAAAAAAAAAAAACCTATGATAAGTGGACCTACACAATTCAAACCTATGTTGTTGTTTAAAGGTCAACTGTACATTATTTTACTTAGAAATAATGGTAATTCTAACTCTCTTTTCAATTCTTCTACTTTTGTTTTGTCTTATTGCATTGGTCAGGGATCTCATAAGGCTGAGTAGAAGTAACACAGGCATCCTTGTCTTGTTTCCAACCTTAGAAAGAATTAATTTAAAGCCTTTTTTCCCCCATTAAGACAGATTTTTCGTAAAAAGCTTTTATCAACCTAAAAAAAGTTCCCATTTCAAGTTTACTAAGGTTTGGTTCTGTTTAAAAAGAAAAACAATTATTAAATGCTTTTTTTATCATTGATCGATTTCTTGGTCTTTGCCATTAATGTTGTAAATTACAGTAATAGTTTTGTTTTTAAATCCTGAGAATATCCTTTCACTTTGATATTTAAACTTAGACATGATGTACTATTTTTTAATACACTCCAGATTTGAATTCTTAGTGTTTTTCAGTGTTGTAAGTTGGCCAATATTTTTCCCTTGGTTTTGGTTTTCAGAATCGAACTTAATAGGCTGGCTTTAATTCTTTGGTCTAGAAGGATTTTACTATCCCTTGACAGTTAAATAGAACTCACTTGTCAAGTTGTTTGGTCCTCTTTTTACATTGCAGGAAGAATTACATTTTGACAATCATTATAATTTATTTAATAGTTGCTGATTAAGTTTTTTTCTTGCATTAATTTTTAGGCATATAATCTTTCCACCTAAATTTTCATCTTTATTAATAAAAATTCATATTCTTTTATAATTCAAAACATAAGCCATTATTCTTTTATCTATTTTACATTTTATGTTGCTTTTGTTTATTAATGTATATGTTTTTCTTAACCAGTCTTGCAACACTTAACATCTAGCCTATTCAGGTTTTCAAAGATTTTTTTTTTTGGTTCTTTGCTTTATTAATGATCTTTACTTCATTGCTTATTTTCTGAATTCATATTTGTTTTCCTTTTTCTTGGTTTTTTTTTCAGGTTTACTAAGTTGCAGTTTTTCTAATTGAGTCAAACATTAAGTTTATGGAGTTTCAGACTATTTTTCTTTTGAGTAACAAAAGTTATATATTGCCTTCAAAGTGTTCCATTAGTTATTCTCAAATTCTGATCTATTGTGCTTTTATTACCACTCAGCTTTAAAATTTTGCTATTCTTGTTATCATTTCCTATTTTACCTAAGGGTTATTTCATAGTACGTCTTTTCATTTTCAAATATATGGGATGTTTTGCTATCTTTCTGTTAGTGATGAATGATTTTAAAGCACTGCAGTTAGAGAAAAGAACCTCTATAAAGTTGATTTTTTTAGAATCTGAGGCTTCCTTCCTGATCCATTAAAAGATGAAGCATGTGCTTAATCCACATGTGCCACCAAATACATTTTGAATTTGGTAGTTCAAGTTCACTGTTATCCAAATCTTTCTCTTCTTACTTTTAGCATCATTGTTTCATTAGTTTCTGAAGACTATTAGATGTCTAACTATAACTGCTTAATCAATGTGATGCCATAAATTATGCTTTCTATATTATTGCATGTGTATATGTATCTGCTTGTTTTACTCCATGACCTATTGTTCCTTTTTTGGGGTCTATATCTGACAAGTCTAACTTTTTACATTCCCTTATCTTCAACCTGTGTCCTTTTGAATTATTTTTATAAACATTATAGCATTTTGTTTTCTATTCATTGGACAGTCAGTCTTGATTAGCTTAACATTTATGCCAATTATTGTCTGAGTGTATTTTGAACATCCTATTTTATCCTTTTGTTTCACATTGTTCTCCTTCCTACTTCCATTGGCTAGATTAAGTTTTATCATATGGGTATGAAATCACACATTCCACTTTTATTTCAATAGTGGTTATTACAATCCACACAAAACTCAATTTTCTCATCAATATCTAAAAGCAGTTCAATATCTATGTTCTTAGCATATTCTTACCACCTTGGATCTCCTTTCAGACTTCATGCCCCATCTTACCCTATCTAATTTCTAATATGTTGAAATATTATAATTTCAAATGTTAATACATTAGTGTTTTTTTGTCATTTTGCGCACCCTTACTCCAACAATCATATTTTTCATTTGTCCTATTTACAAAGGTCTACAGATACCTCCTTCACACTAGAAAGCACTACTTCCTCTTCTGAATTTTAGCTTATTTTTTGCTCCCCCCCTTTTTCAAAGCTCACCTATGCTTTTGAATGGACATTTGTATATTTTATACAGCATTTCAAATTATTTTTTAGTGGACAATTTTCTGATTATCCATTCTATCACACTCCTAGAAATTAAAGTTGTCATTGCTTTTTTATACAAAAATCACTAAATTCTCTACTTGCTCTTATTTCTTATACTTCATTTCTTCCTCCTGGATTCCTTCTTTTTCCTAGATTCTCTAAAGTTACTTTCAGAGAGGATCCACATATATTTGGCAAACTGAGGTTTTTATGCCAGAAAGCTTTATTTTACCTTCCCACTTAAATATACTAACCAGAAAAAAAATCCTAAGCTTAAATTTGCTGTTAGACCACTTTGAAATTATTATTCCTTTGCCCTCTCACATTTTGGTGTTGCTATGGAGAAAAGTCCTATGATAGTCAGATTCCTGTTCACTGGAAGATGCCCTAGTTTTTATCCCAAAATTTTAAGAATTGTGTGGAAATATCTAAATATGTATTAGTTTGACGACTGCAGTAACAAATGATCACTAACTGGGTGGCTTAAAACAACGAACTTATTTTCTCAGAGTTCTGGAGGCTAGAATGAAATCAAGATGGCGGTGGGGCCATGCTCCCTCTGAAAGCTACAGGGTAGAATTCTTCCTTGCCATTTCCTAGCTCCTGGTGGTTGCCAAAAATTGTTGGCATTCCTTTGCTTGTAAATACATCATCCTAATTTCTGCCTCCATCTGTACTTGGCCACATTCTCTGTGTGTCCTCTCTTCTTATGAATATGCATGTCATTGGATTTAAGATCCACTCTTATCCATTATAACTTCATCTTAACTAATTATGTTCACAAAAGATCCTATTTTCAAATATAGTTACATTCTGAGGTTCCTTTTGGGTGGGGACATTATTCAATCCACTACTTTATAGACTACTTTTCTGAGTCCTCCTGTTTAATGATCTACTAACATTTTCCATATGAGGTCTTCATTTTCACTGCATTCTTTATATTCTTGGTCATTATATCTTCAAATATTCCCTGACCTTAGTTTACTTTTCTGCCTTTTGGGGTTTCTGTTTAACATTTCTATTATTCTACTTCTCTTAACTCTTTTGTGTCTTCTTATATTTTTATTTCTTCAAGATGCCTTTTGGGAGATAGGTTCAATCCATCTAACTGCTGATTATTTCAATTGTGCTATTCGTCCATCCATTAAGCTAGTTCCTAGTATTAAAATTTAAGCTTATTTCTCATTTTTCCTCTACCCAAAGCTACCCTGCCTCTCATTTCTGTCTTTCTCAAACAACACTCTTACCAACGAGTTTATGTGATTCTATTACATTTCTTCTCATAAGTTTAGCCTGCCAACAATTTGAAGAGCTGACTGCCCTCTGACCTCACCATTATTCTACCTCTTATGATACAACTCACAAGCTACCTTTTGAAAGGAAGTATGAAGAGGTCAAATGAAAGTTTGAAGCACACGCACTTGAGTCTTTGCTCTGCCCCTCCCTAATCTTCAGTGATTGGCTGAACTTCACACTCTCAGATATCCCATCTGCAAATTTTGGATGATTATATATAGACATATATACATACATATATATATATATATATACATACACACACACACACACACACACACACACACACACACACACATAAAACCTATATTTGTCACTTGACATAGGCATCTCCAAATAGTAATAATTGTCCTTGCCCAAATTCAATTTTGCCTCTTTTTTAATTGTGGTAAAATCCTGCCTATATGAGCTGCCAGTAGACATACTTCTTCAAGTTTTAATTTCAATGGAGAAGAAAAGTACTCCAGGAACTATAAAAGTAACAAAAGTAGAGAAAAGTATAAGAACCAATATTGTGTGATGGGAAGATTCTTGCATCTCCAGGATCTGAAACTGTCTGTAAGACTGAGATAAATATTAAATACTTTCCTCTCACTTGAAAATAGCAGAAAGCAATTTTATTTTAAGCTAAAGTAAAATTGCTAAATCGTTTTGCAACAAGAAGGCTAAATGTACCAATATTCTTTAGAATTCTCTGAAAAAATTTATCTCCTGGGATCTTTGTTTCTTAATAAATATGAAGATAATGGCTTCTGGCATCCAGGGAACCAAGTACTGGATTACGAACCTTAGTCTAAGATTTAGGCCCTTATACTTATTAGTGGGTTTTGGTTAAGACAGAAATAGAAGAGACTAGATTCATTACAGAAATAGTAACTAAAGCCTACAAATATCTCTTTATAAACATAGAACAAAACTATATTAATGAAAAGCAAAGTCTTATATTTTTAACCAATTGATATTTTTGTGTTCCTCAATAATAACTTATTTTGAAGGAAAATTATGTGATTTCAAGGTATTTAATGAGTCTCCATTTCCCACCTTTTCAACTATTGAAGTTATTTGTACATTTGCTCTCTTTACCTCTCTATATCCGATAACTCTCCATCTCCTATATTTCTCACTAGCATATTACTTTTAGAACTCTGTCTTCAAGTTTAGTGAACAGAAAAGGAATAAAAAGGTCTCTACTATTCACATTTAAATATGTGACTCAGTGGATTTAATCAGTTGTTTTCTGATAGGAGCACAGAGGCAACCTAATGTGTATTGGAATAAAGTTCAATGGCCACAAAAGAAAATGTCCCAAAATTTGAAATTTCCCCACCATTCACAATAGGAGATGACACTAGCTCACTTCAGATCAGGTTTCCTCCCAGTTTGCTTTCAAATGTTATTATCCAACTAATAGAACTTTCATATGCTTCTAACCTTGCTACCACCTTCCTGCTCCCTCAAAGGAAAAAAAAAATCTAGAATTTTTAGCAGAAAAGAACTTAAAAGATCATTTAGGTTCCAGTCTTATCACTTTAAAGATGTCAAGTATCGAGCAAGACAAATCTACTCTGAAACTTTAGAGGGGATAACAATAGCACCTTCTTTTCAAGAACACCTGTAAAGTATTTAATAAGTCTTTGAAAAAGCTAGTATTCATATTGCAGTTAGTATTTTACCCTATCAAAAAGTAATGCCAAATTTTATTCGACAATTGTGAATTCACAGCTGACACAGTTAAGTTGCTTTGGATCATGCTTTTATATAAATGGTATAGAATTATTAAATAGAAAAAACAGGTAAAGCACTATCATTTAAAAAGTAGCTTCGTATTAAATAATAGAAATTATAGTTAGTACTCATACTAAGCAATTTCTATATAAAATCTTAATCCTCCTGACATTCTTTCAAGGAAGGCCCTTCATACATCAACATTTATGCATCTCTTTGAATATTTCTCATGTATTGGTTCCTCAATTTGAGAATCACTGTGTTCAAAAGATATTGAATCTTCAAGGCTATTGATATGCTAACTATCACTCAGGCGATGTTCCTAAACATTTACATTAAAAGGTAATATCAGGAAAAGGCCCATTTACCCACAATTTTATCAGCACTGAGTATTCTCTGATTATTCAAATCTCTAATAAAAATGTGTTATTACTTAGGAATATAGTGTAGGGGGAAATGACTTCTAACTATCCTAACCAAAACAATCTGCCACAAAAATGAATTTCTCCTAGGCAACCAGGAAGCAAGATATGATAAAAAAGAAAGATCATTCTTTTGATTAAAAGAATTTTAAAAGCTTGTATTTTCTTTTACCTTGAAAAATAAACATGTTGTTTTATAATGGCTAAAGGTGTAAGGTTTACTTAAAAAATAATCCACTTTTTTCATCCTGACATGTCTCAGCAAATGACAGGAATCTAGACCAACCCTAAAAAGCATGACCCTCCTTAGGGATCAGCAGAAGAAATCACATAAAAATACAAACTCCAGATACTTCTACCAATTAGAAAATATGTTTCTATTTCAAATCACTTCCTTTAAAAACTGGGTGCTCAAATGTTAACCAAAAATGTATATGAACTTAAAAAGCTGCTTCCTGATGGATAGCAACACTAACCTTAACAGAAAAAAATGGCATCATCTGAGGTAAAAAACATACTTTTAGCTGGCCAGGCACTCAAACATATTTTTATTGAGGACTTGGAAAACCATCAAGGTACATAAATGGATAGCTGGAAACATATAGTCAGGTTTAGCTGTTTTATAAAACATTCTATACTTACAGGTGTATGGCAAAATTTCACAACTCTAAGAATATCCCACAAGATGACAAGAAGAAGAACAAAGAAAGAGAAGACAGCCTGAAGTGTCTCAGAATTCAAACAAAAGTATACCTGTAACATTTTTATACAAAGAAAAAAAAATTTAGTAAAGTATATTAAGTCATCAACCTACAGTGTCACTAAAGAAAATATTTCAATTGTTAACAAGTCAAAAAAAAAAAACTGAAGCTCAGCTGTTTAAAACAAGAAACACATAGGTATTTCAAAATGTCAACTTTTTCAAGCTTTCACTTCTTCAGTAACCTCTCCTCCTCTTTCCTCTGTCAGTTTAAAGTCTTGAAACTTTTACTTATCTAGAATCTCTAATCTCACTTTCACTGATTCCTTCTACAGAGATGGTTAGGAATTGCCTGCAATGAAATAATCTATTCTTGTATTGGTTGCTAATTAATCTCTAATCACTTATTCATTCAACAAATATTTATTATATGCTTGCCATATTCTAAATACTATTCTAGTGGTGAACATGCCAGAACATGCCTTAACTATCATGGTGTAGACTAAGGAAGAGAGCAAAATGATAGAGACCACAAAACAGTCAACAAAAAATTTTCTGACCGTGATTTGAAGGAAATAATCAGGGTGAAAAAATACATAGAGACTTGGAGGCGGTAGAAGCAATTGGTTTGGTATGAATAGAAAGAGAACCTAACATTTAATCTTGGATTTGGATGATGAGGGCCCACTGTGCTTGTGTGTCTGGGGACAAAAGGTTCTAAGCGGGGTAAACACCAAGTGCCAAAGCAAAAACAAGCTTAAGGTCTTAGACAAATGGAAGAAAGAGCATGACCGTGAAGTCTGAGAACAGAAAGCAAGACAAAGAGGTGAGGAAATGGATTTGAAAGATAGGTAGAGACCAGATTATGCAAAGTCTTGTTTGGCGTTTCATTTAGTGAATGATGAGATGCTTATGATCACAAACATTTAAGCTATAGTCATTAGTTTTCAAGTTTCATTATTTAAAAAATAATCTTGTGTTGTATGTTAAAATTATCTCAGGAGCTTAAAAACTAGAAGTCCCCATGCCTCATATTCCCATACACTTACTTATCTCCAAAATTTTTTAAAAATTAGATACAATTCACATACCATAAAATTCACCCTTTTAAAATACACATTTCAGTGGATTTCAGTATACTCAGAGTTGCACAATTTTGACCACTATCTAATTCCAGAACATTTTCATGAATCCAGAAAGAAACCCCATATCCATTAGCAGTTACTGTATATTTTCCCCTCCCTGCAGCTCCTGGCAATCATTAATTTTCCGCTTCTATAGATTTGCCTATTCTGAACTTTTTTTTTTATGGTAACATTGGTTAACGAAATCCAATAAGTTTCAGCTGCACACTTTAACAGTAAGGCATATATATGTTTATACTGTGTGTTCACCTCCCATAGTTAGATTTCTTTCTGTCACCATATATTTGACCCCTATTACCCTCTCTACCTCCCTCCTCTCCCTCCCCCCTAGTCTGAACATTTAATATAAACAGAATCATGCAATATATGGCTTTTTGTGTCTGATTTCTTATGTTTTCCAGGTTCATCTACATGGTAGCACATATCAGTACTTCACTCCTTTTAAAGACTGAATAGTATCCCATTGTATGTATATCAATTTTTCTAATCCATTTATTAGTTGATATATTGTTCCCCCACATTTTGGCTATTATGAATAGTACTGTTATAAACATTCAGTTATATTTTCAATTCTCTTGGGTAGAATTGCTGGGTCATGTGGAAACTCTATATTTAACCTTTTGAGGAATTGCCAAACTGCTTTCCTTAGCAAGTCCACCATTTTACATTACCATTATCAATGAATGAAGGTTCCAATTTTTCAACCTCTCTACCAACAGCCTACTCCCAGATATTTTAATTGGCTCAGCTGAGATTTGGGCATCAGGGTATTTGGGAGGGAAGTTATGTTTTAGTTTGTTTTTAGGAGTTCCCATGGTAAATATTTATACCTATTCCCTGCAAGACCTCAGAGCTTTTTGGACCTGTTACATTCTTGCCACCACACTACCCCACGATAACGACATCTGCTTTGTAGCTGATTCATCCAATAAAATAAAATACAAAAAAAAACAAAAACATAACTTTATAATATAAACATAACTATGTAGTTTTAATATATATAGCTTTATAATTAATTATAACATATAACCTTATATTATGTAATAGTATAATAAGCACTTATACAGTCATTTATAATAGTCATTTATTTTCAGAGAACAGTGAATCCACATATAAAATATTTTAAAATTATTTGTTTGTATACAGGTACAAAGGGGAAATCTGGAAGTTAATGATCATTTTCCTCTGAGAAAACAAGTTTGGAATTAATTCTATTGTCTTTTTTACAGACTTTTATTTTCTACCATGACCAGGCACAGGAGAAGCTATATGAAGGGATTATTTTCAAATATCCTCAGGTAATATAAATGGCCAAGCACTTTCTCTCACTGACCCTCTGAAGGTCTGTTCTTCAAAAAAAAGCTCACCTGAAAATATAGATGTATATGTGTGTATGTATGTATGTATGTATCTATCTATCATCTATCTACATAGATAGATGTATTTGGTCCTAAAGTTCATCTAGTAAAGAAAGATACAGGGAACTAATGGATGTGTTCTATGTGCTTTACACTTCAATCTGACCTTATTAATCATATGTGCAAAAATGCATAACATTTAAAATTATATCATTTAAAAAAAATATTTGCTGCCAAACTAAACACAAGTGGTAAAGATCTAAAACACCAGCATAAGGCCTAGAGCTATGTAGAAAATCAACAGACTGTATTTGTAGATAACCAGCTCAGGTGGGAAAGACAGAATCCTGAATAAAAAGACTTCTAACCTGAAGGACAAAGTATGGCATGACTTCTCAGTCTGACGAAGTCTGAGATTCATCTTCACAGTAAAAATAACCCAAACCATATCTTCATCTAGGTTGCAATAGCAGCGGGGAATTTATAATAGTAAAACAATACTTAAGGAAGAGAATTACAGGTTGAAAAGTCACTTTAATGTCATGTATCCTTCAGGAGTAACCACATTTTCTACTGCATTCCCACTTATACTATACTCTTTACATATCAATAGAAGAGTTGTAAGAGTTCATCTCATGGGCTGCAGAGATAAGTGAGAACATCAACTCAGAATTGGTGCCAAAATCTTGTATGCTAAATCTAAATCAACTGTGATCTTCCAGAAGCAAGAATGACAGACTAGCATCCCTTTCTCAGTACACAGGTCTCTCAGAGATTAAGGCACCAGAGGTCTTTTACTTATATTTCGTCTTTAAGGCTTCTGGCATATTAAAAAAATGAAATACCAAAGCAGAATTATCCGTATTGTGTCATATTTTAAACAATAACATTGAGCAAATTAAAGCTCCCAACACATATGAGTACAAGACAATGATCACTATCTCTGCATGTAAGAAAAATGATTCCACCATTTTTTTGACTAATGTGAAATGTCTGGATTTTTGTGACAAAGCAATGCCAGGTTTTTGCTAAAACAGAATAGTAAGGCTAATTACAGTGTCAATTACAGCTGCATGTCACTCAATCTATAAGATGGATGTCCCTCTATTTTAAGTGTTCTACTATATTCAGCAATTTCTAACTGTACTATTGAGAAGATAATTACATGATGAAGATAATTACATGATGATAAAATCTATTACTTAAATTACTTGATCTGCTACAGGTGATATGACCTAGCAAGGGTACAGGTTTAGAACTGTATGACAAAGATGTCCCATCAATTCTGTTCAAGAGCATATGGAAAACCCACTTGAAAATAAGATTTAAATTCAAAGAATTGAACCCAAGGCCATCCCAGACCCACCCATGCACTGGCTTCTTCTAGGTCCTCAGAAGATTCTGGTCAAACAAAATCATGAAAAAAAAGTCAAACTATGGCCTCTATATCATTTCCTCACTAATATAATCAGACCTTATTGCAACAGCAACTAATCAAAAAGTTGTCATTCAAGGGATCTCAGAATAGTGTTCCTCATACTCTACAATGGCTTCTGCACATTTCACTATTATAAAATATTAAATAAAACAAATTTGAAGTCAGTCCAAGTCTTGACCCTTCTTCACCCATCATGAATTTTGCAGCACAGTATTATCAGGGGGTCTATTGAGGGTAGTTTTTCTTTTCATTGCCTGATAAATGCCTTCCCATTTCTCTGTGCCAGAAATTGGTATTTCTCAGTATCTCTTAGAGTGACAATGGAATTTTTGTCATTTCCTCATTCTCTCACCATGATAGGCCCTTGTCAGGAAATCTCCATTCCTACCCATCTAATTACCTCTTCATTCTATTTGTCACTATCTGGAAATTCAGAACTCTTAATTATTAGCTTACTCTTATGAACAGTAATGAGGCTCCAGCAGCTTACTGGGGAGCATCATCCAACACTAATGAGGATGCAGACTGAGGCCCACACCTGAATCCCATCACGTGGCTCCATTGTTCAGGCCAGGTGAGACGTTACTACCTACAAGCAAGCATCTGCGGGAGACCTAGAGTTTGCAGGGTGGCCATTATGCATTCACTTTGGTATTATGATTCACACTGACTCAAAACAGCTTTCCTGTGTGGTCATACTCATTTACATACTGGCTATTAGCTCCCATAAAATAAAACTGTACTGCTTCATTCTTCCTTGTCCTCCCCTTCACTTGTATAAGGGCTTCACTTGTACAGAACTGAGAGTTCTCAAAGAGAAAACGAATTGGTCATTTTTTTATTACTACTTTTGATCTCCTCCTGACTCGAAAGAAAAATGAAGCTCCTACAATCACCTGGCTGATGTCTGTATACAAACTTTCCATGTCATCTCCCACAGTATCCAGCATGTTACCTCAAACACAAGAGGTGCTGTATAAATATTAACATTTGTAATTTTCCTAGCACTTAGGAAAGACAGACCTAGATCCATACGAACTGGAAAGATAAAGGATGAAGAATGAGCTGGTCCTCTCTGAATCTATGACAAGAATATCTTTATAGGTAATGAGGGAAGATGAAACTGACCCAAAATCCACCTGTCTATGGACTTCACATCCTTTTATAGCAGCAAAAGCCTTGCACCAATGACAGCAAATGAGCACTGATGGAATACTATGTGCCAGGGCCTACGTTAGGCACTTGACCTGCATTAGCTCATTTAAACCCCAACAGCCTCTATAGTAGATACGGAGAAAACAAAACCCATGGAAGTCAAATGACTTGATCAAAGTCACAAGTAGCTAAGAGCTCAAAGCTCTTCTCGGTAAATCAAATTGACTAACAAGCACTTCTCAGAGAAAGGGTAGATAAATTAGGGCTTGGGGTGGGTTTTAGGAAATCATGATGGCATCAGAGGTGAAAAGCAGTGACCTTACCCAGGTATGAAACTCTACCTGTGTCCTACGTAGCTGCTTCCTCATGTCCACAATGACACCATGTTGAACACTGTCTAGGAATGACCATGTATAAGAATTAAGAATGTTCTTTTCACAGCTTTATAAGCTGAGAAGCCATTTCTGAAAACAGTACTTGAGGGTCAGCATGTGTACATGTATACCAGTACATATGATGCCAACAAGAACAGCTCTCATTGACACCCATCATGTAGAGACACTTAGAAAACTTATGCAGTAACTTGTTTAAAAGTTGTCATTTGTTAATCATACTAATGAGTTGATAGTCCTGTAGCCCTTATTATAAACCAGGCATTATGCTCATTGCTTTATGTAAATATCTCACTTAATTCTCTGAATAGCCTTGTGAGGTATTTTCATTCTCCTGATTTTACAGAAGAAAGCACTGAGAGTATAAGTCACTTGCCCAAATCCGTACAACATAGAAAGGGTGGAACTAAGATTTGTACTCAGGGCATCTAACACTGGCCAGCTCTCTACCTCCAGCAATGCTCAGAAAGATTTTCTGCCCACATTGCATCATCAAATGTCTCCATTTAGGTGGTTAAGACAGGGAACTGACAGGAAGAACAGAAAAAGATGAAGTGTTAGGAAAGGTATTAATTTTCAAGTGCACAATGCTGCTATCCAGTCTGCCTGATTTTCCATGGATGGAGAGAGATGATAAAGAGCCAATAGGGTGGCCATGCTGGATCTCTGAGAACCAAATGGACATGCCAAGGGCATAATCAAGCTCCCTTTGACTCTACATGGCTCTACCTCAGCTGCTCCCTTGATCTACCCATGACATGAGAAGCATCTGGAGTTAGGGTAACTCTACTCCGAGCATGTGCCATTGCTTAGGGTAATTTATGGCAACTTTCATTGCTAAGTGGGCTGAGAAGCACAACACAATAACTCAAAGGCTGACAGGCAATCATTAAGTGCATATGTATTGTTGAATGGATTTTGAGTCCTAGAAAAAGGACAATGAGTGTTCTCCCAAAGTGGCATATCTGAGTTCTGTAGTCTTAAAGTCTCTTGCTTTTAAAGTAATATTGCAAATGCCAGCTATTAGTAACTTACACATTTGAACCTCAGTTTAATAACAAATGGGAGGAATGGCCATTGTTTTTCAAAAATGCAATAAGTAGAATTTTTTTAAAAATTGCTCTTGAAAAGTTTTAACCCAGCTTCAAGTGATTTTTGTCAGATGATCCCTATTCTAAGAGTCCTGCCAGGACAGAGGCTTTGTTGCCACAACCTAATTCCTATCTTTATAGCTCTTGCCTTTGTGCGCCATGGTGCATGCTGCTAGAAACTGCACGTGGATTCATTGGTGACAAGACCAAGTTGTGCACTCTAACCCTGCCGTAGCTCTTTTCTCTAATGGGAAACAAACTTGGAACCACTCAAGCCCCTGTGATCTCCCTGACCTGCTTCCCCATCTAAGACATGCGCATGGCCACATGAAGCAGTTTCATAGTCAGAGAATCTCCAGGTCAAAGTTTCACTCAGAATCTTCTAAAGAGTTCTAGGAAGGCACTTACTCCTCTTGCTGCAATGTCCAGGAAGAACATTTTCCCCACTTAACAAATTCTCAAGAGCTCTGATCCCTGATGAAAAAAGTAAAAGTTGCTGAGTAAGCTCACTGCCGGTTTCACTGATATTGGGAAGGGACCATGCCTGCCACTCATGCTGTTGCTTCCTCCTGCTGTACCAATGACAGTCATCACTAATTAACTATCATATGTTCTCCTGCATCTTTACAGACGCCTTGACATAGTCATTATTAATCAAACAGAGTTGCTGCATGATGTGCAAAACCAATTTTTCATTCCAGTTTTATGCTTTAGTGATCCAGGGAAAACTTTCATGGCAGCCCAGAGATGGTTCCATCCACTACGGTCTATGAATGTATTAACACATGTATCTCAGGATCTCAACTCTCTGCATTAGGAACATGAATAATAAATTTCTAGCATTGAACTAACATGTCCTGCAATAATCCTCTGACTAATCACCTTGTTAATAAATATCTAAAGACCACATTTTCTCTGGGCTTCCAGCTTCCATGGGAACATTCTGATTGAGACATAATTTTTAAATTAGTAGTTTTATTCATAGTTTTGTATTAGTAAATGTCAGGCTTCTTACTAATTAGCAAATTCTGTAAATCCACAGTAGTATAATTTTCAACTGTACAGGGAATATGAGAATAAAAGAAATAAAGAGACAATTAAAATCACCCTGGGGCATTTATTTCTATGCAATTCAGCACAAAGCAAGAAAACATTAACCCATTTTGAAGGAGCATTTAGAAAGGCTGACAAAAGATGTGTCACTGTCACTGAGTGAAGTATGTATTTACTGTGGGGAACTCTGGGTTACCACTAAAGTCTCTGATGACATTTTCTCAGATTGCTGCTGCTGAGATTTCTCTTCTTATCTTTTTGTTAAATGCACTTTTCCAGAAGTTTCTCATTTAATAATGTTTTATTATTTCTTTATTAATGTTTCTATTCAAATACTGGTACACTTACCCTGGCTTTAGGAGACAATGCACAGTATGATGTTCAGATCTTCAAAAACTACCTCAAAAGAAGTCTCTTGCTCACTAAGTGCTTGCTAATATCAGTCTTACTTCCTGCACAAACTCATTGAGAAGGTAGAGAACATACCAATCTCTTGGTTGCTGCTTAACCTCTTAGCTCCAGAACATGAGAGAAAGCACATCCCTCCTTTGGGCATTATTATGCTCCTTCTTTACAAAGCTATGCTAGCAACACTGTTAACAAATCTGCTTGTGTTTCAAACCTTCCTTGAATTGTTTAAGCTACTGTTAAGATGCTGGAGTCTTTCTGTGTTGATAGCCATGAAAACAACTGATGTGCATCATGGCACGATGTCTTCTCTTGGCTTTTCTGGACATGGTAGGCTGCTGGGGACACGCTAGAACCCTACATTTGGAGATGTTAAGTACAGAAGTTTCAAAATGATGGCTCTCAAAGGTTTCAGATCATAGTTAATGTCAAAATTAAATCATAACATAGTATGCTGATGGGCAAACTGCAGTTTGTAAGCACACAAACAATTATTGCAGACAATTGTAGATTACATTTAAGAGCAACATCCTTCTATTATCAGAGGTAATGATGATGCAATCTGTTGCAGAAGAATGAGGTCTTCACCAATTAGTGCAACACACATGGAAGGGCCTGTCTGACCATTCTGTCTTCTTTACAGTACCTGGGTCACACTCATAATATAGCATCCCTCACACACACTGTAATTATGCACTCAGTTATCCATCTCAAATATTAAATCATGATCCCCTTGATGGGAGGGAATGCTGTCTGAGGTCAGAATTATCAGTACCCCCTCCCCAAGCAGACCCAGAAGCCACACAGGGAGGCAAGAACAGCTTTATAAATGGCTGAGCTATTCCCAGCAGTCTCTAACTTCTATAAGTAAACCTTAAATTACTTAAATTGTTTCAGGCCAGAAACCAAATGAGTCTTCCTGTTTCTTTGCCTCAAGACCTCAATTCCACAGTGCTGGTGTGATCTGACTTCCTCCCCCTGTCCAGTGTTGAAAATCGTTAACTGGGAAGAATCAGGCAGGCCTTTTATAAAGTCCAGACTCATGAGTGCACCATTCACAGCTACTGGGAAGTTCAAGACAAAAAGGGCAGGGTGGAGCCCCTTTTCCATTTTCAGGCAATGAACATCCTCCTACTTTCATGAAGGCTGTAGTTCAATAGATACTAGCCTGTCACTGGGCAGGGTAATTGCTACTTTTCCTGATGAAAAGAGTGAATATGTGTATGTGAACATGTGCATACAAGAAAGGGAGAGAGGGAAGGAAAGAGTCAGAGATTAGAGAGAAAAAGCCCCATTCTAAGAAAGAAATAAGATTTTCATTTAACATTCCCATATACAGAGGAGCCAGAACAGTACCTGGCAAGCGGTTAGTATCCAATAAACATCAAATGAATAATGGATTCATTCAATAAACTTTTCAATGTCTCTACCTCGAGTATTTAAGTTTAATGTATCCTTTTAAACCAGACCAAACCAATACAACAGTTATATGTGTAGGAATTAGACATCAAATTATCAATCAGATGCCAAGGCAAGATTTATGTAAAAGCCAATATCATTTTGGAAACAAAGAACAAAGCCAGTAACCAAGGACAAACTCTTCATATAGCTATTCTTCCGAAGTATCTGGACCACAAGACACACTCAAAAAAACTCTTAGTTTACTCCTTCTCTCCCTTTCCTTCTGTGTTTAAGCCAGCCACAGCCAAGTTTTAGAAGTGGAATCCAGACAACTTTGATTAACAGAATAAGAACTAGTCAAAGAATGTCTAACCTATTTTTCTTAACCTTAGATGATGATAAAATGGAAAAAAAAATCACCCCTCTATCAAGGACATTAAAATGAGCAAATCTGCAGTAGCCATTTGGGCAAAAGACAGGTGAATAGCCCAATTCTCACAGAGATGAGACGAAAGTTCAAGCCATTGATCCACTGTGACTTGAAAAGGCAACTCAGTGACTTAGTTTGGTGATTCTGATATGATTAAAATAAAACTGAGTTGAAGTTAGAGGAATGATGTCTCATTCTCTCTCAGGAATGTTTGTACCCATGCCCAGGAATGTTGGTGGACAGTGACTTCCTATCACATGGTACAGTCTTTGGCAGCCTCCTGAGACTGTAAAACTCTGCTCCCCACCTCCACCAATACAAGAGGCATGTTACCTATCAGTCGGGCACCATTCTTAATATCGAAACACTCCCCACATTTTATTCCAGACTACAGGAGTCTGGAAATCAGTCTGTTAGAAAAACTGGGAACTTATGGAGATGATCCAGACTATTCATATGTAAAGTAACAATTGCCAGTTAACTTGAGTCACTATTTATTATTCTAAAAACATGCTTTCTCTATTTTTAAAACTTGAGTTCTCATTCACTTATTCAACATTTACGATGTAGCACATCCTGTGTTAGATACTGGAAATAAAATGATTAACAAGAAAGAAATGGCCCCATCATCATGGAACTTATGGTCCATCTGTCTTACTATTTACAGCAAACACTGCTCTTTATGGTTATGAGGACACAGCAGTGAACAAGACAGACAAGCTCCCTTCTCTGATCAGGAGAAAAATAAACAAGTAAAACAAGATTTTCAGATTGTTTTAAGAGCTGGAAAATATAATAAAATGGGATAATAGAGATGGGACAGATGGGCAGTGGAATCATCACTTGAGATTGGATGGTCAGGTCTCTGAGAAAAAACATCTTACCTGAGACCGGATGAGTTAAGCCAGCCAGCCATCCAGGCAGGATGTCAGTTAGAATGGCATGCTTTTGCCCACTCCTGGGTTTTAAGAGGAACCTGGCACTGAGTATTTTATAAGAGTAATATATTTAAGCTAGTGGGTGGGGGGTTCAAGATCAGCCAGCCCTGAATACTCAAAGTGGTCCTGGGAGAAGCTTTGTCAGCATCATCTGGGAGCTTAGAGAAAACGCAATTCTCAGCTCCACCCTAGACCTCCTACTCAATTAAAATTTGCATTTAACCACATCCATAGGTAATCCACATATATTAAGACAAAATTTCTGAGCTAACACTTAAGATTCAAAGCCATGTCCACCAAGCCTGGACTCTATCAGCCATTCCTTTGTTTCATAATCTGACAAATTTGGGAACCTGAGCAGGAAAGAGCTATTTATTGGGGGCCCTCAGGATCTTCTAAATAACAAGTGCAAAGGCCTTAATGCCGGCCACATTGAATTGTGAAAGAAATAAGTATGGCTAGAGCTGGGTGAAGTAGGGGGACATGATCCCCAATAAAGACAGAAAGATAAGGCTGACACAGAACTCGCAGTGCCAGGCTAAGCCATTTAAATTTCATTCTTATTGAAATAGGTAGCCTTTGGAGGTTTTCAGGCAAAGGAGTTATATGATCTAATTTAAATTTTAAAAAGATCACTTAAGGTGCTGTGTAAAAAATGGATGACTAGGCAAGAATAAAAGCAGCCCAAACACTTAAGAGGCTGCACAGGTGAGCCAGGGAATAAATGATGGGGGCCTGAACTAGTGAGGCTGCAGTGGTAGAATGAGTAGCAGTCATTCTGAACACGGTTTGGAGGAAGAGCTAATAATACTGACTGACGGATGGAAATGTGGAAGAACAGTTAAGAAAAAGAGGGTCAAAGGAGCCATGAGTGCTACTGTGAGCCTTGCAGGTCGCTGCCTGGGCCCTCACTCCCCACAGGGCAGACAGTGACGCAGTAACAATTGTCTGGGCTGATCCCAAATACAACAGAATTCATAAATAATACAAACTTTTCAGCTGACAGAGAACTGAAGTAGAACACCCAGCTCTTCTATTTCTTACTATTGGATTCCAACAAGTTCTCCTTCCTTGAAAAATATCAGAGCAATGAATTTCAGTGACTTAAAAGAGGAAAATAATATTAATTTGAAAAGGAAATCAAACAGTAATTCAGGCAAATACTTCAGGCAAGTACAGACAAAGCCAGGTTTTTAAAAAATCCTGAATATTAAAGATAACTTACTCTTCTTTCAGGTTATGTTTGGCAATAAGAACTACATTGCAAATTCCTAGACTTCTCAACACTTTAAGAGATAGTCGGCAACTAACTACCAATGCAAAACGAACTAAACTTGCCTCTGGAACTCAATCTTTAAGCCTCTACAAAGGACATTTTTAATGAGTTCCCTTTCAGGTCTAAGCTGAGCTCATCTTTTTGTATTCAATTTCTATTTAAAAAAGGAGCACAGCAGCCATGAAGAGGTCAGCAGCGATCACCTTTTCATGAGACAAAGCACCGCTCTCAGAAAAGTTACCATGCTGCTCTAGGGACTTATATCTTCAATATTCTTTCTAGAAAACACATTTATGACAATTCATTATGATAAAGTATTAAAAGTATTCTTCCTTTTGTGTTTTCCTAGGACCGGTAAAAAACAAGCCTTCCAATCAGGCTTGCCTTCTCGTTTCCTATCTGTGCCTAAACCCAATATAATAGGAAAAACATTTCTCCTATTATAGTCAAACTATTTTTATTTGCATTCTATACCAATATTCAGTAGAGGGTTGATAAAGTGCAAGGTAACATTCCAAGCAGTATCTTTTAAATAGAATTTTATTTTCAGGTTTCAGGATATGGAACAGTTGGTTTTGAATGTATAACTTTGAGACCAGCATGTTCCTCTTTAAAGGTGCTTCTGAGGATGCCTCCTGGCCACCAAAGGAGGCTGGCTCAGCTCATTTCAGGTGACTGAGAATTTTACTCCCGAGGGAGCTAATTTCCTTGACCTTGTCCTAAAGCCAATTATTTTGCAAATGAGATCCACTGCTTACATAACATGACATGTGGAAGGTGTGTGGACAGATGTGAGCAAATCCATTACAACTTCTCCAAACATATGCTTTTTGAGTCAGAATCATCTTCATGTTTGAAGACAACAGGATGCTATGGTTGATCAGAACACAAGCTCTAGTCTTCGACTACCTGGGTTCTTATTCCACTATGGCTGCTATGAGAGATTGGGCAAGTTACTAAGTTTCTCTAGGTCTCCGTTTCCCATTTACATTCTAGCAATGCTTCCCAAATTATTTACCTAAAATTTTTTTCAGCGTCAGAGCTACATCGAGCTATAATTTACATGCCATACAATTCATCCATCTAAAGTGTGCAATTCAATGGTTTTCAATCTATTTAATTGTACAACCATCACCACAATCACTTTTAGACCATTTTCATCAACACCAGGGGATATTTTAAAAATCCAAAGCCCAGGCTACCCACCAGATCAATTAAAAGACAGTGTCTAGGGCTGAGACACACGTGGCAGCAGTTTGTGAAGCTCCCCAGGTGATTCCAATGTGCAGACATGTTTGGAAAGCAATGTTTCATGGGGTTGTTGTCGGGATTACAGGGAAAATAAACACAAAGAAATGGGAGCCTCTCAGCACACAGGCTAATTTACAATAAGCTCTAAAGAGGTTGTGGGAATAATCATACTGAGGAAGAAAGTAATGGGAGCGGCTATTTAAAAATTGATACTAGAATTTGTATAACCTAGACTGAAATGGTAAATTTTTATTTGTAATGCATTTGACAGTAATATATTTCCATGCACAACATAGTCAGAGAGAGTAACTTGGGAACAAGAATGTCGGGGGTCGGAGATAACCAGGTGGGAAAGGGAGCCTGTTCCACTTAAAATAATTATTAGGTTTCTTGGCCTTCTAAGAAGATCCTGCTTAGCCTCCAGGACGCCATTAAAGTCCTAACCCTTTTTGAAACCCTTTTCCATTGAATTTACTCCCTTTTGTGCCTTAGCACTGTGCACATCACATAGTACAGCAACCTGTGACATGTTCATTTAGAAGTCGGTCTCCCTCACCAGAGGGTGAGCTCCTCACCGGCAGCAACAATACCCAATCCATTTTTTAAAAATCATCTCCAGAGCACAGCACATATTTTGGAACCTAGTATACAAATTTTGTTGGATTAAACCACAGTGAATTCATATCATATATTGCCAAGGCTGAAATGTTGAAAGAGTGCACTTGTTCCAAAGTTCTCAAAACACTTAATGGCCACTGTAGCTCAGAGGAAACTGGCAAGCAAGACCTGCAATTTTGCTCCATAAGGCAACTCCACTGAATGGCACAACCATAAACTGGATTAAGAACACTGAATAATTAATTAATAACACTGAGATCGAGAAAAAAAATTGTTATTGAGGGGGAAAAATAATGTCAATTAATCTCTTACAGTAATAGATTACACAGAAGTCTTTCAACTTCAGAGGAGAATTTAAGAAAATTTTACAGTACACAGAAATGTGCATATACTATGGGAGCAAAAATGCAGGTCCCCAGATCAGTTACCTGGGGTACTGTTCAAAATAAAGAATAAAAGACAGTGGCATTTGTACAAATAGTAGAGTAAAAGTAGTAGAGTCATGGGGTTAGAAATAAAAGGCAGGCAGGTTTTAGGAAATAGAGAAAGCTTATGGATTCAAAAGAAATAAAATTATAATTATAATCGAGTTTACAGGGTTACACAATAAGCAACAGTATTAGGTACCCTCTCTGGAAAGAGTCCTCTTTGTAAAACAAAATGCAGAAAAGATCAAAGAAAACAAGTTAACAAAAGCTATTAATTAAAATCCTTCAGAGAAAGAATTCACTTTCATTATCATCTTCCTTCTAAAAGGAGATAATGTTCAGTTTGTAGCGCAGGAATCAATTGCAACATGTTTTACCAGGTAGTAAACCTGGGCAAATCCTCTCTTTGGCCTTTGCTTTTAATTTCAAAAATGAAGGCTTGGATCATGATAGTGTTTCCCCAAGTTTGTTCTGGAAGATTTAACAGATAGTACTTGAAGAAAATGTTCCATGTTCAAATAGATTTGGGGAAGGGCTGGATAATCCTCTACACAAGTTTCTTCTTTTCAGGGCTTGGCAGAAGGTTAACTCTATTAACGTTGGTTCCAAGAGGTGACTATAATCAGTAACCCTTCCCCTATGGCAAAATCCTTTGGGACAGACCTTATCTACTGACTTAACATTTTACTGACTCACATAAGTACATTCTGGATTATAAATATCTTGCAGATCCTTTTCTCGGTTTAGAGTCCATAATTCCAAATTTGAAACCAACACAACAAGATAACTCATCAATAGCCAAGTAACTAAAGGTAACAAATTAGTATTTAGGCAGAAACTGGATTCTAAATCTCTAACTGCAAAGCAGTAGTAACTAGCATTCTTTTCTGCACATATATTTAAAATTCCTTCCTTTTAATACTCCAAGCTGAGCATCAGTGAGCTAGATTCACTCTGTACTTTTAAGTTAATATTTATTCTATTTACCAGATATGTCCATCACATCCTAGCCTCCAGGCATGTTTACAAATAACATAAGGGAAAAAACCAGATTGTTGATAGCATAATGGCTTAAAAGGCCACAGCCAACAATTTCAAAAAGACCACCCCCGCAAGCAAGCATGCAAACACACACGCAGCCTCCCCCATCTCACTCTGCCTTCTTGGTATTCAAATGTGAAACGCATCAGTCTTCTCAGTGCTACCCATGTCTGGTGGTTTCTCTTCCCACCCCCTGCTCAACTACTACCATCCTAAGTCCTAGAATATACAAAACAAAAAACATATGGTCCACTGACAAAAAGGATAGAAGCCTTTAAACGAGAAAGTCAGATTTACATCATTTCCTTTAACCTGAGTCAATGATCTCTTCAATACCTGGTGCAAAAAGAGCCTAATGCTGGCTGGGAAAGTGTAAAAAGGAAAGAGGTAGTGAGTGCAGACTTCTGGGATGAGTTGGTCAGCAACGAGAGGAGTTATTAATCACCAACAACAATTTGATCAACAGGTAACATTTTATTTCATCATCTCGCCATCCCTAGAAGGTAACTCCTGTTATTCCCTTTTTTTGTTGATAAAACTGAGGCTCAAAGAAAAAAAATTAATTGCCCAAGTCCAAAACCTACTAAATGGCAGTCCCAGGACCTAAGTTCAGGTCTGTTGGAGACTGATGTGCGAACTCTTTCCCAAGCTGCCTGCATTTATGCCAGAAAACATGGACTTAAGAAGCTTAAGCCACTTGCACAGAGCTCATAAGTGGCCAGGCCTGGATGAACTTAAATCATGAAGCGACCATAGCACACTGCCCAGAATTATGACCATTTGCCTCACTTTCCTTCCTCTACAGAAGTGCTGTCAGCACTGAGCTGATCGAGAAGGGAAGTTGTCGGTGGTGAGATGCCCAGTCGGAAGAATGCACAAGAGGCTGACATGAGAATGAAATGGCAGGCACCAACTTTATTGTAGGGAGCACACTTCTGTTGCTCAAAGTGCAGTTCTGTTATGGGGGGGGGGAGGAAGAGTGCAGTATTGCACGCACTTCTTCCACTCACCTTCTTGTGCTCCCCTTCTGCTCTCCAGGGAACCTCACGGCTCCATACATATCAGAGTACAATAGTGGTGTTCAGCCATTATAAGCTGAATTATGTTTACATATTTTAGGTGCAAGCGCCCTACTACACTAATGTATCTTTCTACATCCAGGGTCCTATCCCTAGCCACAAGTCTGGATCACAGCAAGGTCTGGGAACAGCCAGGTCTGGGGCTCATACTGCACTCCTACAGGGTCGCAGTGCAGAATCTGGCCCAGAGGGTGCTACTGTGGGCCCACAATCTACCCCCAGGGTGCTCTTTACCCATCATCTTTCTGGGTGCTGCTCAGCACACCAGGGTACTGTAACATGGCAACTTGTGCTTGTGCCTGCATTAATGATAGCCCCATCATTTCACTACCTGTTCCATGGAAGGAGCCATCTGTGTACCAGGCATCCTCAGGGATGGGAGTCCGACCCGCCACATAGGACTCGGTATGTCTCCCATCTCAGCAGGCTCCGCCAGGAGATCTGCTTAGACAGCATAGGGGTCTGTGCAATTCCTGTACAAGGAGTCTGCCCTAAGACTGCAGCCACCCTTCCATGAGGTACATGGACTGCACGGTTACAGGATTAGAACCACTGATGGCCTCACTGACCAACAGGGCTACATATATGGCAGCCAGTTGCTTCTCTATTGGAGAATACCGCGCTTTCGCACTTTTCCGCAATTGGGACCAAAAGCCTATTGATACCTTCCAGGAACCGTGCTTCTGCTACAAGCCCCATCCAAACCCTGCATCATTCACCTGCTCCATAAGCAGGAATGAGAGGGCTGGATCTACTATGCGTAGAGTTTGGGCTTGTGCTACAGCTTGCTTTGTAGCCTCCGTCACACTAGATGATACAGGGGTCACATTAAGGAGGCTAAACGGCGTATAAACACTCTTAAAAACCCCAGCAGTCCCAAATAAATTTGGAGCTGCTTCACAATCTCAGGTTGGAAATATGCCTGTATCTTATCAATCACCGCCTCTGGCATTATTTTTGTCTTACCCCACCAGACTACTCCCAAGAATTTAATACAGAACCAAGGTCCCCAGACCTTGTCCTCATTGACTGCCCAAACCCAATTGGCAAGAGATTTTCGTGGGCTGGTCACCACTGCTTCTAGTTCTGTAAAGGAATCAGAGGTGAGCATTATATTATCAATGTAATGATATAAGTGCACTGTGGGCAGTCATTTCCATGTGGCTAAACCTTGAGCCACGAGAGCATGATACAGGGTAGGATAGAGAAAAAGGCATTTGCCAAGTCTATCACATAGTGGTATCATCCAAGTTCATGTGACAACTGGTCCATGATGTCTGTGACATTTGGCATGGCAGCCTGCAGGGGCAGTGTAACCTTATTCAGCTCCTGTGGCTTTAGGTCAACCGGCTCCTCCACCAACCAAGTGTTCCAGCCAAATCCCTAACCAGGGAGATAATTGGCCAGCCGCACCTTACAGGTTGTGGCTTTTCCTGGGATAAAAGTCAGCTGCTGGTCAGGGTGCAGCTGATCCCATAGCTCCAGAAGCACTTGATTAGGTTGCTGCTCAATCTTTTCTGCAGTGACCCCTGCTGTGAAGAGATCAAACCGCATTTGCAGCTCACTCTCACAGCTGAGTGGGATGAGTGCTGCTCCTCTCTTCCCTTTTCCACCTCGCCTGTCTGTGCACTGGCTGATAGGGGAGTGTGGTGGGCAGTAGGGCTCGCACTGGGGTGGAACGCTCCTTGAGTTTCACTTTTATGTCTCCCAAACTTGTCATTGTGAACTTCACCTCGTGGATCCTCCTATCCTCGTGAGGAGCCAACAGCACCACCATGGTGCCAAAAGTATGGGCCAGGCCAGAAGTCATAACCAAGTACTTCATACCAGTTGTAAATACCTCCTCATCGGGGCTAGTGTATTGGGTGTGAAACATCATCTGTCACATACCCATTTCCCGAATTATCGAGACCAGACTTAAGTACGTGGTCCATAGCTCATTGTCCTTGGCAGCTCCCCCAGGTCAGCCCACACTGTCCGTGCAGCGGACGTGAGCCAGTTAATCAGGGAGCAATTGCCTACACCCCGCATCAACCACTCCACATTCTGGAAGTGCTGCCTGAGGGATGGTATCACCATTATGGAGGCCAGCTGAGCCATCTCTCCCAGAGATAATTCAGTCCCTTCGATCAGATCATCCCACAGCTGCAGCAGGCACCCTGGAACTGTCTCTCGCATTCTGCCGTACCTGTTTCGTCAGGTCCCAGTGTTCTGTGGGGGCACACTGGATCAAAGTAGTTTGCCTTTAAACCTAGGGGGGGCGGGGGGGGACGCCAGCAGCTTGTCTTCCCTGGGGGCCATTGGCTGTTCCATTTCAACCTGCTGTCGTATCACTGGCCATGCCTGCTGCGTTACTGCCGGTGAGCTCCCAGACCAAGACGATAGAAGTGACCCATCAGGGCCCTGCAGCATGAGTTCCACTGCCGCCAGCCACTTTTCTAGCACTTCTTCCTGGCGTGGTAGCTGCTGCACCCACTGAGCCTGTTTCTGAACCTCCGGGCTGGCCTGCTGCAGCATCACCCAGAACATCCAGGCCACCCGCCCCGCTGCCTCCTGGTAAACGTCGGGATGTTAGGCTCCAGCATCTCCAGGGCTTTCTGGATGACCTCCAGACATGGCTGCACTCCATCCCTAATCCTCTGGGGCGTCCATGTAGCCAGATACGCAGCCATGGGATACCACTAAGAGATGGTGTGCCACATGTCCCCCACCCGGGTCTCCTCCACCCAAGGGCCATCCAGAGCACTACAGATCTCATCCCGCAGACCACGCCAAGTGTCAGTGCCAAACTGATTAAAGAGGGAAGGTATCGGTGGTGAGACACCCAGTTGGAAGAATGCACAAGAGGTTGACATGAGAATGAAAGGGCAGGCACCAACTTTATTGTGCAGAGAGCAGTTCTTTTGGGGGTGGGGAGCATCGTATTGCACACACTTCATCCACTCCCCTTCTTGTGCTCCCTTTCTGCTCTCCAGGAGACCGTATGGCTCCACACATAGCACAGTACAATAGTGACATTCAGCCACACATGCATGATACAATAAGCTGAAGTATGTTTAGTATATTTTAGGCACAGGCATCCTACTACACTAATGTAACATTCTAAATCCGTGGTCCTATTCCTAGCTGCGAGCCTGGATCACAGCCAGACCTGGGACCCACCAAACCTGGGACCCATAAGTGCCCATATCCTTCTGGATTTAAATTTCTGCACATAATCAGATATTTTCTCAGGAACATACCAGCCAATCCCAGTCCCACCTCCTTCTCTTTTTCTCCCCACCTCAGATCCCCAAATTAAATATTGGCAATGAGGAACAGCAGGGGAGCCTGGAGTGCTACAAAAAAATCTGCCTTAAAGACTTGTGCCCCTTCCAACAGCCTCCTAAGTGTACCTTTGTTCCCCAGGATTCTGCACCTTCCTTTCCTGAGCCTAGGACTGTCCTGTAGGATCCAGAGCAGCTTTTGGAAGCAGGGTAAGTCACAACACACACTCAGCTCTCTCTGCTTTCCAGAAAGGGAAAGGAAGGGTAGCTGCCCCCAATTAAAGGCTGAAGGGAGTGAAGGTCAAACAACTCTCATCACCTGGATTCCAACCTTTTCTCCTCCAGAGAAGAAACTGAAGATTCTCCCATTGGGCAACAAACAATTCAGTGTGTTCATTTATGTCCTGCTCACTTTCAATGATGTGTTCTATTTCCCAATTAAAAAATGGCCCCAGGAGCTGGCAGAACTGTAAAGGGCTAGAAGTCTAGGAGCTCTTCAAGAATTCAGAGCTCTCTTCTTCTCCTCCTGCTTTCTGCTCCCTGACCTTCTGCCTTTCCTTGCAGAGCACCAAGAAAAGCAACTTCAGCAGAGCCACATGTTTCAGCTCACAAATTTTCAGCTACATCCTTTCATTTCCTTCTCCATCATCTGTTTTTATCTTAGTTAAAAAAAAAAAACCTATCATTCTTCCTAGTGACTTTGAGCATAGCTCAGAGTAACACTAACCAGCACCACACTGGTTTAAAACAATCCCACCTGTGCATCATCTGATAATGGGACACAGCTGAGGTAGGGCAAGATCTAAGATCTTAGTAAAGCAGTCAGCCGTAGCTGAAAAGAATGCTTTGTGGAGTGTCCATGAGTTCTACACTCCCCTCCTAGAATCACAGCCTGGGAGTGGAAGCAACTTTAGGATTGTTAAGAGTTCGTTATTGTACAATAATCTCAACCTTGACTAGACCATAATCTAATTGATTACTTTGGAGAAAAAAAAGATTATTTAAGTGTGTGGCCCTAGACATATCCTTTTCCTGGGTTAAAAGTAAAGCTACATGAGTTGACCCCTATTTATAGAGTACTCTTTGCTTATCTCCCTTCATTTCTTCCACTTGCCAGGGTAAGAAAACTCAGGGCATACATTCTCAGCCTTCTTTGACCTTCCTCCTTCATTCTGAGAGCATTTGTTGCTGCTCCCCTGTTGTATAGTGACCTTTTTTACTCTGTGCCCCCTTCACTTATGTCCTTTCCCCCCAGTTGACTTTGAGCTTCCTGAGGGTGAGAACATTGCTCATCTCATCTTGATAGCCCCAAGAATAGAGATGACAGACAAAAGTGTCTGAAGGAGTGAAGAGTGAATAAATGAATATAAAAATTGTAGTCTCCAAAGATTTTAGTTTCCAGTAGGTAAGAAAATACAGGTAGTGAAATACATGATACAAGGCAGAAAGTGATAAACATCACAATAGAAACAGAGGAAAGGATCGCTTCTCAGCCTTTAGGCTATGATCAAGTACAGAAACAGAGGAAGGGACCTCTGGACTTGCTAAGAAGGTAGCTGGCAAGTTAGTTAGGGATGAATGTATGAATCAAATACACAGGTGCAGAAATGCAGAAACAGGGACGAGAAGGTTGTCTTTCAGGGGAAACAACGCCTAGGTGCATGGTCTGCTGATAAGGGAGTCAGAAGGATAAACTGAGATCCAGATGCCAAAAGACCTTCAACACCAATAAAAGATTATAATTCTTTTTTGTCTATATGTCAGAAGAGAACACAAAGAATACTAATCTGGTTGTGATGTCCAGGAGGATGTAGTAGATTGGAAGTGCTAGCAGAAAGATACAGAAACTTGCTTGCACAGAACAGAGAAAATCCCTACCAGTTACCTATTTTAATCAAACATAATTTTCATCTGAAAGAAAAAAAAGGTTAAGAAGACTACAGCACAGCAAAAAACAATAACAACAACAACAACAACAATAATAATAATAAAAGAAATCAGAGACAGAATTCAGGAGTCATAATTCAAATTCTCAGAAAGATTTAAGAACATTCTATACCTATAAGTTAAGAATGACTTATTTATCTATCAGGAAACAAAATTTGTACCTGGTAGCTCCGACGAAGAGTCTTCAATAAAGGTCTAGGCAGTGTTTTAAAACAATGAAGGTGATGGGGCAACAGGGAGTAGCAACAGTGAAAACGCATTACTACCACAGAAGGCATGAGGAGAGAGACTGTTAATCAAAGCCAGGCAGCACTATACCATGGATGCTAAGCTGCCCAGAGGGAGCTGCAGTAACAGAAGGACACCACTATGACCAGGGAAGAAGAGGCTGCAAGGCAAAAGAGAAGAACTAAGACATCCCCTAACTTCACTGTCTGCTCACCCTTCATAACGTCCGCTGATGCCTCCCAATGGGCAAGCCAACCCAGAAGTGCAAGGGATGCAGGGTAGGGAAGGGTGGAGAATGGACCTCAGTGACACAAAGAATAATCAACACAAAGCATAATATAAATGGAAAAATCCATTCTGGAAATGGCAAAGAGAGTTGTTGGAAATTGATAACATGATTGGTAAAATTAAAACATGCAGAGTGTAGAAGGCAAGGTTCAGAAAATTTCAAAGGACAAAGATAAAGAAACAGCAAATAAGAGAGAGAAGTCAGAAAGCATGGGAGAGGCGTCCCAGAGGAAGCTCTGTATTTACTAAGTACCAAGGGTGCGGTGTCTGGAAATGCTCCAGGGGAAAACACAAGCAAAGGAGAAGAAATGAAACCTGATAATACTTTAGGATTCAATAACATGTAATGATAAAACATTTTCTTCACCCCTGTGTCCTTGGAGAATAAAGAAATCTAGGACAATCTGTTCCCTGAAAGCATCAGAAAAGCAGCGTTTTGTTTCGAAAGGTCTGCGGTGAAACACAATTCCATGATGTTAATCAATTTATTTCAATTGAGAGTGAAACATAAATGAAAGGTCCCCATTTCAGAAAAAGCCATGAAAATGCGAAGACATTATTATTTCCAAGTGAAATAAGAAGAGGCGAGATTCTCTGCCCGGCACTTTTTGAAAGGTTCAATCAGCCAGGTCAGGGGAATAGATTTAAAACAGAAAAGTAATGGGAAAAGGGCTTTCCACATAACAGAGATGGTGACTGATGAAAAACTATCCCTCTGGAGTCAACTCTATTAATACCCATTTTTCCAGGCAGTTTGGAGAGTTTGAAAACCTTCATAGTTCTCATTTCCTACAGCTTCTAATGACTTATTTGAATTCATACTTCGATTTATATGTATGTGTACAGATTAGTCTCATCCAGTGGTATAGTAACTGCATATTCAACTTGTAGATCACTGTCTTATGTTAAAGCCCTAAATATGAAAAAAAAATACACCTGTATGCTGTTTTTTAAAGAAATAAAAAGAAAAATATTGGCCCCAAATTAAAATATCCACCCATTGATTCATTCAGTTTTTCAATAGGTATTTATTGGGCATTTATCCTATCACAAGTGCGGGGCCTTGCACTTCATGGTTCTGGTCCTCTCAAATGAAAACTGAGCCAGCTCAGGAAGCAAGCTCTCATGTACAAAGTGTTGGAGCTGCATTCAGCAGCAACTTGAAAAAATGAAGTGCACCGGCTTTCCACACATCTAGAAGCTACCCGATTCCCCTTCTCTCAATTTATCCTCTTACAATTAGATGCCCTGTGCTCTCTCAGGGGTCAAAAATAACAAGGATAATTTAATGCCTTATGACTCCCTAATAAATATCTAAATCATGAGTATTCAGATTAAAGCTGTAGTAATAGTTAATAAAAGTACACTAAATAAGGCAGTGGGCAATAAATCTCTTAATAAAAATATGGTCAATGGTGCATTTAATTTGATGGCAGTGTCCTTTTTCAAATAATCTCAAAATTGGATTTTGTAAGGAAAACAATGCAGAATCCACCTCTCTCATGCTATGCTTAAGAAATGTATTTGTACACTTAGAAGTCATCAATGATAATAGGCATTCTTGCATATTTGAATTTGATGGAAAACACTGTCATTTATTTCAATAAAATAAATATATATAATTGTCCAGCTACCCAAGATATTTATAAAAACAAGATGCTCTGTCTTAATGAGCTCATTTTTAGAGTGACATTTGAATCATTAGATGCTTCATTAACTGCTATAAAAACAGGCTTCAATCTTCCTTTCCCTTTCCTAATATTAGCCAACAAAAATTCAATTGCTTCAATAACTCTAGGTGACTCCAATTTCGTTGCAAGCGCTTCGGAAGGCTAAAGGGATCACTTTAAGTTCCTAAAGGCTTGAGACTAAGTGTGTTTAAATCACTTTGTATGGCTCCAGCTGATGAGAAAATACTAACATATTCTTCAAAATCTGTTTCTAAACACAGGAACAGACATTTAAATACACCAGAAGTGATAGAGAACTACAAGCCTTTTAAATATCTAGTTCCTGTTCTTTGTTATTCAGTCTATAGTTTAAAACAGGAGGGAGGGGGTGTATCTTATTCTTATAACTAACCTGCATAATTTAATTTGCTGGAAATCAGTTTAATTTTAATCATATGTACAACACATTCTTTTCATGAGGTAGACATTTCTAAGAATAATTTAAAATAAGACAAGTCAAAAATTTAATATAAAACAAATTAGTTGACTGACCTCAAAGAGAAAATGAGCCTTGTTGATCCTTATGTTAATATTCTAAAATAAATTTAAAATGTAATGAGGGGAGTCATACTTCACCACTGAAGATAGTCACAAGAAATTTATATAGATGTGCCTATATTTATTTAAACAAGAATACTTCTAAATTTCCTTTTTAACTCCTAGTAAACATTTCCTAGATGTCTTTTATCTTATACCATGTCTTTGGCATGAAATTAATTCCAGGCAAAGAAATAAAATATTCAAAAGAGGAAAGTGGTTTTATGATCTGACCTTTAATGTCATTTCAAGAGACATTGTCATAGATCTTTGTTTCTGGTTTCCGTGCATTTGCAATTATCCTTTCAACAATCTCTTGTGGCAGAGGGTCACACTTGTATGTGGAAAACTCCCAAACCACAAAAATGATGTGTATTTTGACTAAGTTAATGCACTAGGTAAAGAATTGTTCCCTGGAAATTTTGAAGCCAATGGCTACAGTTTGGTTAAAGTAAAACAACATACATATATACATATACACACAGCTATATACTCATTGCATTCATGTGTAACTATACGTATCTACCCTACATACATATATACACATATATACATATATACACAGGTACATAGATATATTAATGCAGTTTTTCTTAATTGATAGAGTCTGTCTTATATTACCTAAACTATTATTACAGCTTAGGATAAACTTGAAGTGGGAAAATTGGGAATCCCTTATTTTATTTTGAGGAGAAATTCTGACAAATTCTCCGAGTAGAGAAAGACACCTCTCCATGTTAGCCAGACACTTCAGAGGAACATTAACATCTTGAGATTTCTAGCAAATTGACGGTCCAGGTAACAAAATACAAGGAGCTCTGGCCAGTCACTTACTTATCCGGTTGGATCTGGCACCTTCTCCATGTATTCTCACCATACTAAATGGAGCATGAGTCATTTGAGTAATGAGTCAGAAAACGTTTTGCAGCCTCAGTACAACAGCAGACGTGATAAGTACATTAAATACATGATTTTACTTCCTACCTGTCCGCCTCAAATCCAAAAGGTAGCCATAAGTTTCTAGGTAAGGAAATGAAGGTTTAAAGAAGGTAAGCAACTTGTCTCAGAGCTGATAGGTAGTCTAGATGAGCTTTAAATCCAGGTACCCAGGCAGACTAACACCAGCACAGCACCCTTCTTCTTGACCTCTATCATACATTGTCCCAGTATCACAACAACTGTGGCATGCTTACTTAGTGCCAGCTACTAGGTTGTTTTACACATATTATCTCTTCCCTTTTCTTAATAACTCTAAGAGGTGGATAATATTATCTTTATTTTACAGATAACAGATAATTAACCTTCCTTCAACTGCCTCAAACTCATTGAAACTATAGCAATTCTCATTTAAGTAAAAGATTAAATCAATAAAATATCTATAATAAACTAAATACAAAAATAGAATATTAATGAGAAAATTAGCAACAAGTATATTCACGAGACTAAAAATGCATAAGAATATATAGAAAATATTATTTTATAAATTAATGCTATGTAACTGCATTTTTGACAGATGAGCCCAAATGCCTCTGTAGAGGTTAGCCATGATGATTATTCATCTCAAGCAGAACCCATCAGTGGAATTTACAGTTCGAAAAGTAACAAAGATTTATTTCTTATCACCATCTTTTACTACAGAAAAGATCCCTCTTTATTAACAAGCTAATGAAATAAGATAGTATCCTGTAAATTTCCCTGGAGGTGAGCCTCCAATACAAGCAGTTGACAATGGAGGCTTCACTTATGCATGCTTAAAGAAGAACAAACACCACAGTAACAAGAGAGTAGGATTTTGGCTTTACTTTGTTTAAAAACAAGTTCCTTTAAAAACCTAAAGATTTGAAGCAGTGATTATCAACCTTGGCTTCAGGCTCCACTTAGGAATCAAGTGTGGAACAAACTGAAAAAAAAAAAAAATACCGATGCCTAGATAAGGGCTCCAGAGATTTTGATTTAATTGGACAGGCATCAGGATAGTTTAAAGCACCTTAGTTTTCTACTGTGTAACCTAAGTTGATAATTACTTGATTAAAGCAATGCCTGTACTGGAAGGGTGCAGGGTTGGGCAAACAGCTGTCAAAAGAATAAATGTCTAATTGATGAATGCCATCATCAGAGCAGATCATGGAAGAAGGAATTAGGACAGCAGGAGAGTCTGTCTCCCCTGAAGGTATGCTTAAATTTCATAAGCATATTATGACAGAGAAGAATTTTATAAAACATTTGTGCCATCTTCTCTACCAAAGTAAATTTCTCCCTTTACCAGAATTGTTTCCACTGGAGAGCAGTCTCCCCATGGGAGGAAATGAATGGGGACACTTAACCTCCTCACCAGATCAAAGTTTTAAATACTGGCTAACTAAAACTGTAAAACTTGCATGAATTTCATGTCAAGATAACTTTATAGGAGATGGAGTATTCAGGGTGAAAAAACTGTATTATATGTCAAGGCACTGCCAAATTAAACATTTATTAGTCTGCTAAAACATAAAGAATAAAAACATAACCCAAAAGATAACTATATACCCGTATGAAAGGCCCTGAGGTGCATAAACACAATAACAATAACAGCAAACAAAAGTTACATTTATTATATACTATGTGTCACATCCTGTGTGAAGCAATTTAAATATTTTACTTGATTCTCAAAATAATTCCATATTTTATAGGTAAGAAAATCGAAGATGAGAACTGTTAAAGAAATTTGTTCAAAACCATATATCAAAGAAGTGGCTGAACTAGGGTTTGAACCTTATCTATCTGTCTGCCTTCAAAGCCAGCTCTGTCACCACCAACACCCCTTTGCTGATCTAGTCAGAAGCAGGTGACACCTGTGTGTCAGAAGACCATCTAAATCAGAACACATCAATTCAAGAAAGCTCAAGAAGAAAACTGTCTTTATATTAGATTCCAGAAGAAGCTTAATAGAGGTGATTTCGGCAAAGTGAGAAATTACTCATTCCCTTACTGTTTTCATATTTTAAGAATTTTCGCAAGCTGTTTCTGATTATCTTCATGTCCTTATCCAACTCTTTTCAATTTGGCTTTCTTATTGCTATGTACTCCGTCACTATACAGAACTTTAGGTAAGAAACTTATTGCCTAGATCAGGGATTGGCAAACATTTTTTTTTAATGGCCAGATAGTAAATATTTTAGGTTCTACAGGTCCTGTGGTCTCTACTGCAACTACTTAACTCTCCTGGCATTGCATAAAAGCAGCCAGAGGTGATATGATGATATAGAAAATAGACAATAAGAATGAAAGGGCAAGGCTGTGTTGTTATAGAACTTCATTTATGGTCACAGAAACTATAATTTTCATGTATCACAAATTATTATTTCTCTTTTGATTTTTTCAACCATTCGAAAACAGAAAAACCATCCTTAACCCACAAGCCACACAAAAACAGAAAGTAACCTGATATTGGCCATGGTGGGAGTTTATACACCACAGAAATAAAAAATCTGCCAGTGCTGCATATCAAAGTATTTTTTTTCTCTAAAAGCCAGGTATTAAACATTTACCAGCACACCACTGCCCATTATCCCCTTCCAGTGAAGAAGCTCCTCTGAGATTTGTTTTACACAGATAAGTGTGTGCACATGCACATGCGCACACACACTCACTCACTCACTCACTCATGAACTAGGGAGCCAATATCAGTGAGTCCAGAGGAAGATATAAAATTAAACACAGCATCCTTTAGCCACACTGCCCCCACTGCAATCCCAAATGCACTTTATTTTATATTAAATAAGGTCAAGTGGAGATTAAGAAATTCAAAACTTTGGCCTAGGACCAAAAATTTATTAGGATTGATTATTTATTCTAATTATATGTGTTCATCCAGCATGGAAAAAAGAGAGAGAAATTACAAAGGACTGCACTCCATTGTAAGACGGTGATCCAAAATGTGCGCTTCCACTTCTGTCTAAAGTTAGCTAATTATCCACAAAGCTCCAGCCCATTTCCTTTTTTCTTTATTTTTACTATTGCTGAATGAAGATCCTTACAACGTAATATATCTAGCAACGCCTTAGTGTTTTTGGACTTTATGTGCTTGTTTTTAGACAAGAGGCTCTGATTATTCCTGCTTCCTGGTCTTACTCCACTAAAATACATGAACCCATAAACCTAATCTAAATAAATCATTTTGAATTTATTTTTATCTACATTTTCTGCCTTCATCTTTGTTTTACATTACTTCAGACATCAACAAAACCATTTTGGTAGAACCCTTTCACTTTAACTTTTCCAGATTAGAAAATAAAAAAAGAACATTTACAACTGCTGGCTGAGCTAGAATATCTAAATAGGGATTATATTCCTATTTGTCAGTAAATATGACAACAGTTCACATAAGAATAGGCTAAAGGTTTCTATACCTAATTCTGAAACAAATTTCTCTCTTTAGAAGAGAATATTCAGAACTCAAATGTTCCTGAAACTTTGCAGCAACATATTCCTGCATAATCAGAAATGTGTAGGCTCTAATAAATCTACCTCTCTAATCTTCAGAAAGCAATTTTTGGAGTCAGACACAAATTTATTTTGTTGGAGTCCTATTGAAACTCTTTACATTATTATGGCCATGGTGTATTCACCCTGGGGTTCTTCATACAATTTTAATTGTTTATTTATGAACTCACATAGTGTTATTTTTCATTCAGATCCATAGCTAGTAACACATTCAGCCACAAAATATTTAAATGAAATTCTGAGACTCACAAAGTCTTTCAGTGAAGGCAAAAAAAGATCTATCAGTACTCTGAGTACACAGAGCCCACTTCACTTACAAATTAAACCAGGCTTGGTACTCAAATGCACATATCAACATAAAGTTAACACTTCAATGCATCGATTCTAACTCCAGTTGCTTTTCAAGACAAACCTTCCAGCAACCTACTTTTTCTTCTCCTATGATTGGTTCACAGAATCAATTACCTAGAGCCTTTTCATTGTCTATGAAAATATTTCCCAATCTCGGTTCTGAGGAATACTGTTATGAGAGATATTACAGTTATTGTACTATTTTTTTTTTAAGTTCCAAATTTGTGTTAGGTCTGGGAGATGCGGGTTTAACTAGTTTTCTTTCCTTGGGGATGGCTTAGGGCCTTTAATATGCTAATATGTGCTGCAATTCTCCAAAGAGGGCTTTATAGTGTCCAGCATTCTCCACACATTTTAAAGCAGAATAACTTTCTTCTCATGAAGCACCTCAAGAGATGAGTGTCCCATGAAAAATACTTTTAAGAATGCTAGTTTATAAGAAACAGCTGGGATTTAAAAATTAGAGCAATAGAGAGAGGAAGGAATCATCTGAGACACTGCTCACACAAGCACACCGGTAACAGTAAGATGATAACTGATGCAGGACAGGGCAAAATTCCCCCAGTTGTGGGGAGACTGAGCCCTACACTGAGATATGAGGAGCCTTCTCTTGCGGAGATTGTAGAAAAAATTCAACACACAGGCCAAAGTTAGTCACAGGAAAGTTTATTGGAGTAGAGGTAACACTTTACACATAAAGTTGGTCTCCTCTCAGAGGCAGAGTGAGACAGACTAAGAGAGACTCAGAGGAACAGAGACAATAGACAGACAAGGACAGTGAGAGAGACAGAGTGAAGGCACTGAGAAGGACCAGAGTGTTCAGGAATTCAGGTTATACATCATTCTTTAGTTCCTGTGAGTTACGAGCTCAAAGACTTCATTTACCCATTTCCTTTGATATGGACATACGGCGAGGAAGGAGAACGGGAAGAGTATTTATCGAGAAAAGGGTAAGAATATGTAGCATGAAAGGTCTGCTGGTGGTTCCCACCATTTAATCCATAGGTCCCCTATGGTTGTAACCATAGGGGAATTAATGATTTTATTTTGTGTAGAGCAGCCACTTTTCCCTGTTTCTCCTTCACAGTGTGGAAAAAATGGGTTGTTAGCAATCCCAGCAGAAATCTTCCTTTGTTCTGAAGGTGTCCTCTGTTGCCTGGCTGCTGGGCTATTCAGCATATTGCAGTATCTGAATATAGCTTGATTCAACATTTTAGTTCTCTTGTTCCTCTCTCCTTACATTAATACAACAGAGAATTCTGAGTTCTTCCTCACTCATTCTCAGATCACATAAAAAAGTTAAATAAAATAAATCAAGGGGGTCAGGTGGGAGGTCAGCAATCCTATAAGATGAACTCTCCCAATCTACTTGACAGTTCCCATGACTTACCATTTACTCATCAAAATGGTCAGATATGCTCCAATTCATCAAACTTCAAAGTTGGTAATATTTTTTAAAGAGAAAAGAGCTTCACCTGCTACTATGGGGAGTCAACTCAACACTGGGCATGCAAACATCCTGCCTCAGATCACAAAGTTAGAGAAAAGAATTCCTTCCATTAAGTTCTATATAAGAAAAGTAATTACCTGATAGTCACTGAGATAAACAAAGAGGTTTTAAGAAATGTTTTGTATGCCCCTAGAGTTTAGAAGAAAAACAATGGTGGAGGTGAACAGCCCTTTAAAAGCCATGTAGCTCAACTTTCTTATGTCACAAATTGGGAAACTGAGGTTCAAGGAATTTAATGGTGTCATTAGGTCACGGAAGACAGTAGCTAGTGGCAGATTTAGGGCTGCTACTCAGATCTTCTGATTAATAGATCCTCTGAGCTAAAAGAAGTGGCTGACAAGCCCATGTGATTATCTCTATTTCCTGCTCCTTTATTAAAACAATGAACCACCATTTATTGAGCTCCAGATAAATCCAGACATTGTGTTAAGCTGTTTACATATATTTTCTCATTGTATCTTTTGAAGATGGTACTATGGTCAGTTTTATCCTTATTTCCGCCTCAACAGAGAGAAGTTCCACTCCATGCTGGGGTTAGAAGGTCTATCAGGAGTCAAGCCAGCTTAACTGCAAAGCCCATGCACTTCACCTGAGTTTCTTTTTTTCCCATTTCACCCCACTTCTGCCACTCCTTCTCTTTCCTATCTCCATTTAAAGGCAGTTGTGATTAAGATCAAAGGTCAGTTGCCCATATCTTATCTCAAATGTTCTTTCTTCATTTCTTTTAAGGACATATTATTATCTTCCATCATCTACAGGGACCAAGAAGGATTTAGGCTAAGATGAGTACACATAAAATAATCTGGGTCTCATTACAAGTTGGGCACCTTGGAGGAGCCATTCTCTTAGCCCTTAAGGAAGCTGAATTTGGTCATATTTCCTTTCTCCTACATCTACTAAAGATTAGCTGATAAAGAATAGATGAAGCTGCTAATAATTTACTACTGATTTCTTTAAAATACGTGTCATCAATAAAGGAGGCATACAGTCAAATGACTTTGGAATCTAGGAACCGGATCTAAAAATTATCATTCTAAATTTCTTAGAAGAAATGGATGGGGAAGGAAGAGGCAGACATCATCTGCATCAAAGCACCCTAAGGGTGGGATCTCCTGATCCCATCCCAGACTAACAGTCAGACTCTCTGGGGTGAGACCCAGGACTCTGCATTTAAACAAGCTCCCCTGGTGATCAGAATTTACAACAAAGCCAAGCTAGCCTAAAAAGTGACTTGTAAGTGTGTTGTTTATGGGACTCAGATATTTTCCAGATTTCCTTCAAGAAATCAAAGTTTGGCTAAAGGAAGACCTGGTCATAAATACAATGATGTCACATATAGGAGACAATTTCTGAACAATTCCAGGAGTGATGAAAACATTCTCCTGAGAGAGATTATTCTCTGGAGTTGGATGGATCTGTTTGACCAGTGACTGTCAGGATATTATTAGAAACAATACTATGCATAAGACCATTTGCCTTGGGGCTAATTTTAAACCTAAAAATCAATAAGAAACTATTTGAATGTCATTTAAACATTTTTTTCATAGAAAATATAATACATTCAAATAGACACAAAACACAGCGAAAAATGAGTCTTCCTCCCACCCCAGTCCTTCTAGGAACGACTTGTTTCCTGCATTTCAAAAACACACTTTGCAGAGTAACACATATATGTATGTATTCCTTCTGCTAATACAGTGGAAAGAAGCCTATTATTCAGAGTTCTGTATCTGTCATTTCCCCCTATTTTATGTATCACAAAGACCATTCTTCACATCATATATACACCTACATAATTCTGTTTAACAACGTCAGAGTTCTATATCATAAAGATATACCATAAGTCATTTGACCAGTTCACTTGTGATAGATTTTTAGATTTCTTTCAATTCTTGAATGATGCTATAAGGAATATTCTTATTCATATGTCTTTGCTCACATGGGAAGATTGATCTTTAGGGTAAATTTGTAAAAGCAAAATTGCAAGGGCAAACAATACATGCATTTTTATTTTTGATATTGCCAAACAGTCCTTCCAAAGAGATTGTAGCAATTTAAACTTCTATTAATAGTTAGTGATACTGCTTGTTGCCCCCATGTCCTTACCAATACATTGTATTTCTGATTATAATTTAATTTTCTACTAAGACTTCTTACTGGAGAAAGTGCAAACCAGATTATATAAATGTAACTTGGCAGCTATATTTCTCCTGGACAATGAACACATTGGTGTTTTAACTTAGGTAAGTACAAGTCAGTAGCTTTAACCTTCCTCAACTCTTAGTAAATGTACACACTTGAGCTTCTGAACTTGTAAGCCCAGGTAAACAGTGATGCATCAAAGAACTACACATCTACAAGGCTGTTGAAAAGAGTACTTTTTAACTTTTCTATTTGAAAACTTAGAAATAAATTACAAAAATAGAATATTTCTTCTGTTTAGTTAATAATTTAAAATATAAATAAACTCAAAATTCTTTAAATTACTATAAACAAAATTTCCTTGCTCAAGTCTGAAAGATGGGAGGAACCATATTGGATGCTTCCAACCAAACTTCCTAAAAGATAGCAGAAATCTAGTTTAAACAGAACCTACCCACCAACCCAATGCTCTGCTTCATGGATTTAAAGATTAATAAAAATTCACATGGCAGATGTTGTTATTGTTAAAACAGAAAATCAGAAAACCTCCTTACCCACCACATCTATACTCTACCTCCAGGGAACAACAGATGACATGCTGTTTCTTCCAGTAATTCTCAGAATGTCATCAATTTACTGTTCATTTTTCACTGAGTCCAAGCACATAGGAGGAAATAGAGTATAATATATATGATTTTCAGAAAGTGCTTTAATATCCCAAATCACTATTGAACCTTTCAGAGCTGATGGCTTTGCAGCAGAGAATTACTTAAGCATTACAAACATAATCAACAAGTATTTGTTTTATAGCTTCTATAAACATACCTAAAATTTTCATCCCATAAGTAAATAACTCCCTCTAAGAAAATAAATTGATTTAACACATATTTACTGAGTATTCTTTAGGTGCCACACACTGAGCTGGCACCATAATTTCCAAAGGGAATAAGGCAGAGTCCCTACTCTCAAATTAGAAATAGCCAGACGAAAGAGACAGCCAAGTCAACAGATAATTTAAAACATAAGATATGGCAGGATCACAGGAAAAGAGCTCCTAATCAAGCCTTATGGAAATCAGGGAAAGCTTCCATGAGGAGGCATCTAATTTGATTCCTTAGTAGGAATCAGCCAGGGAAAAGAATGGACAGCATCAGAAAAATATTGCTCAATCACAGAAGTTTGCCTAAACCCTACGAAAAATGACAATGGAACTATATTCACCTGAACTATCATGAGCCAGGTTTGGAATGCCTGCAGTCATCATGACATAGAACAAATCTCTAACAAGTTTTCTGAGGTCTGACCCTTACATGAAGAATAAAAGAAAAGAATAGCAGCACACACACACACACACACACACACACACACACACACACACACACACACCTGAAGCATATTTTCTGTTACAAACATATATTTCACCAACTGAAAAATTGAGTGGACATTTTACAGAATACAGAAGAATTTGCTTCCTAATTCTCCCCTCTGGTCACCCCCATTTAATTCTGGCATGAACCTCTGGTTTTGAGGCCCACCTTCTCTGTACTTAGAATGTTCAGAACCTAATTAGAGACAGTCATGGAGGAAGATGATGGGCTTGCCAGACTGAGACATATTTTCCTTCCCTGGTGTTTATATTATTTTGACAGCCAGGAGGCTGGGAAATGGTTCCAAACAAACTCTCCAAAGAATATTGACAAGGAAAGATAGCCACAGAGCTGTAAAAATCCACTTGCTATAAATTCTTACACTCCCATGAAAACCAGCATATAAATTTTAATCCTTATAGGAAAACAATTAAAAATCCAGGTACATTCATTTGGCCTTCCTCACATCTTAGAGGACAAAAGTTAGCAGCTCTTCAATGTGCTATGCAAAACCAGACAAAAATGGCAAAAAGGAAAATGAAATGAGCCTTCTGAGATTCATTCTTCAGTTTGTTCATTCAAATACACTGCAGAAGGAAGTGCTTTCCATAAAGGAATTATTCAATCTTGAACACTCTAACTTGAGCTATTTGAAGAAGAATTGCCTGGCTGTACTTAAGAGTGGACATTTTTAAAAGCCCCACAAATTACGTGTTTGGGGAGAAGAAAGAGTTTGGGGATGTTGAAGAACAGGAACATCTACTGTTACCACATTGAAATGACTTAATAGGAACCAGTTTGGGTTGCTACAGTTACTCTGTTGACAAGATCTATGTGTCAATAGAAACAGCTTCCAATGTGTTCTTTTCAGAATTCAAGAGGGAAAAAAGGAAAGGAAAATCAGATTTCAAACCTGTCTTTTAATGAAAGTCTGTTAAAGTGATTTATCTTAACTAACTGACCTTCAAATTGGAAGTTGTATGTTTTCTTAAAACATTTTTCTCCATAGACACACACACACACACACACACACACACACACACACACACACACACACACAGACATATTCTTACAGATAGGTTATGTATTTGTGACACAATAATTGAGATGCTGAAAGAGATGCAAAAAAATGTATATTTATTAGTTGGAAATTAGTTATAACTAAATAACTGCAGACTTACACAAATAGCCCACCCCCCCACCAAAAAAAAAATAACAGTGGCTTAAACAGATATGATTTTAGTCTACTGCATAAGTCTGGGGAACAGCAGATTAGAGCTGGTTTAACTGCTGGCTCTGCAACAAATAATCCAGGCTACTTCCAGATTTCTGTTGCACCACCCCAAGGATATGCTCTTTATTCTCATAATCCAAGATGGGACCCCAGCCAACCTAGCCACTTTTTAGGCAGCAGGATGAGACAGGGCAGGCCCCCAAACTCTAAAGACATGTACTAGTTGTTGCACACATCACTTCTCCTCAGTCTCAGTGGCCAAAATTTGGTTTTACAGTCATACTTAGAAGCAAGGAGGGTTGGAAATAGAGTCTTTATTCTAGGACATTAGATAGGTTCACAGAAGCATAGAACTGATTTATTTAGGAAGGAGTGGCATCACATGTAGGAGAGTGGCCTAAGTTTGTTGAGAGTGAATAGTTTCCCTAAAGGGGTTCTTGTCCTCTCCTGGCACTGGCCTGACTCAGAGTTGTCGCCATGTACATGCCTGGGTTACAGCACTGCTCTAACAGCTACGGCAGAGGTCCCAGAGGCTGTGCTTGGCACGAAAGGAAAAACTGCAGCAATAGCGAAGCCTGACAGTGAATGATGGATGGGCTCAGACCAAGACAATGAGCAGCTTCCCTATCACTGGGGTGCCCTGAAGACCAGGGTCCTTCCTTAAGTTCCACGGGCCGGGTAAGCTTTCACTAAGCAGACAGCAGCAGCACTTTTTCATTTCACCAGGACATGCACTTTGAAGTGTTCTCTGGTAGTTCTCTATAGCTGGTTAAACTTAACTGTACTCTCTTATTTTACAGCCTTGAGACCACAGGCAAGACTGTTTTTAATCAGAAATAGGGATAGGAGATCCTTTTTGTGTGTGTGTGTGTGTCTTTATGATACCAACTAGTCCAAGGAAAGTATTACTTTGGATTGATATTACATTGCAATATGACAAACAAAAGCAGAAACCCAGGTGACATGACATCTCTCTATAATCATTTCCCCTGGCACATTAACTTATCTGCATACATATTACTGAAGAAAGGCACATTAACTTACATGCACATTTCCCCTGGCACATTAACTTACATGCACACATATTACTGAAGAAAGGCATCTGGAGTCCCTACCGGGACAACAGACCTGAAAATAGTGCTGAGGAACATTCACAATCAGGATTTTACCTGCCCCCACACCCTGGTTATCTATTTTATCTTTCTACATTGCTAACTTTTCAATTTTTGCTACTCAATGAAAATAAATAGTTTAATGATCAAAAAACTTATATTCTTGGAGTAGATCATAGCTCTTTGTCAACTGAAAATGACTGCCACTTCCAGCTGTCTGACACCTGGTCTTTCTATTTTTCCGTCCTATTGACCTCTCCTATGAACAAAGCAGAGGGATACCCAGCTATCTCTCTTCTAAGAATACATTGCCCTTTCTTTGAGCTGATATCTCTAGAATTAAGAATTCAGAGCCAGACAATGTGCAAAACCCTTCCCCTCAGTGACGCATTCTTAGATGGGTCAGAAAGTCAATCAAATTCTACTTCACGAATAAAAGTTAATTCCTATAATATGAGATAGGAGGCTGCATTATTATTTCTAAGAAATATTCTCCCTCAAGTAATATAAATTTATAGCAATGACTTTTCCCAATGCTCTATCGACTGTTCATGGTATATGAAAGTAATTAGGCTTCTCTGAAAAAAGCCGCAGCTGCATTGAGAACTATATTTAAGTAAACACAAAAGAAAAGCATTTTGAGTGTTACTTTTAATTTTTCCATAAAAGATAACATCTATAAAATTATTGTTTCCAGTTTTCTGTATAGAAGCCAGGCCCCTTAGTTACTGAAGGGAGATGTGCGACAGTCTGGGGAAAAACAGTGTACTGGCATACTGCCACCTAAAATATAAAGAATTCTGTTATAATTCAGATCTGTCCAGGCCAGAAGTCAAAGCATGTCCTGCAAAATGCTACACACATACAATGAAAATGACCTCTATAACTCTAGCCCATGAGAGACTGAACATAGAAGGAACAATGCCCAGACCATATATAAAAATAGAACTCTGAACCACAATCTGCAGCTACGAGTCCAGGAAGCCAAACCACAGCCTTTGCAGCAACTAGCTCCAAATGGCCAATACTTATTAATTGCCAGCTTCCCCAATTTTTGCCCCTAGCTTCCAGCTTAGAACGAACCAGAGAAAGTAAAATAAGCTCCCCCAACTAATCTCATAGGACGTCCTCCTTCTACTTAGCCCAGCTCCAGCTATCCTATGCCAACAACGTCCAATCAGGGGAAACTGAAGCCTTCCCTTTTTTCCTTTGTAAAGCTTCCACTCTCATGCTGGCCTTTGAGTCTCTGCCAAATATAAGTGATTGTGGCTTACTCCCTTGCACAAGAAAGTTCTGAATCAATTGCCTTTGCTTACTCTCATGTCCAGTTCTCCCTGGTATATCTGCCTAGGCCCTGTGCTAGGAGTTCCCTCAGCTTTCTCCTCTCCTTGTAGCATATACACTCTTTCCTACTGCCTTGAGCTATCTTTTTGAAGATTAACTGCTTCTCCTTTATTCTAGGCTGACTATTCTAACCATATTTTTTTTAAAAATAGCGCTCCTTCTCCTTCCTGGACCTTTTATAGCAATCTCTTGTGTCCCTTCCTAAGTCCCACAGATGCCACTGGAAAGGCAGAGGAACAGTTACAGGGCATCCACTGGGCTAAGCACAGTGAGCCTGCTGTAAGACCAGGATATGAAAAATCAGGACCCTGATTTTCACCAAGAAAATCACCAAGAAAAGGTATCATTACAAACTGATTCACCAGCATTAAATTTTGAATCAAAACTGAGTAGCCAAGATCTAAAAGCTCTGCAAACAAAGAAAAGGCCAGGGGCCAATAGCAACCAATTGGGTCGGAGGTAAGAGGTGGCCGGCATCAAGAAAGTGGAGTGAAGGGAGGTATGCCAAGAGAAGCAGAGAAAAATGAAAAACCTCAGTAGGGAGAATGTAACTGTTCAGGATTAAGCCAATGACACCATGTTGACTATTGTTTTCTTTATACTGGACTCTGGCGAACTCAGCGAGCCATGTCTTAAAAGGAAAGAGTATCAAGTATTTCTGTCCAAAACATCTTTTCCATTGCAATACAGTCTATAGTTAAGCACTAAAATCCTACACAACATAAATCAAAACATTTCACCAATTTCTTTTATGGCTTAGGAAAACTATCTTTACATTTCTCTTTAATCTCTCCCTTTCTATTGATTCCTCTACTAATTCTTATGTTTCCTCTTTCTTACAAATAAAACTGTACTCACTCATGCTAAACTCGTAAATTACCAACTTCTTTTTCTCCTGTCATTAACCACAAAACTTCTGACAAGAATCTTCTGAACATCCAATTTGTACGTCTCTGTTCAGCCAATACAGTGCTGGCTTCTTGTCTCTTCTACTTCCAAGTCAGTGATGACAGCCTCAGGCCCCGCCTCATGCCTTCCTTCAGTCCTCACAGGACACAGACTCCTCTAGTCCACCTTGGCCTTCTCCAATTGTGGCTTTTCCTCCTTCAGAATTACCCTTCCTCAGCTCAGCTATTCCTTATGCTTACAGTCCTGCCCAGTCTCCCTTTTCCATCTCTTTTTCCTCTGCTGTGAAAATTTGACCTCATCTCCAAAATCCATGCCAATTGTCATTTCCTCTAGCTGTCCAGAAACAGACCAGATTGAGTTCTCTTTTGTTGTTCTTGGTATTTGAATCACTTCTAAAGCAGTTTCCTATGCAGCTCATAGTAAGGTGATCTGCACTTCTGTGTTCTACTTCTCCCTGTAAGCTCTGTATAGATAAGACTAAATCTTATCTACCTTTGTGTGTTCAGGTCTAAAAATAGAACCAGATACATAACAGGTATGGCCTCTGGAGTCTGGCCACATACAATATAAGGATAATAATAGTTTCTGCCTCATAGCATAATGCTTGACATGCTGGCACTTATCGTCATCATCACGAGATGAGAATTAAATTCTACTGAACCAAATAATTTAAAGACAGGTGTCCACATTATTTCAGTATAAAGTTCCTACTGTATTTGATTTCAGGTATTTCAGTTTAAAAATGTGCTTAGAATTATCTGGATGGTATAAAAACTCAAATTCACCAGATGGTTCCAGTGTTGTCAGTTTTATTCAAATATTCTGTTTCTTAAATTATTTTATACAGGATCTTTCCCACCTTATTTCCTATGCTCATGAAGAAGGAAACTCTGTAGAACTATAAGTTGTCTATTTGTTCTGGAAGGAAAACAGGAAAAATACTAAAATAGTGAGGGAAAAATAGGAGCAAGAACACAGAAAATAGTCCAAGCCAACTTCAGAAAACATTGCTATGAGGGAGAGGTAAGCAAGAATGAACAGATTTTTCTCACAATCCTGAATCCCAGAGCCCTGAACACTTTCACTGACTTCCAATAACAACCGTGAAAATTACTATTGTAAAGTTATTTGTATAGCAACTAACAAGCACTAAATGTTTAATCATTAGCACATAGGTAGGAGAGTAGTATGGTTACTTTATAGATAAAAAACTGGGACTCATAGAGATCTGATAGTTTGCTAAAAGTCCTGCATCTAGAAAGCAACAGAACCAGAACTTGAACTCTGGTCTTTCAAATTAAAGAGCCCTTACTACTTTCAATTATATGTATGGTATCTCTCCAAGATAGTTACGTGAGGAAATAGCCACCATCCAAAGAAAGTAAGCTCCCCCTCCATGACAAATGAGGGATGATAATCTATGTGGATACAAGTGAAGCATAAAACCTCAATGTCCAATGCCAAGGAAATGAAAAGGAATTAAGACCATCAAGTGTTCACATTTAAGGGTAACTCATAGGCCCCTCTTCTAATGAAGTTTGAGTGGAAGCTAACCAAATTCTTTAAAACCTATGTTATCTACCTAACAAAGCTTCATTCTTTTTGTTTTATCTAGACCCCATCTTCAAGTTCCAAAGGACCAATCTATACAATTTGTATGTGAAGAAGCTAAAACAATCAAGAGACATTGAGCCAGGAGCCCCAGTCTAGTGCGTGAGAGGAATAATAATGATAACCCTAGACTGTCAGATACGAATAAAAAGAGATATAGCAGAGGTAAAAAATAGTGTTTTCAACTGTTGGTATAGGGAAGGCTTCATAGAGTAATTGGCATTAGAGCTAAAAATGTTTAAATCTTATTCTTTCATCTTAAAATTGTAAAAAGATCTGGAAAGATATACCATGATAAGCACCTACCATCCAAGTTACATAGAAATTTAATTCCAGTTTTCATATTGCAGAGTACAAAGAGACATAATATTCAGAACAATCAGATGTGGTGATTTTTGAAAAATTTTTTAAAAGGACATTTTCCAGATTAATGGACAATAATTGAGTGAATGTTTTGCTTAGAAATCCCAGAAATGAAAAGTAACCATCAAGTAAAATATCAACATTTTTTTAAGCTGTGTTTTCTTTCCTCTCAGAGTTATTAACAAACTCACTACATTTTGGTTAAAATATTCATTCACAGGGAATATTAATTTTCCCAAAATGAATAGTTATAATATTTAATATATTATAACTATTTCATCAACAGAAATTAATTTGGGTTGAGTTTTTGAACATAGATAATTCCACTGGGCAACAAAAGTTACTTAATCTTCCATCTTGTCACAAGAGCAAAGAAAGGCATCTGCATTTTAAATGTTTAATTAGAAGTAAAATTGAGTTTATGTAGTGCTATACCACACTGCTTGCAAGTAATAAAGACAAACAGCTTTGCACATTATCAACACAGAGAAATGTCAAATTTTGCTTTGCTTACAGATCGCAGAAAGAAACTTCTACGGTATTAAATGGCTTTCCAAAGAATCAAACTCTGAGTTTGAAATTTTTTTTAAAGAACTTCTGGTTGGGATAATTTGAGGCATTAGAGATTTGACAGTGACATTTCTTTGTAATTGAGAGAAGTTGGTGAGGTTCAGACATGATTGTGTTTGCCTTTAGCAAACATACTGTTCACATTTTAAGAAAAATTGCTGATGTATGTAGTCTGATGAAACTGTTACAGCACTGACAGATGTGCTTCTTTGCCAAGGGATTTCCCTAGGAATGTTCTAATTTTCTTCTATCTGTTTAGAGAAAGTTCATTTAAAATCTGTTAAAATGCATTAATGTGCAGTGTTGCATTATATCTTGCTATAGGCATCCTGGCAAAAGAGAAGTTACATAAAGTTTAGAAGTGGGTTATCTACCAAAAACTTACAGATCCATCCAAAACAGAAACCCTCCCTGCCCTCAGCCTTCCAGAAGGCAGGGCTTATCCAGTCCATGTAACTTACATTGCATAATTTCATAGTGTTAGAACAGAAAAGAGCTTATCTATTTCTCCATACCCATTTGAAAATATTTTTGTTGTTGACACTACAGTCTGGAGAGATTAAATGACATATCCACAGTCACAAGGTTAGTTGCCCAGTGCTAAATAACATGGCCACCTGCAAATACCAATTGATTAAGAAAACAAAAGGTACTTCTCACCTGTTACTTTTACACAAAGGATGTGATGCGTGAAGATAAGATCTTTTGTGTATAGAACTAAAATTACCTAATTAATGTTTGCTATAGTTCCTGTGGTGACCAATATGTATGTATCTAATTTTAAAAACCTCATTAGCATTATGAACAAATTTAACTATTAGGTGGAAGATTAACATGACTTTCTTTAGTAAATTAAAATTGACTTATGAGTGTTAGCACAAGGGTAAGACAGTATCTCACTGACCATACTCCAAGGAAGTAAAATGTTTGATTCTTCATTAAAAAAAAAAAAAAAAAAAAAAAAGACAAGTTAAAAGAAAGGGGGAGTAGAAGAATGCAATACTCTAAGTCTGAAACCAGTATACACACACACTCATTATTGGATTAATGGGAATTCTTATCTGTCCATTGAAAGTATAATGAACAGCTATTATTCTTACCTATCTAAACTCCATCCCCTTAGGGCAGAATTTCTCCACCTCAGCCCTATCCACATTTTGGGTTAGATAAATCTGTTGTGGAGCACTGTCCTGTACATTGTAGATGTTTATGTCCTCAACCCTCAACCCACTACCTGACAGTATAATCACCTGTCCAGTTAGGACAACCAAAAATGTCTGTAGACATTGGTAAATGTCTCCATGTAGTACGCTTGGAGGGGGCGAATCACTCCTGATGAGAACCACTGCTCTAAGAGAACAGTCCTTCCTTGCTACACTGATAGGGCTGCCATTCCTATCACATGCTTAGCAGGTACTTAGAGTTCCAGAATCTCTTGGCACGGGCCTTCCCAATGTCAGCAAATCTGTCTTGCTGAGGGTACCAGTTGCCAGCTCTTCTTCTCCAGGATTTGCTCTTTAATTCCATATTCTATCCAGCATCCTTTCAAATCTCAATTTTTCTCCTACCTAAAGTATCCCAAGTATACAAGTGCTTACAACCAAGGAAATCTACCCAATAAAAAGCTAAGCAGAAAATGTCTTCATTCATGTTCATAAAAAGAATTTTTAAATTTGTTGTATGTTAATAGTAGAGTAAGGCAGGAGTATAGAATCACACACCCCCAATAACAAACTAACAAACAATAGTAAGGAAATAAGTATTTTTAAAGGCCAGAATGTTACCAGCATTATAAAACCAGCAAAGTGGTATAAGCTTATGTTAAAATTGTTAAACAATAAGATAAGATGAAAATTCTAGTGAAGTCAGGCACATAAACTCTCCCTACTCCAGCCCCACACACACTGAGAAGCAGCTTAAAAGAAAGAAAATAGAACCCTGAGAATACCCCCAAATACCCTAAAATTTGTAAAGATATGGAATGAGAAAGGGGAGTGATTAGACAAACCTGGACATATTCGAGGAATATAGCTTTACAACAGAAGCTACTACACACCATTTTAAAACCTTCTCAGGACTGCCAGTATATACTCCAGATGTTCCTTGTATGAAAAGATGCCCGCTCTGGGCAGAACAATTAAAAACGGCATTACCTCTGGGGTGATGCAGCCCTGCACCACATACACTCTGTGAGCAGAGTGCAGATTGAATTCCAGTCCCCACTCAAGCCCCCTCAGCTAGGTGTCCTTCTACAGGGACAACATGCACTGACAGTTCATGACACACTGTCAAAAGAGACAGGAAGGGCCAGTAGAGCTTGCTGGTTTCTAGAGCAACATGCCAAGTCAGGGAATATTTTAAAGTCCAAAGAAGTCAAACACTCCTGGTTGAGGAATGGGCCCATTTAAGATGAGATGTTTAACAGGATCTCAGGAGACAAGACAGGACTCAGATCCCCCCAACATGGTCTACACTCTGCTACACCACAGCTTGCCATTCACATATCTCCACAATGTTTACTGCAGTGGCTTTCAGATTTTAAGATGTACCAGAATCACATGGAAGGCCTATCAAAACACAGATTGCTGAACATCTCCAGAGTTTCTGACTTAATGAAGTTAGATGGGGTCCAAGAAATTCCTTCATTAATTGATGCTACTGGTCCCAGGATCAGACTTTGAAATTCAGTCAACTTTAGATAAGCAGGTAGAAAGCAGCATCCAGTGCTCAAACTGTGACTCAGAATGGGAAAGACAAACTAGTCCCAAATAACTTTTAAAAGGATGAAGGAAGATCTACTAACACCAGTTCAAAAACAAAACAAAAACACTCATCTTAATAGTGATCGGGATAAAAAGAAAAGGCAGACATACTACCTGAAGTGGGAAATACAAAGGTGGGAGAAGGAGAGGAACATAATGCAAAGAAAAGATAAAGAATTCACTTGGCAGAAAATGTAATCTAAGGAACAGAAACAAATTCCCCATGAGTTCTTTCTAATATTAAAGAACTTAGTAAGAACATTCAATAAGAGCTCAAAGTTGAAAAGATAAAAGGAAATTCCAGAGCTAAAGAAACACTCAAAAATATCATGTAACTTTGAAGATCTAATAAATAAGTTAAAAACAAAAAACAGAAAAAAGTTAAAGCTATAAACCAAATTAATAGAATGATGAGGAAATGTAAAATAATTATAATGAATACATAAGGAAAAGGCAAGGAACTTATTAAAGCAAATAGAAAGCAGAGCATTAACCTGGAAGACAGATAACGTAACCTAATAAAAGAATAATGGACCAAAAAAGAAAAACTGACTTATCATACAGAAGTATTTCCTTAAAGGAGAAAATAATGAATCTGTAGATGAAAACAAATCATCATATTGAGAATTATGATGATTTTGATATTGAGAATTATGAGAATTAACCTACTACATATCAAAGATAAAACTAAAGTTATTCAGGCATCAAAAAAGAAGCAAGTCAACTCTAACAGGAAATAAAGTATCATCCTGGCCTCACACTTTCTTTCCATAGCAACATCCAGTCTCTGAAAGTCATGTAACAAAGTCTGCAAACTTCAGAAGGAAAGAAAAGGTGACCCAAGAATGTCACATCAGTCGACTTGTTATTTAAGTATAAAGGCAGTAGGTAGATATTCTCAAAAGTAAAAAATCTTAGAAAATATAACTTTCATGAGACTTTTTTGGAAATTTTTTTTTTTGCTGATGAAACTTATTTGACCAAAAGATAAGTCAAAATGAATAATCCTGGAATGTACAAACAATGGTAAAAAGAATAGTAATTAATGCTGAGTCCAAACGAAAATAGAACTAGAACTAAACAAACAGGAGAATTACATTTGGGGAACAGAATGAGGATGAATGTTATAACCCTAAAGAGTAAATATAATGCTAGCAAGAAAGTTGGAAGTTAGTGAAAGAGAAAGCTGAAAGAAATAAGAGAAACCCATCATACAATCTTTCTTAATACATAATTTCTAAAATTGATGTAGTCAAAATTTATAACAACTCCAACTTTTAATGATTCCAGGTTTTTTATCAACTTTAAGAAAGGTCTTTTAGAAACAACAAAAAAATTACACATATGAAATTCAACAGTGTTTTTGCATTTCAAATCAGTTTGTTTTTCTTCTGTTAAATTTAAATTGAATTAAATTTGATGGCATTATTTATAAAGCAGGTATATATGGTCTCGGAGTTAGTCACATTCTTATAAGGTTAATTCTTACTACCCATCTATCTCTATCTCTTATTTGTACCTGTGCATTAAGAGATGCTTATAATGATGTTCTGTAACTATTGCTGGGTGGTGGGATTTAGGGTGATATGTTGCTGTGTTTTTATACTTTTATGTATTGCTTACATTTTAAATAAGCATAAGTCACTTATAAAACCTATAAGCATCACTCTAAAATAAATACATAAAATACGACACTACTTTTCTGACTTAGTAACTGAGTATGATTTTTTTTTTTTTTTGGATAATGATCAAACATCTTGAAGTACCTCTGGATGAAGCATCACTCTAAAAATGCATCCTCATTGTAAAGCACATTTGTAGAAGGGAATAGTATATATGAATGAGCAGAATGAAGCCAACACAATTAGCCTGCAAGGTGTTGTGTTTCATTTTTTTAAGTAAGTCTCTGGTTTCTCTTTCTTCAATTAGCAGTATCTAATACTTATTGAGTTCCTACAATGTACCAGGCAATATGCTAACATACTTTATAGGTATTTTATTATTTAATCCTTAAACTCATGATAAGGTGATACTAGTAAGAATGATGATTATGAAAGTAAGCGCATCTCAAATTTACCACGTGCCTACTATGTGCTAAGCATTGTTACAAGTGTTTCGTGTGTAATAACACTTTTCAATGGGGAGTCTTAATCACAGTGGGAGTCCTTTGTGCAGTAGAAGAGAAAACCATCAAGGTTAGCTTTTGGAAATATAGGATTTACATTAGTATATTTAGACAAACTGTACAGGTAAGCCTGACCTTGTGTAGAAAGAGAACACAAGGAGAAAAAGCTAGCAAAATCATGGAACTAAGTGAATACTCTGACCACAAAAGCAAGAAAAATCAAGACTATAGTAGAACTCTGACCATTTAGATGCAAAGACCTTGGTCAACTTCTGGTTGTCCTGGAAATGAGATTCTGACCATTAAAATGAGATAAAATTACATGTTAATAAAGAGGGCAGTAATTAGAATTGAAGATACGAACAGAGCCCAACGCTCTGGGAGATGATCTACAGGTGCTTGAGATGTTTGTTTGTTTGTTTTTTGTTCTGTTTTGTGTTTCCCTTCAGAAATAATTTAAGTCCTAAAGGGAAAGCTTTTGGTTTAAGTATGAAAGGGTCAGACTGAAATGGCATGTTCAAGAGTATTTCTATTCTGAGTGTTGCTTCTCATGACAACTCTGACAAAGTCAGTGTAGGTAGCGAAATATACAGATGCACATAGCCCTATTCCACTTGGCAATTTCTCCTCTATGCAGGAAATAACATGAAATAAAAAACAAGGAGGTACATGCTCTCGGTGTCCTATGTGATTAGCCATGGGATTAAAGAGATCTATTTCTGCTCACTCTCCCTTCCCATACTGTTGCCAGCAGGTCTGGACCTATGCAGAGTAGAGAGTAAACCAAGCACCAAGGAGTTCACTTAATCCTCCCAACGACTCCATGAATTACATTGTTATTATCATCCCCATTACACAACCTACCGGAAGAAACAATATTCAGAGTGTAAGTAACCTATCCACAGTCTATTTGACACAAGAGCCTTCTGACTTCATTCAAATTTAATCCAGTTTGTTTGTAATTTCTCTTCTTTAAAACATTCTAGTTGAAATTGTTTACTTTTTAAAGAATTTCTATGCTATGTATATACCTTTGTTCATATCTAAATGAAGGATTCTGTACACAAATGCATACACACACAATATAAACAAGAAAGGAAGATGATTTCCCCCAATAAAAAAAGCCTATGAATCGAAAGCTTAGGCTATAGCTTAATATGGTTTGGTTTGGTTCAGTTTTAGAGAACTGGCTTTGTAAATTAAAGGTGTGATCCTTTGAAACCACTGTGATTAAAGTGATTTGAAATCACACTATTGACAGTCATAATAGAAACAAATGCCTACTTACCACTCACAGCTCAGCTCTGGTGAGAACAAATCAATAAAGTAAAATGCTTTCAGCTTCTCAGAGAAAGGTTCCACCTGACAGATACTAGAAGATCAAATATTCACACTGCTCAGGACCAAGAAGTATATGGATTAAGACATATTTGAGAAGACAGTGAGAGAAGGCACCAGTATAGAACTCAACTCTGCAAGGCCTCTGTTCACTATTCCTTTATTTATCTTTCAATTTGTTCATCTGCTTATCTCTGTACTACATGTTAAAACTATAGCAATAAAAAAAAGTTTCCTGCATCAAGGAGCTCTCTGTCCAGTGGTGGAAACAATTAATGTAATATACAATATTGCTCTATGTTCTGCTAGAGGGGTGCATGTGAGTGTTATAGGAACACAATAAATGAATGCCTATTTTTGCCCAGGGGACCTTTGAAGAGGTTGCCAGAAGTAGAGTTTAGATGCTATCACAGAGGATGGGAGAAGAGGAAAGAGAAACAGATAAGAAATTCCAAGACTTTGGGTATGTGTATTTTTGCAAAACATAGTATTTGGTCACTCCATCACAGATAAAAACCTCTAAGGAGACCAATCCTAGATAGCATTCTGAAACCAGAGGATGTTATTACCCAAGTTAACCTGGCTATATTTAAGAAGGCTCAAGCCCTAATCTCTCAGGGAAGATAGTCTTCTTACCCATGAGTATTATTGGAGCCAAAGAGAGCAAGTCTTTCTACCTAATTTCTTGCCCATTGAAGAATCCTTCTTTATATTATAATGGATGTTTGGTCAACTTCTGTAATAAACATCCTTGTTAATTTTTCACTTCTCAGCCCCTATTCCCTTTTTGTAACAAAAGCCTGATTCCCTTTTGGAGGACTTTCCCCTATTGCAGGCAGTCTTTGTAGGTTAGTAAATGGGGTGCACTACCACTCCACTACAGAATTTGAAGGGATCCCTGGAGACCTCTGAGAAATGTTCCATTGTCCCTACTGAACATGTTCAAATGATGAGAATGTAAGCTAAGCTCAGCCAACTGACCCTTTTCTTTGAGAATTCTGAATCCTATGTAGGGTGCCTTCCACACTTGTTTACTCTTTACTACAATGGTACTTCAACAGCCAAGTAGACACCATCTTTATTTCTTTCCTCTTTATAAGTCTGGTTCTCCTGCCTGCATCTTGATTCTGCTAATTCCTTGACAGTCTCCTAAAACATTATTTTTTAAGCTTATATTAGTCTCTGTTACCTGCTTCCAGAGCACTTTAAATCTGCTTGAATCCTTCCACTAATGGAAACATCACTATTTTGTGGGGCTGATCATTCCACTGGTAGACCTGTGATTTGTTACATTTAATTCAAGTTAATATCAGCTTCTCCATTACTAGAGTATGTCTAAGAAGAATAAGTTTTAGTCTCTCTTCTACATTGCAATCACTTTAGTATCCGAGGATATTAAGTAATCACCAGTAAACACACCATGAAAGCCCTTCTCAAGTTGGAAACCACTGGCTTTTTTTCTAACATGATATAAATTCCCAGACTACAGATATGGGAGATTTAGATTGCAGATAGGAATAAAAAAATAATTTTTATGAGGTCCTAGAGAAGTAAGAAGTAAGTGAGTCTTTTGGAAGACAGAACTTTTCATGTTCATTGTCTGCCAAGGTTGGCAAATGATAGAATTCTTTTCTTAGGATGTGGAAGACCTTATTATCATATATTTAACAGGTACCTCTGTATTCCTCTCCAGTCTGCCCCCAATTAAAATTATATTATCTTCTCTACTGAGATTGAGATAATTGGTGGTTATTTTCTGAGTAACTCATCAGGATTTTAGAGATAGATTATTTTTAATTGAGGTAGTGAAGGTGTTGAACATTCATTGGACATTGAGTGAATGTTGCCAAAACTGCAATTTCCCAAACTACATGTCTGATAAACACCATGTATTCAACATTTGCAAATAGTCCAAAGTCACTCTTTCCCCATTTATTTCTCTTCTCATTCCAGCATCCATTCTAACTATAAGTTTATAATTCTACATTTACTTCACTAGGTTAGAAAAGCATTTGACTGTAAAAATATATCTATTCTTGAACAGTAGGTCAGAAACTTGAGTTTCTGTGAAAATCAGAAGAGAAACAGAAAATATAGACAGAGACGCTGCACTTTCAGTCTAAAACTCAAGCAGCTTATTTCCCTGAGCTGAAGGCTTCCCCTTGCCCTGCCTGCATTCCCTTTATACCTTCTCGTGATGAGTGAGGATTAGGGGCAAGTCACTTCCATGTTCCAGAGGGAAAGGAACACCATTTAGAGTATTCTGCTTCCTTGTGGCAACATCCATCATTTCTCTTGTCTACTTATGTAGAGGCTAAGGCTCTCAATTGTTCTCTCCATCTCTCTCTCTCTCCTCTTAGTTTTGGTAGCCACTAGCCCTGAGGATAATGTTCCAACCTAAGCAGAATTGAGGCAAACAGCCTGGATCAGCATCAACCAGGGCTAAACATACTCTCTTGCTCTCTGGTGCTACAAGTGTTCTGGGTTGACTGTCTCTTCCATTGCTTAGGTAAGATTTTACTCTCAAAACAGAAGAGATACAGATATCTGGATCCATGCCATGGAAGCTATTTTAATGAGGGTAAAGCCTTTACCAAAGGCCTGGTTCAACTCACCCAGGTTCTACATGTGAGCAGAAGTCCAAACAACCAGCTAATAATGAAGAATAACTTAGCTTTCCTTTGGCCTACTGTGTGTGTGTGTGTGTGTGTGTGTGTGTGTGTGTGTGTGTGTGTGTTTTATAGAAAGGAAAGGAGCTGGATCAACTAGGAACTAGGTCCAATTGCATCATAACAATATGCTCCATCCCGAAGCCACATATCAGATTTATATTTTTAGAGTAATATATTTATGTTAGCCTATATTCTCTCTCTCTCTCTCTCTCTCTCTCTCTCTCTCTCTCTCTCTCTCTCTCTCTCTCTCACACACACACACACACACACACACACACACACACAAAATAAATAAATCCCAATGATGTACATCATTTTTGGCCTTGCAATTCAGTCAGAATCATATTATGGAGAGATCAAGGCCAAATATTTTAGTGACATATGAGTAGATGAGATTCTGAAGGAATGAGATGATCCCAGGTAGTAAAAGCCATGACATAAAAGTTTGTTTTTGAATTCTAAATAGCCATATTTCTTTACATTTTAATATTTCATACATGGGTTCAAGTGATGTTCATATTTAATGTAGGGTTTTTTTCCAATTCTCTAATAACTCTCAGTATATTTTTGGTATATTTTATAATTTATATTATCTTGAAAATAATAAAATTTGGTAAATTTAATCATTTGACCTCTGGACCAGATATTGGTATAGCATAAATCCATCCAGGGAAGTGTCCACGAGTTCAAATTATTTTTTTTAGTCCTGCTGAAATTGTTCTCACAGTGGCTTTTCGAAGATGTTCCGCATGCCCTGTGAGGGAGAGGAATAGCCTGACAATAGAGTACATAAAGTATGTTGAAGTCTTTCACCTTAAGCCTTTCCTTAAAAATTATGGGACTACTCTTACAGGGTTAGAACTTCTCTCTGGAAGGGAGAACAAAATTGTGTCCCCTGCAGGCAGGCTTACTCCTAAGAGGGGAGAGGAAGAAAGGGGTAGGCGAACAGACACCTGAATATCCACTCTCAGAATTAAATAGACTAACTCACCCAGCAGCTCTTGCCTGAAGCAAGTACTTCCTTGTATCTTCTTTGAAATATTCCTATGAGCTTGCTCAGAGAAGGTGAAATGAGATATGACACAACTAGTAAAGTAGATTTTAAACAAGAACTTTCCCTCCTACTACCAGCCCAGGGCTGGTCACAGTAGACAGGTGGTTCCTACAGGTGGGGCACAAATCACTACAGACATACAGGAGAGGGCACAGAAGTGTCATTAAATAACAGTGAGTCATGCAATGAGAAATTTATTTGTTTAAATTTCAGTTCAATTATTATTATATCAAGGAGAAACGTGTCTTAATCAGCTGCCTAACACTTAGAAAATCTTCCCTTTTAAGAAAGAGAGACTAGGTCTCACGTTCAGAGCCACTTATATCTACCTTGGAATTAATTTGTGATAATTTGCTTTCACTGAATATTTTTTGTTTCCCTTCTCTTTATGGTAGGTGGCATAATTTCCCATTTAAAACAATAAGTTTTGTTTAAAAACAAACATGTTTTAAAAATGATTCAAAGAAATGTTAAATATTTCAAATATATATTAATATATTAATATATTAATACCATATACAGGTCAAACACAGACAATGCAAAAACTGGATAAGGGGCACGTGGATAACTCTCATGCCACTTTGGGGACTGATACATGATTAGATTCTCTTGCTTCCAAACTTTTCAAAAGAAAATAGCATTCCACTGACAGGTATGTGAACTCAGCCTTTCCTGTTTATAAGGGGCATTAACATACTCATCACTGGTAATCCAAAAAATTCCAACCACTGTTTTCATCCTGGTACCACATATGGCTCTCTATTCCTTCCGTATGGAGTTCAACCTTTTGTTTCTGATGGAAAAGCATCGTTCACAATTCTGTCCACTCCACTCAGGAAGGTACCACCCTGCTTCACAAATAGTTTCACAAAATTCATTTCTACCTGTGTACTCTACTTTATGTTGTACCCCCATCTGGAAGGGGCTTTAAAGATCTCATTGCTTAGGTACCAAGCAAGGAAAAGCTTCTAACCCTTCTGTATTAAGAATAGGGTTCCTGCTATCACAACAATATGCTGCATACTAAAACATATGTATATGATGAACTTTATTCCAAGACCTTGTTTGCAAAAGGAAATGCAGATTGATTAAATACAATGTTCTATACTGATTTTAATTGTTGCTATAATCTGATCTGTCTCTAAGCAACTAATCAGTATTTAAGTGGCTGCTTTAATTTTATTAGGAAGCAGCCAGAATGCAGCTGTAGCTAGACACTACACAAGTTTATAAAATGCAATATTATTTTTATTATACTTATGCATATGAATTTTATTCTACTTATATCAAAACTATATTCACTTCCACTCCCCTAGTAATTTGTTTGTATTAAACCATTGTGTATCTGCATGGTGAATATAGTCAGAGATGTCTATTTATTGCTAAGTGTAAGATATATAATAAGTTTCTAGTTGTACCCAGCTTCATTTGCCAAATAATACTGATTCATTTAAATATTTACACAGAGATTCAATTACTGACATTGTTTCTACTAATTAATGATATTAGGATTTAGTTCTAAGGAATAAATAATTACAAATGTAGAAACAACAGAACAAATTCATGCATACAAAAAGAATCTGACTTGATTGCCTTGAAATACAATTCCATTACAGAGTTTCCACATAATTCCCCAAAGAATGAGGCATTAATAAAATCTTGAGTGTTTTAAGAGACTTTTTAACATAGCTAGAATAGTTTCCAAAGTCCTATGTAAGTATTTGAACAACTTTACCTTATTTCAGTTTCTTGAGAGAACTATTAGGGACAGCTATAGAATCAACATGAAAAATTATGAAGGACCCACATAGTGCCTGCCTGAAAGGGCTCAGATAACTATATATATATATATATATATATATATATATATATATATATATATACATATATATAATGAAATACATATGTATTTATATATATACATATATACATATATATGTATATATGTATATATATACACATATATATATTTAATATAATGAAATACATATATATATATACACATATATATATATACATATACATATATATACATATATATATACATACATATATATATATATATATATATATATATATATATATATATATATATAATGAAATCAAAACACCTCAAGGCTGCTCTTTTAGATAGCTATACATTTTTTAAGAAGTAATTTACCAGGAGCTCTCTTTTGCTTTTTCCTGTCACTTTAGCTGTGCAAGAACACAGTGTCCTCTCTCTATACCAGTCAGTCAGGAGAACTCTGCTGCTCCCTATTGGGAGGAGGCATGGAGCAATGGTGAGAAGAATCCCTTTACCCTGGCTGCACTCCCAAAGTTTAACTGCTCGCTATGTGACCTCAGGCCATTGACTCTTAAGCCTCAGTTCCCTCGCTGTAAAGCAGGAGTCTTAACAGTTGCTCTTTAACCATACAGTGAGAATTAAATAAGATAATGCCAGGAGGTTCTAGACAACGGATCCAACTGCTCCTTTGGCTACTGGGGAGCCCTGTGGCTTATTCAGCACAATTTGTACTGCTTACTTCAAGGTCTTCTCATCCTGCTGATGTTCACTGATTTAACAATTGAGCACCTACAGTGAGTGAGGCACGGGATTAGGTACCGAGAACACAACACTGAAGATTCAGGTTGAAACACAAACTCCAGTTTGTCCAAGGAGGAATAAAATGACTGGATTTGCCTTCAAACAAAATATGCCCAGGCATATATTTATATTTAACCCAAGATAAAGACAAGTATCATGGAAATCTAAAATAGGATATTCAGGAAGGAATGACACTTTAGCCCAAGCTTCTCCTCATATGGGTAAGGAAAATAAAAAAAAAAAAACATTGTTTACTCATCAGCATCAGAGCAATACCTTTTATTTGCATTGTATTTTGGAGTTCAGACGCATTTTTTATCTATAGTAGGACAAGGATATCCTAACTTTCAGGACATTCTAGACTAGATCTAAAGATTCATCTGAATATTACCACTTCATCCCTGAACAACTGAGCCCATCTACCAGGGAGAAGACAGCTAACAAAAGATGCCTGCACAGAATGAACTATCCGGTAGTTTGGTTTTAATCTTTCTCCCAGACAGAAGTGCTAGTAGAATCCATTGTTTCTTTGTTGAGCCCTCCCCCTGACGGGTGTCCAGAGGTTAGTGACTACCATATCTAAGTCTCTATCAATCTGGATAACACTGATCGCTTTACCCTGGTGATTCCCTGAAACCTCCCACCTCCCAACTTGCAGGCCCTCCCAAGCCACTTACATTGGTTTAGTCCATAGAAATGGCCTGTCTTGGCTCATGCTGCAAACTTTCCTAAAATCGCTCAAAGGTTCACAAAATCCAAACAAGCAGCATCTGGCTTCAACATGCTTCATATCTCTTACTGAGCAATCCCAAGCCCAGCACTAGCAGTAGCCAGCCTTGGTTCATGGCTTGGCCTCTTGAGGCAACTCCAAACCCAGCACAGATGGCAGCCATCTGCAGGTTGAGTGGTGACCCTTGACAGGTGGCTCAATAACCCCCAGGGGAGGCACACCTGGTGGTCCAGCTTCAGACTTAGCCAGAGCCCCATCTGGGACTGTATCCGAGGATGATACACCCAAAATGCAGACTAGTTACCAGAGCCATGACAAAGTAAATTCTGATCTCTAGTTCAGCCCCTCCCTGAACAGTCCTCACAACAAATCAACCTGAGGGTCAATCCCTCCTTTTGACATGGAAATAACAACCAAGGCTCAACTACAACAGGAGGACACACAAAACCCATACAAGAAACACACCTGGAGCACCTGGCTCAGGTGACCAGGGAAGACTGTGCCACTGTGCCCCATAGGACACCTACTATATAAGGCCATTTTCCTAAGACTGAGAGACATAGCAGCCCTACCTAATACATAGAAACAAACACAGAGAGGTAGCTAAATTGGGAAGACAAAGAAACATGTCTAATATGAAAGAGTGAAACAAATCTCCAGAAAAAGAACTAAACAAAATGCAAAAGACCAGATGCAGAGTTCAAAACTAGTTGTAAGGATGCTCAATGAAGTTAGGGGAAGAGTGGACAAACTCAGTGAGAACTGTAACAAAAAGATAGAAAACAAAATAAAGATTAAAAAAAACATAATAAAGGATCAGTCAGAAATCAATAATTTAATAACTGAAACAAAGAATACTTTAGGAGGAAGTAATAGTAGATTAGATGAAGCAGAGGTTCACATCAGCAACTGAGAAGCTAAAGCAGAGAAAACACTCAATCACAAGTGCAACAACAAAAAGAATCCAAAAAATTAATGATAGTTTAAAGGGCCCCTGGACAACATCAAGAATACCAACATTTGCATTATAGGAGTACCAGGAAATGAGAGAGAGAGAGAGAGAGAGAGAGAGAGAGAGAGAGAGAGAGAGAGAGAGAGAGAACGAACACGTGCAAGGAATTAAAAATCTATTTGAAGAAACAGTGACAGAAAACTTCTCTAACCTGGTGAATGAAATAGACATACAAGCCCAGGAAGTGAAGAGAATCTCAAACAAGATGAATGCAAAGACTCTCACACCAAGACACATCATGATTTGAATGCCAAAGGTTAAAGACAGAGATAATCTTTAAAGCAGCAAGAAAAAAAGCAGCTATTCACCTGCACTAGAGCTCCCATGAGGCTCTCAGTTGATTTCTCAGCAGAAATTTTGCATGCCAGAAGGAATTGACATGAAATATTCAAAGAGATATAAAGCTAGCTCTACAACCAAGATTACTCTACCCAACAAAGCTATCATTTAGAATTAAAGGACAGATAAAGAGCTTCCCAGAAAAAAAAAAAAGAAACCAAAACAAACAAACAAAACACTAAAGGAGTTCATCAACAGCAAATCATTATCAGAAGAAATGTTAGAAGCACTTTTTTAATAAATAAAAAAAAGAACAAAATAAACCAACAAAACGGAAACAAACTCATAGATACAGAGAACATTTTGATGGTTGCCAGGGGGGAGGGGTGTTGAAGGGTTGGATGAAAAATGTGAAAGGATTAAGTATAAATTGGTAGTTACAAAATAGTCATGGGGATGTGAGGTACAGCATAGAGAATATAATCAATTATATTGTAATATCTATGTATAGTAGCAGGTGGGTACTAGAACAATTGGGGGAGAGGGTAGGTCACTTCATAAATTATATAAATTTGTAACTACTATGCTATACACCTGAAACTAATATAAAATACTATTGAACATCAATTGTAATGCAAAAGAAAAAAGAAAAAAGTCAAGGATATTAAAATTATTTACATAAATATAAGAGGATGGCTTGCCTCTAGAAATAGCTCTAAACATCGGGAGATTTCAACCCTGAAACTCTCCATTAGTTTCTTTCTTATCACTCTAAAGTCTAACTTTTGCTTCCTCTGCTCCTCTCTGATAAAGCATAAAGGCCGTTCCTAGTTTAAAAGAATCCTCAGCTTGAGTTCTGGCCAAAATCTGTAGTATCTGAGAGTCTCAGATTTCACACAATGAGTGCAATCTTTAGAGCTGGCTCTGAACGCAGAGTGAGAGAAGCAAAGAGAGCCCACATTGCTGAGGCTGGGGACAGTGGTCTGGTGATAAGCAGGAAGGGTAGGAGATGGTCCTGCAGTGGAAAATGGGCTGGGAAACAAGTAAGCAAAAATGGGCCAAGAGAATGAAGTCAAAAGCACAATGGTACAGAGTGAAACTACAAGTTTAGCAAATACATGTGAAAACCCTGGCTCTTGAGTGAAGAGAACCTTTTCATGAGCCTGGAACAGCTTTCCTGGCTATAAGTTCCTTTCCTTTCTCTACCTTCCAATCCTTCTCTCCTTCTTAAACTCTCCGTCTTCTTTCTCCATCTTCTTCCCCTTCTCTACCCAGTCCCTCCTCTTTAACTTCCAATTCCTTCTCTCTTTTGGTATCTTTAATCATTCCCTCTACCCTTTCTCTCTTATTCAATTGTCCAGCATTTAGACAAGTCACTTACCAGCCTTTAGGCATTAAATCAAAGAGCCACTATGGCAGCCCTCAGGGCTAATGGGCTTTAAGCTTAGCTACTCCCTATGCAGCACAGCACAGAGAGGATTGAGGGACAGAGGGCAGCTGGGGGCTCCTGGATGCTACACAAAAAAAAATGAGAGCAGGCCACCTGAGAGAAGGAGGCAATGAAGTAGAAAGCAGAGATGAAGAGTGTGCAGGTTCACAAATAGGATCAACAAAGTTCTGGAACAGTGTTGCAAAAAGGTTGGCAGAAAACCAACAGAGCAGGAAGCAGCATCAGTTAAAAAGTGATGCAGGTTGGAAAAAGAGAGAGAGAAGAGGCAAGCAAGCAAAAAAGCAACATAACTGGAAATAGACCTGGGGGATGAATGTTAATAAGTAGATACACACCAAACTAGCAAAAATCAAAGTGATAAACTGTGGTTTTGTAATACTTACCACAAAGGAAAAGAGGTGTGCCAATTAAATAGAAGTACCACGTGAAAAACTCAGTAGGTACTTCTTATTTTTATTTGAATTTTTTATGTTACATTTCACTTTGTAAACAGTTCTGAGACTTAAGAATAACCTAAATGAATTTGAGAGCCAAAATAAAACCAGTTCTATTCAGACTATAATGAGAACTGACAGCACAGAAATTCTTTGTTAAACTCACCCTATTGCACCTGAAGGTCAACTCCATCATAATGGAGTGACTTATCAAGTCATTCTTCCTAACTAGTTATTGATTTGTAAAAAATTCATAAGAGTGTCTTATATCAAATGACTGTTGCTGAATTGTTACCTTGGATCAACAGAGAGTAAATATTGGCATTTTCATATGGCAATATGCTATTTGAGAATAATCTAGCCTTCCTGGAGGTATGGAAATAAAACACATAATGGTCATTTGCAAATCATATAATATTATACGACAATGATTTGTCATTCACTGCTTTGTTAGAATCATCAGAGGAGCCATCTGGCTACTCTCAGGCACACCAGATATGATCAGGTAGGAAACATGATTCCACAAGCTGAACGTGTCAAGTTTGCTCTAACATTTCATGACTCTGAACTGAAAGTTAATGCCAATGCAAACCACTAGACCACTACAGTAAAAAGGGCTAATATATCAGAAATTGAAATGGGATATTCATTTTAGTTACAGTCATTAATCAGAGCAAAGTATTCACCTACATAGTGACTTACATTGATCAAAACAGTATTTTAGTAATGTTATCTATTAGTTAATTAAACAAATATTTGATTAGTAACCTACTATGTGCATGACACTCTTCCATATGCTTCAAGATATATATTGACACACAAAAAAAATAATCTCTATGTTCAAGAAGCTTCTAATTCAATAGAGGAAAAAGATATTTTGCAGAACCCTCATACAATGTAAATTACGATTATGTAATATAAAAGGTATACAAAGAAAATGCTTCAAGACTATAGAAGGAGAGTGCCTATTTTCTCACCCTTCAGGTGAATTCAGTTATGATCTGTATATTAAAAATCATTTGCACATGTATTTTAAAATAAAGCAGACATGAGAAGTCAAAGTTGCAGGGAAAGGACATCCCAGTTATAAAAAATAAATAACGTGTGTGCTGGATGATCTATTGTACATCCCGAGTCATCTCCTTCTTAGCAATCTGAATTGCAAAGCAGGCAGAGGGACTATATTTCTCAGAATACTCTTCCCTGAATGGTTCTGAGCATGGAGTCTGGCAATGAGAGAAGCGTGAGAAGATATGGAAGGCAAAAGAGATGAGAAACTGTCCTTCAGAGTTAGACAAGTATACACAAAAGAGATCTTCCTCATTGTTGCATACTGAGCCAGTGAGAGTTGAGTGGTTAATTCAACATGGCCCTGCTTACTGTATTAAAACTGAGATGTGTCTCTGAGTTACTAACACCCTTACCACTTAGTCTCTTGTCACTGAGTCATAATTGTTGAAACTATCATTGTTTAGATTCTTCTCTAGATAGTAAAATTCTGGAGGAAATCAATCTTTTGGCTGTACAGTCAGTATGCCAATGGAGTGTCCATTATGTAAGGAGAATAACCCTTTTCACTTTTAACAATGATTTTAGCCCTCAGGCTATACACAATGTAGAGACAGCCCCTAAATTGTTTGCCCCACATTAGAGGTGAGAAAGTTGAGGCTCAAGGAGGTTAAGTAAGTTGCTCAAAATGACTTGAATGGGTGGCAATGGAGCTGAGATTCAAAACTCAGCCAAGCCTCCAACCACGTTTCATGGTGCCATTTCAAAGCACCTTCTCCAGGTAACGAGCACCCACTGGCCCTTTCTCATAGTCCTAAATGGACAGAGTCATATTTACATCTCACTCAATATCATGACTCCAACTTTCCCTCCCCTTAAAGTGAACCACATTTAATCATGGGGATTTTTTAAAGGTAGGATTCTAGACAGGGTTTTTATACAATCTGGTTCTCAGTTGCTTAGGAAACTGTTTTTGTCATTAGGTAGGCAGGACTAACCCACTGTAAGTGAGAAAAAGGCAGAGGGGAATATATAGTAAATCCAGTGTTTATATGAATTTAATCCTCAGGGAATATAGCAAAATAATCACAACTCAACAGAAAAAGGAGCTTTTGAGTGGGTTGTGAAATAAGCTATTAAGTCATGCAAATAAATCCAATGTCAACACCTCAGCTTGGGCTGATTGGATTCACAGGCTGGAACTCATACTTCATGAGGATTTAAGGCTCCTGATGTTCTCAGGGGGTTTTGTTAGTGTTTTCTTGGTTTACTGTTTTTGTTTTTGATTTTTGTTTTTTTGTTTATTTGTTTCTTTTGTTTTGTTTTCAGGAGGCAGTCCTAGGAAAGGCATGCCTACTGCAAAGTGGGAAGCTCATGATAAAGGAGTCAGTGTGCTACAAGGGCTGAAAAAGCACATTATTCTAAAACCTTGCCCTGCATTGGTAATTTTAGCCTTTGCCACATTTCTCAGCTCTGTGCTCTAAAAATCTTCTATGTACCCTGTCCACCTAACTGTACCATGAGACACCTCTGCCCAACCCAGCAAGGATCCAACATTCAGATAATTCAGAGGGTGTCCCCACCCATGACTTAGAGATGTTGTTGACAATCATATGTGAACCTGTAAGTGGCTGCAAATAAAGACAGCACTTTATCCCTTGAAGCTCATCTTTAGGAGCACTTTGCCTGTCTTGTTCAAGGCTGTACATATCTGTGTGCCTAGCCCAGCACCTAGAGCACGTAGTAGACACACAATCAATATTCACTAGTCTGTTGCATGAGCAAGATATAATCTATTTTTCTTATTTAACTGCATGGCTGGATCTATCTGATATCAGTTTCACTTCCTCTGACCAATACACCAACCATGTAGTCCCAGTGCCAAGCACAAATCCTTCTGGCTCGACAGCAATTATGTTAAACAGTATGCTCTAAATTTTACATGCTATCTCATTTCATTCTATGTAATACTTATGTAAATATATGTTCCCATTTTACAGATGAGGGAACAGGGCTTTAAAGAAATCAAGTAATCTAGCTGTAGCCCCAAAGCTAATAAATGATAAAACCAGGATTTAGACCCCACTCTGTTTTAGCTACAAAATATGTGTCCTTTTCATCTAGTCTAGGCTGCAATCTGTCCTAAAATTAAGTACTGTTATATTTGCATCACCTGACTGCAGATATCAATGTTTAAGTCTAGGACCTTTACTACTTATGAGGGGCTATGTGTGGAAGACATTGGGTGATGACAGGCTCAGTTAACCCAGAACAAAAGGAACAAGCATAAGGTTATAATATGGGTGAAATACGAATTGAACAGTAATCAAAAATGAATTATTATTGTGGTAAAATCCTAGAAAGAGCAAGGAAGTTTTCCTACTGGAGTTTCTTCAGGGAAATATTGCTTGGCTATCTGTCCTACTTGATTTGATCTGTAACTCATCTGAAGCCACGTGGAGGAACTGGAAGGCCAATGAAATCCTCTTTGCCTCTTTCTCCCCTCTTCCTTCAGTATCTACTATGCAACAGGCAGTGTGCTGTAAAATATTAAGTGAGACACAGTCTTTACTTTAAAAAAATCTACAATGCATAAAGTTATATTTATGAAAAAGCACAGTTAGTATAATCTTAGAATAATGCAGAGAAATGCACTGAGCCACAGCATGATCAGAAGTGCTATTTAGGCTATGCATTAGAGAGGACAAGTGGCTGAAAGTTTGATAAGGGGATCATTCCTTCACCCTGATAGCAGGGTGAAGGCAACAACCTACATGTGTAGGTAGAAAACTTTGTGCAGTTCAGTGCTGCTGGAAGATAAAGCAAGAAGAAAACTGAGATGAGAAATGAGCAGAAAAGGTTGGCTCACTTTGTAAGTAAGCTATGTTGACAAGCTTGGGCTTCATCTTGACAGTGCTAGATATATGTTTGGAGAGCTTTGGCAGAGGACTGACAAAGTTGGATATAAAGTTTAGAAGAATCCCTACAGCTGCTGTAGATTTAAATGGAATCAGACAGAAGGCCAGGAGGCCAAGTTAGAAAACTGGTGCAGAATCTCTGCAAAACAGGAACCTGAACAAGAACAGGGTAATAAAAATGAAGAAAGGAGATGGATCTGACAATGATTCAGTAATAAAACATATCAGATGGATGGGAGAGGAGTTTATCAAGGAGAAAAAGAACAAACTAGCAAAAAGGCAAACAAGAACAAGGAGTGCAGAATATTAAGGAAATTACTGAGCAATGTTAATAACTTTAAGTACGCCTGCAGTAGACACCACTAGGATTCTCCATTGTCCAATATGTAGTCTTTTTTGACTGGCTTCTTTCATTTACCATAATATTTTCAAGGTTCATTCATGTTTTAGCATGTACTAGTATTTTATTTCTTTTTATTGCCAAGTAATATTCCATTGAAAGGATATACCACAATTACTTTATACATTCATCACTTGATGGACATTTGAGGTGTTTCCACTTTGGGGGAAGTATACTGCTATAAACATCCAGGTACAGTTTTTATGTGGACACATGTTTCCATATCTCTTGGGTATATATCTAGAAATAGAGTTGATGAATTATATGATAAAACTATGTTTAATTTCTGTCTCTTGAGTAACTATTTCCAAAATTTTCCATCGGTACTGCATAAAGGTTCCAATTTCTCTACATCTACTTTTTGATAATAACTATCCCAGTGGGTATGACCTAGCATATCATTGTGGTTTTCATTTGCATTTCCTTAATGGCTAATAATTCTGAGTATCTTTCCTTGGGCCTTTTAGCTATTTCTATGTCTTTTGGGGATTAACATTTATTGAGGTTCTTTGCCCATTTTTAATTGGGTTGCCTCTAAACTATTAAGTTGTATAAGTTTTCTATATATATTTTGATACAACTCCCTCATCAGATATATGATTTATAAATATTTTCTTCCATTCTATGGATAGTCTTTCCACTTTCTTGATGAAATCCTTTAAAGCATGAAGTTTTAATTTCTTTATATCCAATTCATCTATTTTTCCTTTTGTTGCTTGTGTTTCCAGTATATTTTTGTTTAAAAAATTGTCAAATTTAGGCTCAAGAATATTTACATTTAGGTTTTCTTCTTAAATTTTAATAGTTTTAGCTTTAATATTTTGGTCTTTGATGAAGTAGGGCTCCAACTTAATTCTTTTGCATGTGGAGATTCATTTGTCTCAAATCATTTACTGAGAAGACCATTCTTTATTGAATTGTTTTGGCATCCTCGTTGAGCATCACTGACAGTAAATGTGAGGGTTTATTTCTGGAATCTCAATTCCACTCCATTGAACCATAAGTCTGCCTTTATGCTATTACCATATCATCTTAATTATTGTAGATTTGTGAGTTTTAAAATCAGGACACCCTCCAAATTTATACTTTCTTTTCATGACTATTTTGGCTATTCTGGATCTTCTAAAATTCCATATTATTTTACGATCATGTCAATTCTGCAAAGAAGCCAGCGGGAATTTTGATAGGGATTGTATTAATTCTGTAGGTCATCTCAGAGAAAATTGCCATTTTAACAATATTAAGTATTTCGATCCATAAATATAAAATATCGTTCCATATACTTACGACTTAATTAGTTTCTTTCAACAATGTTATGTACTTATTTTATTAAGTTTATTCCTAAGTATTTTATTCTTTTTAATGCCATAATAAATGAAATTGTTTTCTTAATTTTCTTCTTTCTGATTGTTCAATGCAAGAATATACAAATAAAATTGTCTTTTGTATATAATTTTGCATCCTGTAAATTTGCTGAACTTGATTATTATTTCTAATAGATTTTAGTGGTTTTCTTAGGATTTACTACATATAAGATCATATCATCTGCATAGAGATAACTTTTCTTCTTTGTTCCAAACCCAATCGGAATTTCATTTCTATTTCTTATCAAATTGCCCTGGCTATAACCCCCAGTACAATAATGAATGGAAGTAGTGAGAGCAGACATCCTTGTCTCCTTCCTGACCTTAGGGGAAAAGCGTTCAATTTTTCACTATTAAGTATGATGTTAACCATGGGTTTTTAATAAATGCTCTTTATCATGTTGAGGAAGTTCCCTACTATTGTGGTTTGTTGAATGTATTTATTATGAAGGGGTGTTGAATTTCTTCAGAAATTTTTCTTCATCTATTTAGATAATAATGTGTTTTTTGTCTTTTTTCTATTGATATGCCATATTACATTGATTTTCAGATATTTAACAAACCTTGCTTTCCTACAATAAATCCTGCTTGTTCATGGTGTATAATTCACTTCACATGTTGCTGAATTTGATTTGATAGTATTTTGTTGAGGATTTTTGTATCTCTATTCTTTTGAGACATTTGTAGTTTTCTTTTGTTTTAATGTCTTTGGTTTTGATATTAGCATACTACTGGTCTCAAAGAATGTAGAGGAAGTGTTCTCTCCTAATTTTTGAAACAGTTTTTGAAGAACTGGAATTAATTCTTCTTTAAATATTTATTAGAACCACTGGTAGAGCTATCTGCACCTGGACTTTCCCTGGTGGTCCATCTTTAACTATTAATTCAACCTCTTGTTACTGGTCTACTCAACTTTTATATTTCTTCTTGAGTCAGTGTTAGTAGTTTGTATGTTTCTGCTAATTTGTCCATTTCATCTAATTTCTTGGCATATATCAGTTAATAGTTTCCCTTATGTCCTTTTTGCTTTCTGTAAGGTCAGTAGTAATGCCCCCTCTTTTATTCCTAATGTTGCTAATTTGTCTCTTCTCTTCTCTGCTTGGTCAGGCTAGTTAAAGGTTTGTCATTTTTGCTGAACTTTTCAAAAACACAACTTTTTCTTATGTTGATTTTCTCTGTTGTTTCTCTTTTTTCTCTGTCATTAATTTCTGTTCTAATTTTTGTTTCTGTCGCTTTCACTTTGGGTTCATTTTACTCTTCTTTTTTCAGTTAAAAGGATAGGTTACTTATTACACATTTCTCTCTAGCATTGTTTCTGTAGTATTCCATACATTTTGATATGTTTTATCCTCATTTTCATTTATAACAAAGTTTTTTTTTTGTTTTTGTTTTGGTTTTGGTTTTGGTTTTTGCAATTTCCGTTGGGATTTCTTCTTTAGCCCATTGAAGATTTAAGAGTGTGTTGTTTAACCTGCACATATTTGTAAATTTTCCAGTTTTCTCTATTGTTTTATAATTCTCTACAATTATGGTCAGAGAACATCCTTCATATGATTTCAGTCCTTTTTAATTTTTTGAGGCTTGTTGCTTTATGGTGTATCTGGGTAACATTCCACTACACTGGAGAAGAACATGCATTAAAGATTCTGTTTATCTACCTCTTCCCAGATCTGTTAGGCTGTCTGCATTATTCTGTATCACATCCAGCTGTTAGGCTGCACTAATTTTCAGCTGATTGTCCTATTGTATTGGATAATGCCCTGGAGGCATAAATTGCTCCAAGGTTTGATCCAATTAATTTCAGGCTCCTTTGCATGGAGAGTTTTTGAAGTTAGTTTTTATTTTTATTTTTAACTACTCCAGGAGGACAGTTCTTTCTTGACACTAGGTGAGCTATGATTTAGCATATTGCTCTCAGAGATCTACTAGCTTCCTCCTACTTGCTTGCCACAACTTCCTCCTACTTGCTTACCACAACAATCTACTGTTTTGGAGAGCAATCTTAGGCTTAAAATTACTCACACTCTGTTTAAAATCAAGTGAGTTCCTTTGGATAGAGCTTCAGAGGTCTCTGTTCTTAAAGCCTGCCTCTCTCCCTAGCAAAATCTCTGAGCCACACTCTGAGTCACACAACTGGGGATTGGAGTGACACTCTTCCTTTGCCAGAAGGAAACTGGTTAGGAGTAATAGCCTTTGGTCTTCTCTGCTTGCCTCTCTCAAAGTAGAACCTCTCTCCTTCCAGCTAGCCCAGTAAGGGTGATTTGCATCTCATTACTTTTGGCCTGCTGCACCTGGGGTGGAGTCTCCACCCTGTGAGTGAGGGTTGGATGGAGAAAGGCAGCCTCTAACCTTTCAGCTATACTTTCCAGGAATTTAGCCTCTATAACTCAGAGCTGGATGAGATCAGAAACACTGGTGGCCTGCCCCACTCAATGAGGTACTACATTCCTTGACTATGATCTGAGGGAAAAGTGAGCTCTATTTTCTTGGCCTCAGCTACCTAGTGACCTTCCATCTATCTGGGCTGGGTGACAAAGACTAGGAGTGGGATCAGGGTGGGAAGAGGAGGATGGAGGCAGGTTGTGGCTCAAGTGCCACAGACTCTGGCTGCTTTTACTAAGATTTAGTAAATTTTCTTAAATATATCATTAGAACAATTCCAGAGACTTTAAGTAGTTGGGTTTCTTTTTTATCCTTTTTACCTGCTGTGATTGTTTTGCCGGGGAATGCATTTCTGGAGCTGTTCACATTGTTATTCCAGAAGTTGAATTCCAATAAACTTCTCTTTAAGCTTCCAAGATTCAGAAGTTCCTTATTATCACAGCAGAACCTAGCTTAGCATGACCAAAGCAATGTCTAATATTAAAGCAAAATAAAAATAACTCAGAGAAAAAAATAAGTAAAATTAATGGTTGGCCAACTCTTTTTCTCTGGTAAATTCTTGTTGCTTGAAGTTGAGTAGCCATCACTGCTCACATTCCAAAATAATATCCTTTGTGTTTTTCCTCTGTTTTTTTCTTGTTTCTTCAACTGATTACTCTAGCGTATCTACACATATGCATCCCTCTGATGAGAAGTCTCAAGTTACTTTCAGCTACTTACAATCCTTAAAACACATTACCCCTTTAAAGATGACAATATGCCCATCCAGAGGGCAGGAATAATATGCAATTTAGTCAATGCAGTATTCCCAAATCCTAAAACAATGCATAGTTTGTCTGATACTTGGTAGCTGCTCTCAAAACATATTATTTGAAAGAATGATAGTATCAGGATCCACTCCTATTCCTTTGTCATACTGGCTGCCCTGGGGATGGAAGCAATAAGAGGACAGTTTGTCTTATGTCTTTTTGAAAGTATCCTCCCAGAGATTGGTTCAAATTGGGACCCTACGTGACACCCATGTCTTACAGTACCCCATGTATCAATAAAATACCCCAAGAGTCTTCTAGCCAGGATGTCTGGCCTAATTTTCAAGTTATCTCAAGAAATCCAAGTATCTATAACTACCTCCGTAGAAGAGAGTGAGGTACCATCTGGTTTGTGGATGAAAAGCAGTTTGAGGAAGTGGATCCCAAAAGAAGATGTTATTGAAAAGAAGGCAAATAATTCTTGAATAATCAGCTCACACAGGCCACAGAAATACCTCCATGTCTAGCAATACCCTGGAAGATCACAGAGGATACAGGCTGTCCTCTTATTTAGAACTGAGAAAACTGGACCTCTTCCCAGAGTAATCAAAGCCTGGACCAAAGAGAACAGGTCAGGATAATATAAGGATATAAGAAAATAAGAATAAGAAGGTAGCAATTGAGCCACCACAACTAGACTCTCTGGAAACTAATGGTGTTCTACACCTAATGTTTTGGCTCAATGTCCCTCTTACTTGAAACTCTGGCACTAACGTCCACCTACTTAGTGAGCCTCATGCCAGCCACTCCTGCAGACTCTTCCAGGGCCCCCTGCCTGCTTGCCCAACACAGTCAGCTGGGCCTTGCCAAGAACTTCACCTCATCTAGATCACTGGCTTTCTGATCCTCTCTCTGGCACTTAAGGCTTATCCACCCCTCATCCTATCTTGACTTCACTCTGCTTTACATAGAATAATTAAATCATTAGTTAATTGGTCAGTTCAATTAATGCACCCATCTCCTGCTTGAGTCTCTGTTGGGATTATGTGACTCTGTGCCTTTAATCTTTTTGGAAATCAGCTACGTCTCAATTTCATCCTCTATTCTCCCCAGGTCATTAAAAAAAAAAAAAAAGGCAGCCCAAGAACTGGGTTAAAAACAGCTCTCAGTCTTTGCCCTCTTGGTATCAGCTTTGAGACACCTGGCCAAGTACAGCCTGTGCTAAGTTTCAAAGAAAAGGCAGATAACTTTGAAGATTTTATTTCACAGGGGACAAAAGATAAAAGTCTCTGTCAAGTTGTCATTAGATGCTTACCGTTATTCGCGGTGGGGTGCTGGAGGCTCCCCTCCTCCTCTGTAGACCTCTAGCAGATTAGGTTTCAGAGCTTTAATTTGAGGAAAGATTTACAGCGGTGAAGATGTATAATATCATTTTGATTTGGGTTGTACTAGGCTGGAGAAGCCAGATTACATTTGTATTTGAAACTGTATTAGAAGATATTAATGAAACCACCAAAATCAAATAGAGAGAACATTTTCCAGAAAGCCTAAAAATAGGGGCCTGCCTTTCCAATGCCCACACATTGTTTTACTATTATTCTGATTTACACAAAGAGGCCCCAACAAACACAGATGGCAAAAAATCCCTATGCTTGCCAGACCTGTTCATTCATCAGTCTGTCATCAACCTAATCCAGAGGAGGGTTCCCTGGATAAAGAAAATATTAATAATTAACCCTTAGAGAAGTGGGGAAGTTAGCAGAGGGAAAAAAAAAATAACTCATGAAAAATACCCTGCTTTCATCTCCTGGGTCACTGTCTAATTCAGAGTCTCAGAGATATCCATCAAATACTCCCTGAAGTTTCACTGGGCCTCAGTCCATCCATTACTGCCATATGCCTCCACATGCATGTGTTGAACAGCCTCTCCCAGATAATGACTTACACAGAGAGTACGCCTGTCCTCCAGAATAATCTTAAAACTGTTTTAAAACCTGACTCTCCTCATTTGCACAGCAAACAGTAAATCAATTTGGGTACTACAAAACCCAGTTTCCTCTGATATGAAGCATGGAAAAGAGCTGTTGCTTCTAGTTGTTTGTACTACACAGCTACAAAGACCAGGCAGATTACCAGCATCTTCTAGGAGGAGATAGAGATGGATAAATGGGACATCACAGGTAGAACTCCTAAAGTTGAAATTATTGTGCCAAAGCCTTTGGCACGATAAGCTGAAGCCTCTTGTTTCAACTGGAATGTGTTGTGTATGATTGGGTAAATTTTGAGGAAACAGGGTTGCTTTTTGTCATTAGAGAATTGTAAACTTCCAAAAATGAAGAAAAATTTTGAAAACAGGCACAGACATCTTCAGAGGTTACCTAATTGTTAAACTCTTGGTTCCTATAAGAATGGTTAGTAGCCAAAAAGAAAGTGATGTAGGAGGATAATTTTTCTGATTTCTGCCCTGAGTTCTGATCTCTCAATTATCACAGGGGATGGAAGGACCAGGTTTTCCACAGGAATCGCTTTTAGCACATGTTGTTCTTTTACACCTGCACACTTTCTCAGACAAATTAAATATAACACTCTTAGCTCCAAGGTTAAAGTTGACATGGGCCCATAAGCAGGAGCTCAACCTCTCTTGTTTTTATAGTCATAAACAAGCTGATTAACCAGAATACAGAAGAGGTGCTGTAGAAAGGCATCTCGTCTCCAAACACAGGGCGAAAACATGGTTTCCTCAGGGTCATAGAGTGGTGACAAAGGCACTAAATAAAACTTAGGTCTTGACTTCAGGTCTGGTTCACCGATAAAACTAATCAGATCAAATACCTCCAAAAATCTCTCAAAGTTTGCTAAAAAGAACTCCTTGTGATAGTTTACAATATATTCTACAGCAAGCTAATAACCATAATTTCTCCCTAATTCCAAAAACCATGAGGACACAATGAACCAATCTCTGTATCATACTCAATTAATAAACCAATATAAATAAGTCTTATTTCTAAAATTCAGTGTCATCTGAAAAAGAGTTAAAAACTAAAGTTCTATCTCTTGAGAGTTGATTCATTTCCCTCACCACCTTATCAGACAACATAATAGAGGTTCCTTCTCGCCCCTAAAGAGAAAAAGAAGCATAGCTTCTTTAGCTCTGTTTACTATGCAAATTTTCAACAACCCACAACATTGAAATTTGACATTGAACTCCAGATGTGGGTGATTTGCACTCAAAGGAGAACAGAGGACCTACTATCTTGCTGACATTAGACTTCTCTGGGCTTCAGGTTTCTCCTCTGAAAATGCAAGTGTAGAAATGCGAGTGAAAGAAAAGTCACTCCCCAATTTAAAAATTAAATAAAAGGTCCTTTAACTCATAAGAAGAAAAATGTGCTCAAAATGTCCTCAGAGATAGTTTATTAACTGTAATAAACTATAAAGAGAAGGCAGTGTTGTATGGTGGTTAGGAACATGGGATGTAAGTAGAACCACCTGATTCCACAACCTGATTACATCAGTTCCTAGTTGTACAAAGTACTTAACTTCTCCAAGTCTCAACTGTTCTATATGTATAAGAGAAATAATAAAACTTTCTATATGACAGGACTGTTGCAGGGATTAAACCAAATAATACATGTAAAACTGTTAGCACAGTGCCCACACCCACAGTACATACACAATAAACATAAGTTATTATTATTAAAAATACAATCAATAATAATCCTATTTAAATATAAAAAGGTAATTTTATACATTTGGAATATTATCTAAGAATCTGTAAAATGAATGAACTATAAGAGAAAGAGCATCATGTGATGTCCTTCAGATTAATAAAAGTTGGCAAATAAAGCAGTCCAAATTTAGAAAAACCTTTCCAGCTTCTCTGTGGAGACTGTGTTTGCCTCACTTGGGAAAGGGAAATGCGGATGCCTCAAATTCTGGAAAGCATTTGGAAATGTTAGCTGACCCCTGACAAACCCTCCGCCTCCCCCAGGAACTCAGGCAGCTTAATTTGGGCCAGCCAGGAGAAAGCATGAGCCCGCACTCAAGGGCTGCCCGTTTTCCATCTGCATGATTGAACCGCGAGCCCCAGCTCCCCTCTGTGGACACCATGCCCAGCTGCCAAGGAAAGTTTTCAGACCCACAGGGGTGCCCCAACAATTTCCGGTTCAATGGAAAGCTCTGGAATGTCCGGTCTCACGACACATGATTTCTTCATGTTTCATCAGTTTCCAGGCTTTAAACAATTTTAACCTTCCTTCTCAGAGGACACAAAGACCGCTGTACTCTAAGTGGAAATCACCACACTCTGAGTAACCTGAGCCTGTTTTGTGTCCCTGGGTAGATATCTAATTAGCACTGTGACCTTAGCCAAATCCTAACTTTTCTGAGCTTCACTTTCCTCATCTGTAAAATGGGCAAAAGCTAACTTCAGTGGGTTCTGGGGAGATGTGCCGTTCCCTACTAAGGCCTAGATACTGTTATTGATTTTTAAGGCTCCAACTCATTTTCTGTTCTGAACTAAAACAGGCTGTCAATCTACTCTCACACCGCTCTCTAATTTAAAAGGAAAAAAAAGAAGAAGAAGAAGAAGAAGGTTTCCAAGCTAACAAACTTAACAAGAAGATGAAGAAAGAAAACTTGCCATTACATAAATTGGCTAGGGGCAAAGTGACAAGCTGCTCTGGTGGCGCAGTCAGTGTCCCACAATTTATTCTTTAATAACTTCTACTGTAATATTTCTGGGGCACATCAAAGAACAATAACAGCCCAATGTCAGTAATCCCTCTCACATATAAAAACTTTCATTATGGAGTGTTCAAGTCTTCACTCTGCCTGAGAAATGAGAATCCATACGAGTCGGCCTTTTTTCCCCTTCTTATCCCAGGGAAACGGCATCTGCTTTTTCTCCCACAATGCCACGCTGTGTGGCCGGAGTTTCCTCCGATAGTTGCCGATGAGCAAGGAGATGAAAAATCTCTGCGATCAATGGAAAGGGGAAAAGAACTTCAGGAGGACATGTTTCTGTGCCAGAAACCCAGGAAGCGTACTGTTCTAATCAGCTGTAAATGCTGCTTGTAAACATTGGCTTTGATTGTGTTGAAAAGTTACTGGGATTTGTTTTGACTTGGTTGCTTTTGCGCTCGTATAGGTAAAAGATTTTTAATTTTAAATTGTTTTTAATGAGCACCCCAACAGCAGGATAATTTTGGGATATTACAGCAGATTTTAGTAACACAAACAAAAAAGGAAATAAGCAGCCATTAATTTCTTTTTTTCTGTTATCTATAATGCAATTACTGGAGTCAGAAAAAGAAAAGTTCCCTACAGATTTTTTTTATTCAGCCTAACTGTAAGATTCATTCCTTTACAGGATCAGTCTAGATTCTTTAAAAAGCCAGAATCAGCATATATTTTCCCTTTAATATGAAAACATAAAGGTCAAAAGCTACTTATAGCCTGTCCCTAGTAAAGTCATCAATAAACCACATCTTGCCAAAGCCAGTGGCCAATTCCTGGCCTGTCTTCACCTAACCACTTAGCAGTATTTGACAGCTGGCCATCCCCTCTTTTTTGAACCATTTTTTTTTTTTTAACACACAAAACCTCAACCATGCCATTCCACCCCTATACCACTACCCTACTCTATTTATTTTCCTCATGATTTTATCAGGATTTGAAACCATCTCATTTATTTTTGTGTATGCTTTCTAACTTCATCTTTAGTGCCTAAAAAGGAAGTTGCTGACACATCACAGACACTACATAAATATTTGGTAGCTGAGCCAGGATATGAACTCAAGGTCTTCTAACAACAGGCCCATACTCAGGATCATTATATCACAGGAAAGAAGCCTCAGGGTAAATGTCCAAGATAAGGGTTGGGAAACATTACTGTAAAGGGGCAGATAGCAAATATTGTTGGCATTGTGTTTCTGTTCTAGAACTCTGTGCAGATTCAATTGAAATTTAGAGAATGAATTAACTTTACCTCCCTCCTCTAGACAGCAAGATCCTTGAGGGTAAAAACCAGATGAAAGCATCTCCTGTAGCCAAACAGTCCATTTCTCACAATAGGGAGTTGGATTAATTCTTATGGATAGGAACATTTACCAAGAGGAGGCCGAAGCCTAGGTGATTCCAAATCAGTCAGAAAAAAGTAAAGAAGAATCAGAAATGACAAGAAGTTGAAAAACCTGTTATTCCCTTTCCAATTAAAAGGCTTTCTCCACATGGAGAAAGTAAGCATCACCTGAAGTGTGAGAGAAAAATAATGGCTCTCCCCTTGCTGGCTTCTTCCACTCATGCCTTGCTGAGGCTGTCTTTTGGCTTCTGCACAAAGAGCCAAAAAAGTGATTCCTTCACAGCATGTGGATACCTTTAGCTGTAGGGCAGAAGAAGGTTTCCTCTTGGTCTTTTATTTAGTCATTCACACGAAGGGAAACTTGTGACCCCATTTCACTCTGAAGTAACAGAGAGAGCCAAATGGCTTCTCACCTCCAGGTTCCATAGGAACCCCACTCCCCAACTCCCTTCTTGATGGCACCTTTTTTCCTTCTCTGGTACCAAGTCAGTACAAAAGGAACTTTTCCATTTCCAGGAGGTGGATTTCCTTAAGAACTAGCTGCTCACTGGAAAACTGGGCAGCACCAGGGAAAAGAGAGCAGAAGGATGAGAAGCCCCATTTTCAATCATCTAAGTCCTTGTAGGATGATTACTCTTTATTAAAAGTAATTTTTTCAAGGGAAAGGTACTTATGATAAAAATGTAGTGACTCAGCAATTTGAGTAGGACAGTTGGATAGATGACATTTCAATATGTCCATTTGACAGCACTATTGTGAAGCAATCATTTTGACCGGGGTATGAAACTACTTGGAGTTTTAGCCCTTAACCTAGAGAAATACCTATGTGAGTAATTTTGGATCAATAACAATGATTTATATTTCCCAGTTTACTTGTTTTTTGTCTTTCTCCATGAAGACAACAACTATACCTGTCTTTATTACTATTGCACCTCTAGTACCCACCACAGTACCTCAGACATTATAATTATTAAAAAATAAATTACCATTACTTTTGGAATGCTTTCTAATACTAGTACCATTACTACTACTGCCCATGCCCAGTGTTTACACACAGTAGATACTTGATAATTTATTGAAAAAATGACTGCTACCATAACTACCACCTTTCTTACTATATAACTAGTATATAGTAGTTACATAGTACTATATAGTACTACCACCATTACTCCTGTTGGCTCTCTATTAAAAAGCCAACAGGGCAAGAATTATGCCTGGATTATTTCCACCACCATCCCCCCATTTATAGACAAGAACACAGGCACAGAAAAGTTAAGAAAGTATCCTAAGACAAACATACAACATCTAGTAGAACTGGAATAATGATGTTGTTTTTATTACTCTTGTCCAAATAAACTGGAAAAATGAGGAATAGGCTGAGGGTTAAGAACAGGGTTGTACTTAGTGCCTCTATTTTGGTCCCTGAAGATCTTCTTTTTATTGAAAGGAACCAGAAATCATTGAGAAATGGCTGATTCCAGATCTGAGGCAGAAAATGGACACAATGAGCTAGAAAAGTTTGTCACAGGAAAACTATCAAAGCCAACTAGAGTCAACTCAAAAGGATCCCCAAACTGAAAGAAGCTCCCACTGGCCAAAGATGAATCAATTTTTATCATCAAAAAGAACAATGAATGTGATGAAATGCATTTAATGCATTTATGCACATTTAATGCATAAAAGTTTATGAGTTCCACAATGGTATTTAAAGTTGATCACCTTTAAAAGTTGTCAGAACACCAACTTATAATTCAGAAAATATATAAATAAAGGGAAAGAACTGTGCATTTACCCTACCTTTCCTGTATGGAATGCATTTCAAGGTAAACAAACAAGAATTGAAAAAGTTCTTCTTTATAGAAGAATTACAACTAATAAGAGTAGGAGGAATGACAGAAATATAAAAATCACCATTTTTCAACTCTTAATAAAATAATGGGTCTGTGCAACCACCATTGATTGCTGCTAAAACACTGGCTTAATGTTTGATGGAGAATTTCATATTGAAGGGATCAGACTGACAATGCCTGAATCTATGAATCAGTCTGAACTTAACTAAAATTAGGGTGACCAGATATTACATCAGGCATTCCCAAACTTTATTGTACATTAGAATCTCGGGGACAAGGAATTTAAAAATCTCAAAGTTCAGGTCACATCACCTACTCTTTAAATCACAATATCTGGAGTAAGAATCAGGCACCAGTAGTTTTGGTTTTTGCTTTTTACAATTTTTCCCAGGTGATTCCAAGTGTGAAACAAAATTTAGGAACTACTGCATTTTGTGGTTCATGTGACATATACAATTCTTCCGATGATATGTTGTTACCTAACTACTTGTAAATCTAACTAAATATCTACTCGAAATATAAGGAATAGAGAAACATGCTAAACAATGGCACTACAAGGAAACAGAAATCAAAACTTTGAGGTAGTCAAATGGAGGAAAATGGCCCATTCTTCAACAAATAGTATCTTTAAAAATGGTGGTGGTAGAGGACAGGGCCTTTCTTAAAATATAGCTGAAAGAGTTATGTTTCTGGCTATGAAGAAGTGACTTATATCAGACTAATTCTCCCACAGAAAATAATTATAATGCTGCATAAAATAAAAAGTAAGGCTGATGGTTTGAAACCATTGCAGAACCACCGAAGTAGCCAGAATTCAAGTAGACTAGATTCTGCAGAGAAAGCTAGTTCATTGAGGTAAGCCCTATATTTACAGCAGGTTTTTGTCCTAAGGGCATTCGCTAATTTGCAGTGTGGAAATGTACACCAAGTAGAAAGTAGAAACCTGTAGCTTACAGCAGTTTCTATGAGTTGAAGAGGTAAAACTTAAAATTAAATACTATAGATGCAACAGCTAGGATTTGAGGAGTTAAGATTTCTAAGAAAGAGGCACCACTGAGAAGTGAGCCTAACATTCCTAATGCAATTTCTCCTCAAGGCATTTGCAAATTCCTAAGCTACAAATATGTGGAGTAAAAGGCCAAGAAACTAAGAAAAATCAGTTGCAAAGACCTATAAAACTAAGGAGCAATTCTCTCAGTCTAAGAATGTTAAGAGACAAAATTGGAAATTAAGATCTGCTAAAAATAAAAGGCCATGGTACATACCACAGATATTCAGGTAAGAAACCCTAAAGCATTGAATTGTTAGGACAAATGGAAAATAGATCAAGACACAACTTTGAAAAAGCACATTTCTTGATTAGATCAACATGCCGAGCTCATACTGTATCCAGCTGCAAGAATAGTAACATCTCTGTGAACGAAGATAACAAAATTCACATAAAAGGAAATACTTGAAGGAGCTAGAGTAAGTTATTTAGGCAGAAAAAAAGATTCCCATATGAAAGCACATAATAAACAATACAAAAGAGAACACCAGAGGAAGTGCTAGGCACTGTGATCAGAAAAAGAAATAAAAGGCATCCAAATTGGAAAGGAAGAAGTAAAACTGTCATATTTGTAGATAACATGATAATATATAGAGAGAACCTTAAAGATTCCACTAAAAACTATTAAAACTAATGAATGAATTTGGTAAAGTATCAGGATATAAAAGTAATATTCAGTAATTATTTGCATTTGTATACATCAATAATGAACTAAAAGAAAGAGAAATTAAGAAAACAATTTCATTTACAATTGCATCAGAAAGAATAAAATCCCTAGGAATAAATTTAACCAAGGGGGTCAAAGACCTATACTCAAGACATTTTAAGACACTGAAGAAAGAAACTGAAGAAGATAAAAACAAATGTAAGGTTATATTGTACTCATGAATGGGAAGAGAAAACATCATGAAAATATCCATGCTACCCAAAATAATCTACAGATTCAATGTAATCCCTATCAAAATACCAATTTTTCACACTAAAGGAAATAATCCTAAAACTTACATGGAACCACAAAAGACCATAAATAGCCAAAGCAATACTGAGCAAGAACAAAGTTGGAGGTATCATGCTACAGGACATCAAACTATACTACAAGACTATAGTCATCAAAACAGCATGGTACTGGCATAAAAGCAGATTTATTAATCAGTGAAATAGAAAAGAGAGCCCAGAAATGAACTCACTTCTATATGATCAACTAATCTATAATAAAGGAGATGAGAAAATAAAATGAGGGTAAAGACAGTCTCTGATAAAAGGTGCTGGGGAAAATGGACAAATACACTTTTTAAAAAAGAAACTAGACCACTTTCTCATACCATATAAAAAAAATAAACAAATGGGACTATATCAAACTAAAAATTTTTGCACAGTAAAAGAAACTATCAACAAAATGAAAAGACAACCTACTGAATAGGAGAAGATAGTCACCAAAGATACATTTAAGAAGGGGTTAATAACCAAAATATATAAAGAACTCATACAATTTAACGCCAAAAAAAGAAAAACAATCCAATTAAAAAATGGGCAGACGACATGAACAAACATTTTTCCAAAGACAGCATACAGATGGACAATAGATGTATGAAAAGATGCTCAACATCACTAATCATCAGGGAAATGCAAATTATAACCACAATGAGATATAACCTCACACCTTTCAAAATGACTGCCACAGTAAATCAAAAACAAGTGTTGGCAAGGATGTGGAAAAAAGAAAATTTTCCCTCGTGCACTGTTGGTAGGATTGTAAATTAGTGCAGCCATTATGGAAAACAGTATAGAGATTCCTCAAAAACTAAAAATAGAACTATAATATGAACCAGCAATTCCACTTCTGAGTATTTATCTAAAGAAATCCAAAATCCACTAATTCTAAAAGATATACCCCTATGATGATATCATATTTACAATAGCCAAGATATGGAAGCAACCTAAGTGTCTATCGATAGACAAATAAAGAAGATGTGGTTCATATACATAACGGACTATTATTCTGCCATGAAAAAGATTACATTCTTACCATTTGCAACAACATAGATGGACCTACAGTATATATCCTAAGTGAAATAAGTCAGACAGGGAAAGACAACTACCATATGATTTTGCTTACATATGGAATCTAAAAAAAATAAATAAATGAAACAAACTCATAGATACAGATAACAAATTGATGGTCGCCAGGTGGGAGGGGTTTTGGGGGATGGGTGGAAAGGTGAAAACAATTAAAAAGTATAAATTTTTCAGTTATAAAAATACTCATAGGGATATAAAATACAGCACAGGGAACATAGTTAATAATATTGTAATAATTATGTATGGCATCAGATGATTACTAGACTTATTGGGATGAACACTTTATAAAGTATATAAAAGACTAATCACTATGCTGTACACCTGAAATTAATATAATATTGTATATCAACTGTAATTGAAAAGTAAATCTTTAAAAAGGAAGAAAATTCTAACCCCTGCGGCAACATAGATAAACTTTGAGGATGTTATGCATAGGGAAATAACCAAATAGTATATGATTCTATTTGTATGAGGTACCTTAAAGTAGTCAAATTCATAGAGACAAAAAATAGAATGGTAGTTTCCAGGAGCCAGAGGGATGGGAAAATGGGGAGTTATTGTTAAATGGATACAGAGTTTCTGTTTTGCAAGACATAAAGAATTCTGGAGATGGACAGTGGTGATGGTTGCAGAACCATGCGAATGTACTTAATGCCACTGAACTGTGTACTTAAAAAAATGTTTTAAATGTAAATTTTATGTTATGTGTATTTTAACACAATAAAATTAGTTTTAAAAAAGAGAGCACCAGATTGGGGGTAAATATGTGGGTTAAGTCTAAATAAATATCAATTGTTTAAACTAATGAAAATGTCTTGGCATGGGGTTGAAGTACATGGCAACAATAATATAGGAGAGAAGATATTAGCCATGGCAAATGAATGTATACAGGTTTCCTGCATCCAAAATAAATAATTAAAAGACAGACTGTCAAACTGCATTAATACAACAAAATATGAGACAGACCTTAAATAAAGAAGTAAAATTGTCTTATTGATGACATGATCACATATGTGGAAAAGACTACAAAGCTACAAAAAGGCTACCAGAACTAATAAATGAATTTAGCAAGTCAAAAGATACAAGGAAGCATCCTAAGTGTCTATCGATAGACAAATAAAAAAGATGTGGTTCATATACATAATGGACTATTATTCTGCCATGAAAAAGATTACATTCTTACCATTTGCAACAACATGGATGGACCTACAGTATATATCCTAAGTGAAATAAGTCAGAGAGTGAAAGAGAAAAAAATCAATACTATTTCTTGCAGAAAAAAATCAATACTATTTTTAACAGCAATCAGCAATTGGAAAATAAAACTAAAAATACAATTCTATTTACTATGCTATCCAAAAACATGAAACACATGCCAGACCTTTGTACTAAGTAGTACATAACAATGTAGAAAGAAATTAAAGAAAAACTAAATAAGTGGAAAGATATAGCATATTCATGGATTGAAAAATTCAATATTCTCAAAATGACATTTTTCTTGAAAATGAACCTAAAGATTCAATGCAAATTCAATCAAAATACCAGCAGGACTTTTTTGTTGACAAACAAAATTGACAATCTAATTCTAAAATTTATATAAAATTCAAATGAACTCAAATAGCCAAGGCAATTTTAATAGAGGTGGACAACTCACTACCTAATTTTAAGACTAACTATAAAGGCACACTAATCCAGACTGTGTTTTATCAGTGAAAGAACAAATAAAGGAGTCAAGGGAAAAGATGGGGAGTCCACAAATAGACCCACAAACTAATGGTCAATCAATTTTTGGCAAAGATGCCAAGGCAATTCAGCAAAAGAACTGAATTGTTTTGATAAATAATTCTACAACATCTAAATAGCCATATTGGGGGTTGGGAGATGAATATTGATGCTTACTTTATATTATACACAAATATTACCTTAAAATATACCAGAAACAAAACTTCTGGAAAAAAAAATCACAATAAAAAAGTCTTCGCAATATTAGAGTGGACCAACATTTCTTAGAAAGGAATAAAAAGTATAATAAACCAAAATTTAAAACCCCTGCTTTTTAAAAGCCATTGTCATGCAACAGAAGAAAATATCTGCAACATACATACATGACAAAGAAATTTTACCAGAGCACATAAAGAACTCCTATGACTCAATAAAAATTAAAAAAAGGGTAAGGATTTGAAGACACTTCACAAAAGAAATTATACAGATGGCAAATAAGTTCATGAAAAGGTGTTCAACATCATTAGTCATAAGGAAATACAAACTAAAACTTCAAGGAAATACCGGTACACACTTATTAGAACAATTAAAAATTTTAAAGTGACCTTCCCAAAGATGTAGAGCAATCTGAAATGATCATACACTGATTGTGGGAAAATAAAATGGCACTACCACTTTGGAAACTATTAGAAAGTTTCTTTAAAAATTTACATATACACATAATATACAACTCAGACATTTCGCTCTAAGGTATATTATGTGTCTAAGAGAAACAAAAATATGTCCAAACAAAAATCTGTACACAGCAGCTTTATTCATAATAATCCAAACCTGTCAATAACCCAACTATAAATCAGCGATAAATGAGTACTCAGCAATAAAAAGGAACACACAATCAATACATGTAACCACACAGATGGCACACACACACACTATATATATATATATATATATATATATATATATATATATATATATATATATATTATGATATAATTTATTAAAAATTCTAGAAAATGCTAAATAATATCTAGTGACCAAAAAAAAATCAATGGCTGCCTGAAACCTGGGACTGATGGGAATGACTATTATGTGCCTGGAGGAAACTTTTCGGGGTAATAGAAACACTGTGTCTTGACTGTGGTGGTGGTTTCATGAATGCATACTTCTTTTAAAACTCACTGAACTATATGCTCTAAAGGGGCACAGTTTATTATATATAAATTATATCTCAATAAGCTGATTTTTTAAAAACACAGTTAAATTTCTACCAAAACAGCAAGACCAAAAAGTTACATGTTGTATGATTCCATTTATATAAAGTAAAAAAAAAAAAAAAAGGGGGGGGGCAAAAACAATCCATGATAATAGAACAGTAACCATCTTGGTGGGCAGGTATACATATAATGACTGAAAAACTCCTGGTGTCCCCGTGACGTTCTATATCTTTATCTGAGTAGAAGTTACATGGGCTATTCATTTTGTAAGCATCCATTGAACACTTACAACTTGTGTACTTTTGCAGCTCTTTTGCTATATTTCAACTAAAAAATTTTAAAAATGAGGACTGTTAGAAATTAAAATAAATTTAAGAGATGTAACAACCAAATACAATGAGTGGACATTATATGGCTATGATCTGAAAAATAGAATTGAAAAGAATTTTTGAGGGAGTGGAGGAAAATTGAATATGGACTATTTATTAGATATTCAAGAATCATTGATAATTTTATTGCATGTATAGTGTAGTTACTTTTAAATTCCTTATCTGTTAAATAAACATATAAATGTATTTATAGGTGAAATAATATGAATAGGACTCACTTCAAAATATTACAAGAAAATGTACATATATGCTAATGGATAGGATGGTGATCGTCGTGGAGGTTGGACAGGCTCATGGGAGTCCATTATACTATTTTCTCTATATATAGATATGTAGGTAAGTAGGAAGGTAGGTAGATGATAGATAGATAGATAGATAGATAGATAGATAGATAGATAGATAGATAGATGATAGATAATAGAGATAGAGAGATATATGAAAACTATTTTACATATATATGTAAAAAAATTATTCAAGTGAGGGTGAGGTTCAGAGATGGGGCAGAGTTCAGAGAGGATGTTCAGAAAAGATGTTAATTGTGCCTATGATTAAAATCGTATTCTTTTCATTCTGAAGATCAAAATATCCAGAGCATCAAAATGTCCTGCTTCAGAATACATATGGCAAGAAATTTCTCAGGGGCCCAGAAACATGACAAACAAGAAGAGAATGAAATTCGAGTCCAATTAGGTGCTGAATGACAGCTCGGCAGATATATGATGACAAACAGTGTCCTTTCTTCCTCCAGAGACTAATCTATTTTGAGACCAAAGTGAAGAAAGTGAGTTCATATTATCCAAGGGATTTCACTATCATTCTTCAGGTCCCCAGTTACTTCAATCTGAAGTCTACCCAGGTATTGGAAGGGGAAGACTAAAATAGGCAGGAGAAAACAGATTCTGACAGTATCAGTTGGAATCTCGAGAGAAAGAAGTCATACTCATATGCAACTTTGAAGACAATTAAATGGAGAAATAGGTAGGGTAAAATTAAGAATGTATAGGCAGGGTTAAAATTAAGGTATAGGTAGTGTTAAAATTAAGAGTGCTGAATCCTTATACTTGGGACTACCTGCATGCAGTAGGACATCTTTACTTCCCTGGGCCTAAAAAAGCAAACGCAGGGAAGAGCCTAATGAGATAAGTGAGGTGAGGGCTACCCCTGTAGCTGGAGCCATGGAATGGCATAGACCTTGCAGGAAATAAGATGAGAAAGACCAGCTGTGGAGAGAATAAATGCCCTCCAACCTTTCTTTCCTCCCACTGCATCTGTACCAACTAAACCAAACCTGAAGCCACAGTCATGGGAGCCAGGTGATGCAGTAGATAGAGGTCAGTTTCTGACTAGATGGCTAGGGGATGAAAAGTAACCAGCACACTCGCTCACAGGAGAATTCACACCACAAGGGACAATACATAAAGTCTTCAAAACTGCAAAAAGAACAGATAGCCATTTGGTAAACATCTCTAATTCAGTTGGAACAATAGTTTCAGGACTGAATATTCTAAGCATTTTACAAGAGGCCTGAGAACAATGGTGATCAAATATCGTTACACAATATACACAGAGCATTGGGTTAAGTACCCACTCCTGCTCAGACCTGAATTTGTAAAATAATAAAACTTCCCTTCTGTATTAAATATTTCCAAACTAAATGGGCAGAAATGTAGAGAAAATAGGTTGCCTTCCCCATGGTGCTTTAACCATCACTCTATATACAGAATTCAGAGTAAAATCACCAAATATAGAAATATGACTCCAGGGAAAGATGGGTAAGACATTGCCTAGTGAGGCTAAGGGTGGAATCCCTACCCTGTCCAATTAGGCCCTTCTGGAGTGGCCTTTCCCTTTCTTTCCAAAGGCATCTCTCATCACTCTCCCCTTCACAGTCCAGGAACATGGGGCCCTGTCTTCACTGTAAGAGAACATTTTTTTTTTTTTCCATTCAAGGGACAGTCAGATTTTTTTTCTTCTAATATATAATTCATTGTTGTTGTTTGGTTTTCTGAGAATTAATGAGGACTTTCAATTATCTGATAGTTACCCCACCTTGTGTCTTATATCCCTTATAAGAAAATAATCTTTAATGATGATTTTTCAAAAAATGATGTACAAATTATGCTTAGGATTCACATGTATCCAATTCAATCTCATAGTCCATGATTTGTAAGACTGCTGCTCTAAGAAATTACTTACAAGTCCGCCAGGCAAGAAAGTATTCATCTCATATATTTAATTCCAGTTATAAATGCAAGGAGGTAACCACATGATTCCTTAGTATAGCGGTCCCTATGAGAATCTGATGCCTGATGATCTGAAGTGGAGCTGAGGCAGGGCTGCTAGCTCTGGGGAGCAGCTGCAAATACAGATGGAGCTTTGCTGGCTCCCGCACTGCTCACCACGTGCTGTGCAGCCCAGCTCCTAACAGGCCACAGACTGGTACTGGTCTGTGGTCTAGGAGTTGGGGACTGTGGGTTCCAGGTCTGGCTGTGATACAGGCTTGTGGCTAAGGACAGGACTCTGGATTTAAAATGTTACATTAATGTAGGAAGGCGCCTGCACCTAACGTATGCAAGTAAAACTCAGCTTATTGTTTATTATGCATGTGTGGCAGAATGCCACTATTGTTCTCTGGCATATATAAAGCCCATGTGGTCCCCTAGTACAGAAGAGTGCACTCCCCACAATAAAGTTGATAACTGCCATTTCATTCTCATATTGGCTCCTTATGCCTTCTTTCAACTAGGAGTCTCACCATCAAAACCTTCCCTTCTTGATCAGCTCAGTGCTGACAGGTACCCCTGCTTTAAGTGTTTTCAGCTTAAACCCAAAGGACTTATAAAAAATCTTAATTATCATGAGTGAGTGGCTGCATTCTGATTAACTGAAGTTCTACTGGAACTCTAGCCCAGTTTTTTTTAAAAAAAAAGGTCTTAAATATTTTTATTCTCATAAGTGACAAATCCTTCCACAATTCCCTTATCTGAAAGTTTAAAAACCTTTTTATTGCTAATAAAATTGGTCAAATAAAATTGGTCAAACCAATCCAAAATGTATTTGTCACATGTGTCAGGTACCACATATATGTGTGTTCTGTCTGGTTCCTTACTCATCTCTGAATCTCCATAATTTTAGCAGAGTGGATGTCACTTGGAGGCACTCAGGATTTGGTGAATGGATGACAGAAAAGTAGAAAGGGGAGGTGACATTTATTGAACACTTAGTATGTACAAGGAGTTTTCATAATAACAAGAAAAATGACAAACATTTAGTAAGAGTTTTATGTCACAATTGCTATGCTAACACACAATCTATATGTTATCTCATGATGCTCTCAATAATCTAATAAGAGGAGATAAATTTTGCCCAGACACAGTGATTAATTTGTAAAAAGCTACATAGCCAGAGCTGAGATTTGTTTCCAAGCCTCTGACAGTTGCCTTCTCTATTGCTCTTCCTTATCTATCTCATTTAATATTGATAATCCAAGAAGGTGTTCAAAATTTAATTTTTTGACATAAAAATCTTACTATAAATGAAATGTTAAGTAGATCCCAATATTGGGTAGAAAGGAGAGGAGCTGCTGTAAGATTATCAGGGGATGATGAACTTGGAATCCCATCCAACCCCTCTAAGTTCTGATGTTGCAACTGAAGAAGTCCTAGCATTTCTGCAGCAAAATTTGGTTAATTCATACTGTTATAAATTAAGAAACTAGAGTTGAAGTATCAAGACGATTGCCCAAGGTTAATCATCTAATAAATAATAGAGCAGTAATTTAAACCTTGATTAGCTTGACTCCACTGCTCATTTACACAAATATACAGATAGATGTTGTCAGAATAGTCACTTTTTAAAGTACATTAAAGCTAACCGAAATTTCCAGTTATATTTGGACCATTTTCTTTCAAGGACAGAATTAGAAGTTTATACAGTGTTAAGTTACTCAAGATAAAATACACCAGAGGATATCTTTTATTTATTAAATAAATGCTGAAGTGGCAAATATTTGGCAAGATCATCCTAAATGTGCCAAGCTAAATCCTAGATCTAACACCATAAGTGCACAAAAAAGATGGTTTTAGAAAACCAAACTACTTGCATTCCTTTGTTTATGCATATGCTATACATGAATAGCTTTGCAGTTAATATTTCAGATAAACCTGTATTTTCTTCAGCCGCAAAATCAACAATGACCACCTCAGTCCTACAGCATCTTCATTCCATTATACTCTTCCTATACATCAACGGTAATAGTATTTGCAATGCATCCTCCAAACCAGATGAGAAAAATCTGACTGGCAGAAAATAATTCCTTGCCTCTGTAAATAATCCTTTGTAATTGCCTGATATCTTTAAGATTCAGAATCTATATTCTGTCTGTATATATTTATGAGGGTAACTATCAGATATGAAGCAGTCTACCAGGGCTCTTCAAGGTGTATTTCTGGAGCATTATCCACACAAAAACAATGTTCCCTGGTCAAACATGTTTGGACAATGCCACATTCTATAAATACCCTGTGGAAATTCACAATTACACTGAAGAGTTTGCTAGTTCCAGGGAACTATGAATTGGTAAACTGACATGTATTTCTACGACATGTTTCACTAGAAACCAGGTTTATTTAAAATACTTCCTCCTACTATTCTAAGGATCATGTTTTAGGAAGTGCTTTATTGGAGGAAAGATGTTCCAGAATGCATACATTTTGTAAAATTGACAAAAAAAAAGAACATTCTTTCCTTCCAACAACCTCATTGTATCATCCCCCTTTTCTTCATAGATATCTGCCCACACTCCCAACAAATGCTTTTGTTTTCTACTTTAAACCTTAAAATGGGAGAAAATAGTATGAGTAAAGTAATCATATTGAATAACAACTATGTACCAATCAAACCTCTGTCTTTGTCTTTGTGTCAAGTGTTTCCCCTTCACAGCCTGACCCAGCTTCTGACCAGAAGTTTGCAGCAGGATGATGGCCATGGTGGTTGTTCCCCTCCTCCTCCACACCAGCCCTGTCATCCATCCCCTTGCTTGATTAACTAATGCTCTGACTCTCCTAAGGTTGAAGAAATTACAGGATAGGCAAACTCTCCCTTGTGCTGCCTGTTATAAGCTGTTTCTCTCTGTTTCTCTCTGTCTCTCTCTCTCCCTCTCTCCCTCTCCCTCTCTGTCTCTGTCTCTACCTGTACTGTGTGGGTATACATCTAGCAGTCATGTCTATGGCTATGTAGGGGCATGTATGTGTCTAGGAGTCTAGCAGATAGAACTGATGATGAACTCTCTTGGCAATTTTCATGGACTCTGCACAGGTTCTCTGCTGGATCCTTCTCTCAGACAGTTCACTGGACCTGTTATTTTTCTTGATTATTCTTTGTGACCTCCTTCCCAAGTAATAAGGCATCTGGCAATCTGCCTTGGACCTCATATATTGCTGCCCTGTGACCCCTTCAGTTAGCCTAGATTTAATATGACTCCTCAGTGGCTCTCTCCTCTGCAAAGCCCAGTTCTGGTCCCTAGGAAACTCTCACACATCTCATGCTCTGACAAAGACTTAGAAAGCAGGCCCATTCCCAAGCATCAGCACACCCATTCTGCCACCCATGCAGTTGGCCAGCCTATCTTTTCCTTGCCTTCCAGATTTCCTAGAGCAAGTCAGATTCTAATACATTGGCCACTCTAAACTTTTCAGGCTTGATTCAGGTACTACGCTTCTGCATCCTCCAACTAAAGAAACACAGTTCAGAGCTCTCTGATTAGTCCTCTTGATGATCACTTTCTGGGCTTGGGGTTACCAGACAGTACTCATCTTTGTTTCTCCAAAGGAGGTGGTGACAACTCACTGCATGACCATAGCTCTCTCCAAAAAAACTTCTCCAATCTCCTCTCTACTCATACTTTCAAAAGGCATGGAGTAAGTTCAAGACATTCTACCTCTGGGATGGTTGGTCTTTTGATAACTAACTATATAACGGGTGCTTCAGTGAAAACTAAGACAGGAAGAGAACCATTCTAACTTCCCAGTCCTTAGGTGCCACATGTATATTTGTGTATGTGATATTTTATAGAAACTTTCTATAACAAATTCTACTAGTTAAGAGTAATATAGAAGTTTTAGCACTCCCTAATTCAATAACAATCTCCAACTCACTGATCATTGCTGATATGGGTGATGGTCATCATTAGACTTTACTACCAAAGCTTATCTTGAGAATTTCCAATTTATAAGTTCCTAGGTTAGAATAAAACCTGCTTGAAATATGTGGACTTAAAATAGCCTTCCAACATATTTATCACAAGTTAAATTACTCTCAAGTTACTAGTTATTAGTAACATTACTAATAGTGCCCCAGATTTTTCAACTTTTCCAAGAGCCCAAATGGACAAAAAGAACTTTACCAAATTTGTATCTTTGTATTTAATGGAATAATTTTAAATATTTGTTAATTGGCTCAGAGTTTTACTTAGAGAATGCTACTTATCAGTACCTGCAACTAAGGAAATAGGTAATCACCAGCATAAAATAGCAAATTCCTAATGCTTATAAGCTAAATTGAGAAACTATATAAAGCCAAGAATGTAAAAAATCATGTATGTATTTTTATATATTTTTAATCACATTGTGAAAAAAGTGATATTAAATGTAGTTAGTTCTGTCCATATTCATCTAAGATAATTCTGTAAATTGCCTAAATTTAAAAATAATTCTCTAATAGTTAAGTCAGATGTCTAACATCGTTTTTTCCTTGTGCTGTTGAAAAATAAAACATTTTAGATCTATTTACAATAAAATATAAGACACTTTCAGATTCAATTTCATACAAAATTTTTTCATCTATTTATGCTCAGGGATCTACAATGATGGATTACTTTGCCAAAAAGTATATTTTAAAAATTCTCTAACACAACTTTATAAAAATAAAAATCTAATTATCTTTGGTATGGGGGTGGGCAGAGTTCTTTAACCTAGATGGAGCTGGGAAAAATGAGAGCAGGAAGAATAATCAGTTTTTTGAAAGTAAAAGAACCTCACCAATGATGTTAGAAGGTGGGAGTAAAATTACTTAATTACTCAGGTAATTAAAGCTATAAAGGCAAAGGTGGGGGTAAAAAAGTAAAATAATCAATAACTTCACTATCTTCACTTGGCCTTAATTCAATTCAGAACACCATTCCCCTGAATTACTTCAAACAATTTACCAGAAAAGAAAAACAATAGAGAAAATGTTTTTTTTTAAGTAACTCAGAGCATATGCAGCAAAAACTGCAATTTATCATTTAGCAATTATGATGCTCCAGCTATTTTGAAAATAGCTCAGAATTGCACACGCTCACCTAGTGACCCTAGATGCAGCAAGAGCTCTTCATTTAATGCAATTCTGAGTTTTCCCAAGTTTCCCTCTGCCATCTCATATCTTTCTTTCACAACCCAACATGGTTCTCCATAGAAATATCCCTCCAGCAATGAACACCTAGGGAAACGTATCCCTGTGGAAAGCATGTAAAAGAGCCCACTATCTTCACTTTCTGCCAAACGAGGCAGAAAACGTTTCTTTCAGGGCAGTCATCCAACACCTGAGTGCTTTTAATACTCCGAAGCAGGTAATTCAATTTGTTTTTAGGAAAGATAGGGGTTAAAAGCAGCACTAACAAAGAATAATAATGGGTCAGAGGCTAGAATTATCTCCAATATTAGTCTTCAGATATAAACTCCTCATGAAGAAGGGCTTCGGCATAACGAAATCATGTTGCAAATGAGAAAAGTGAGATTCAGACACATGAAGTGATCCCTCAAAAGCCTTGTAGAATAAGACTAGACTCCAGTTCTCTGGCCCCTCTGTTGACGGCTCTACCACCCACTTTTTCCTTTGCCCTCTCCTTCTGCCCCTTGATCTCCCTAATAAAGGCTCAAACCCTCACTTAAAATAGACCCTAATTCAAAATAACAAGGGCTTACCAAAGGAAGAAAACATCTGAAATACAGATTCTAATTAACTGCCTCTGATTACTGGATAACTCAATTCCAGAAACTGATTCCAGCAGCATGTGTTATACATTTATATCCAACCCTTGTTCCAAAAATAATTTGATATGTTTTTCAGAAATACACAAAATGCAAACAGCTAAAACTAGATATATAGAGGAAATTATCACAAATAAAAGAAAATCTAGCCTATTAAAATTGCCCATTGATGGAGAGCATGGCATAGGGAATGAAGTTTAGCATTAATGTAATAGCTAGGTGTAGAGCCAGAAGAGAGAGAGAGAGCAGTCAGGAGGATCATTTTATAAACTGTATAAATGTCTAACAAATGTACTGTATACTTGAAATGAATAATAAAATCTTTTAAAGATCTTTTTTAAAAAGTGCTCATGGTAGGTTCTCATGGAAAGGGCAATAAGCATCAATATTCCAAAAGGAATATCCTGGAGAAATTGTCATTCACCAAGAAAGTAATTTATATAACTGGTGACTTAACAGAAAATATAAGCAATACAATAATAGTGACCCATCAAAAATATGCTGTGGATTGAAATGAAATGTTAACAAGAGTTTGTGGGGATGGATGAGGCATGAAATTTCCTTGAAAGTATCTTAATGTGTGGGATTTAGATTTCTGAAACAAGTAATTCTTAGGCCTTGCAAGGTTAAGAATGAAAAGAGAAAAAAATGGGGAAAGGAAAGAGCAAAGAAAGTTGCAGAATAGGGGTAGACAGAAGGAACCACGACCGGTTAATGTCAACCTAGGTATCATTTGTTAAAGAACTGAAAATAATTTGTTGCGTAATTGGAGAATCAAATTCATACATCATGTGAACTCAATTGCACTTTTGTTATATTATAATGCAATATAGTGTAAATCAATTGCCTCAGAATTTAAAATTAGAGCCCAATTACCTGTATAAGAAAATCATAAGTTGAACTTGTATTTTTCTAACAGGGTTAACAACTAATGATGCCAGTTTAAAACTTAGGAAAACCCATTTTCTGGGCTTAAGAACAATTGTGCACAGTATTAGTGCACCAGGCCAAAAGTCTGAGGGGTAGGTGGGTGTAGTGTTTGTGTAAGGATAGAAGGCTAAAACAAAACAAACACAGAACATTGAGTATGCTCAAAACACCAACTATATGCCTGATAAATCAGAATGGGAACACTCCCGGGTAATGGGCAATCAAACCCTGAACACCTGCTATTTGGTGAAGAAGTAAAGGCAAACACTCCTACTGCTTTTCTTCTTCAGCAAAAAGCCCCTGGGAGCTAAAGAAGTGAGATGAAATACTAATTATGGCAACAGCTTGAACTCCCACCAACAGCCCACTAAAACCAGGCCTTCCTGAGTGAGGTCACACCTGCATTAAGCCAGAGACTTCCTTCCCAGGCACAGTCTGTTGACTTTCTCTGCAAATAGAAACATCTGAGGAAATACTCAGTGAAGAGAGTGGGTACGGATTAAAGAAGCTGTGGCAATGGCGATGAAAGTATAAACTGGCACCACCTTTAATGAAAGACAGTTCAGCACTGCATATGCATACGTGTGTGTATTATACACACCCACACACATGTACAAACACACATATATTAGATATTTTTGATACTGAAATGCCATTGTCATAAAATTCTGCTTGAGAAATAATTGAATAAGGTCCAAAAATATACATACTAGAACAATGAAGTATTGCTTCTAAGAGCCAAAGTTGGAAGCCAACTAAACGTCCATCAAAGGGGATGATTTAAGTAAACTGTATCTCACCCATACAGAGTAATACAATGCTAGAATTATAGATGATGACTTTAATTCTGTGTACATGGCACACTGTAAGATAAAATAACTAAACAGCATAATTAGATGTATTGATTTAGGGGTGTGTGCATGCACACATGTAGAGGCGAAGAAGAAAGTCTGGGAGAAAATACTGTCACATTAATCAAGGTTATTGCTGTGTGGCAGGGTAAATAATATTAACTTTTAAAAATATTTTTTTCTGTGGTGTTGGATTGTTTTATTTTAATTTTATAAAACAGGTAGGCATTCCTTTAATAATCTGAAAAAAGACAGCAATTTCTATTTTGGGCCTTTTTTAAAGTTGGGAAGAGGAGAGGAGGGAGAGCAGCAATACATAGAAAAGGCAGAAGCTCACCAGGGTCCACAAGGCTTTCACCACACAGAGCACTAGCACCTGTCTCGAAATAGTCTGCTTTCACACAAAATTCCACGGACCGGTACATTTTATTGAGGAGAAATAAATGCACCTAAATGAATCATTTGTCCACCTACCTTTATGTTCTGTGGGTCAAAAATTCAGTCCATACAATGCTTCTCAGAGCAAATAATGTGCCTTTCAGACCTAAAATACAGCTAGAAATTCCAGGAACTACGCCTCTACACTGGGTTTGTCAGTGCTTCTGTTTTCTCATCTTCCAAATGCACATGTAAAACTGTTACTCACAAAGTCGATGTTCTCTTCTTAGATCACAGAAATTGCTTAAGAAATATACTGTTAGAACATACGCTTCTCACTGTGTCATATTTGTAGCTTAGTTTCATCTAGTCTATGCCAGGGTAAGATACTTGCAAAGTCAGTAAAAGACCAAGAAGACCTTAGAGATCATTCAATTCAATGCCCTCATTTTCCACAAGAGAAAATTTATCCTTCACCAATTGAGCCAGACAGGAATAAAACCAAGGGTTTGACTCGCAGTCCACTGTTTATCACTGTGTCTCTAATTCCATTAAAAGATGCAACTGTAGTTTCCCCTTTCTAGAGAATCTGAATATTTCTTTAGCTGATGTTGACATAAATCAGACTTTGGAATCAGATGTGAGATATAAACAGCAAAAAGCAGCAAATTCAGCATTAGACACGAGTTAGCTTTCCCAGATGCATCTTAGAGATATTTTCAATAATGAAAAACACCGATTTATGCAGTCCACTCTTGATTCTATAATAAAAGGTAAAAAGTTCAGAGAAAAAAAGCCATATGGGTTATCTGGTGACATTTTTAAAAGGTTTACTTTCAGAAGCACATAATTTAAAGTGCTTTTCTTATTTTTTTCCCATCAAAACCAAGCATATTCACTATAAAACATCTAGAACATACAATAAATGTCAATAAGCAAAAAAAGGAAATGTACAGTTCAACCAATGAGAGGCAACCACAGTTAAACTTTTTAGTATAGTTCCTTCTGGCATATTTTTCTTTTTGAATGTTTAAGATCTTACTATATACTAGATTTTCTTTTCACCTAAGTTACACTTATGATGTTTAAAGGTTCATTAAAAACTATTTATAAACATAGTTTTAAGGTATGAACTGTATCTCATAGTACAAATTTGTCAGTTTTTTTTCTTTATGAATGCCATTTAGGGTTTTTCTATCATACTAATGCTATAATAAATATTTTAAAGAGAAAAACATGATCTGAATTTCTGATTTTTTCTTAACTTTACTTCCTAAAATGGTAAATCACTAGGTTAAATATTATGTTATAAACATTTTAAAGTACCTAAAAGTTTGTAGAAAATGTTCCTAAAAAAAGTATGTAAAGTACCCACCTAACAGTGCTTTTTCAGTGATTACCATATTTTAAAGTCTTTGTTAATTTTAAAAGTGATATAGATACCGATTTTAACTGGAATCTCTCCATCATTGAATAGTATCATATATTCATTGGACATTGTGCTTCTCGTTGGGAACCTTCCTCTTGAGGTCTTTGCCCATTTATCCACTGAGAAAGAAGGAAAATATTTTGATCCAGACATCCGAACATGCTTTCTTCAGTAAGTAAAATAAAAAATAGAACCTTTCAACAAGTTAATAACCTCACCAAATTCATTAAAGCCTAAAAAAACAAAAACTCCTGGCATAATCAGTTAAGGGATGTAGAGAAAACAGCAGAATATTGTATGGGCTCCATCTAGTAATATGTGTGTGTAACTTTCTGTGACTGCTGATTCCAAGTATCAGATTAACACTGTTAAAAATGAAATGAAGAATGACATGGTTTTCTCCTGCATATAGCATATGAAAATCACAAACTCTTTTGGAAAAGAATGTGTTCTAGTTCACATGGATGGACTGAGCAAAACCATTTACCTCTTTTCCCACCCACAGCACTTTTTAAATGATACCAAATGAGTACAAATGTGCACTCATAAGCACAAAGAGAGTGAGAAGAAGCTGTTAGAAGTTGAGTGATTTCAATAAAAGTCTGTTGACTCATGAACTGGAGCAAAGGAAACCACAGCCTAAAAGGGGGTTTCAGCAAAGGAGAAAACAGACATATCTAACAGTACCCCAGAAAGACTCAGCTTTCAGAAATATCAAGTACAACAAAAGATGAAAGAGGTGGGTGGGGCCAAAAAAGAGGGGCATTAATTACAAGTCAGTCTATGTACCAACTACCCTCCCTTCCAGGTCTCCATGTGGATAGGTCTAGCACTAGGTTCAAGGCAATGTAAAAGTGTCTGGGGGTGGAGGTCAGTTACCAAAGGTGTTGAAACCTCACTCTGGCAAGTTGAAATTCCCCTTATTCCCACACACACAGTCTAAATGTCCACCCTTCAAGCTTAGCCATTTTTAAGACCCATCCACTTGTTGCAGTGCTGGCAAAGAGCTCTTCTAATGTCTCATTCTTTTATACAACTCCTGATCACCAAGAAAGTTCACCACAATCAAGAAAATGAGCAAGTAAAAAAGAAAACATGACACTGAGGAAACAAGACAATTTAAGAAAAAGATACAAACTTTAAAAAAGAAAATCTATTCAATATTCTTAAGAACAATTTAAAATTTGGTAACTGCAAAACAAAAACTGAATTATATTTAAAAGGAATGATAAGACAACAAGAAAGACTCTTGGGAGTTATATGATTGCTTAAAGAAAAAAATTCAGTAGAAAGCTTGATGGCAAAGTTAGAGAAATCTTCTAGATATAATAAACATACAATATATTTGAAAAAAAATAAGATATGTAGATGATCAATCCAAGAGGACTAAGTGTGGACTAATAAGAGTTTCAGAATGAGAAACAGAAAACTGCAGTGGAGTTGATTACCAAGGAAATTACATTAGAAAATTTCGCAGAGATAAAGGGAGACATGAATCTTTAAGTATAGGAATCTACTCGTTCCAAGGAGAATGAACTGTGAGGTGTTAAAAACCGAGGTTAAAAGATAATTCCTAATAGCCTACTAAAAAAGACAAATGAGAAGGTAGTATATAAAAAAGTAAGGACCACAGTAACATCAGATTTATCAGCAGTAATGTTGTATGCTAAAGAACAGTAGTGAAAATGATTTTTAATCCAAAGTCTATTCTCAAACTATCAATCATGTTTGAGGGCAAACTGAAAAATTATAAACTGGCAAGGACTCAGTATTCACCTCCCATTCACCCTTTCTTGGAAAGTTACTATCAAAATTTAAAGGTAAGTCAAAAAGAGAAAGTCCATTGGGCCAGTGAACCCAACTCTGGAGGGCAGTGGGGGAATCTCAAGCTACTCCTATTCATCAGGTATAAGGAGCAACCCATTGAAATGCAAGAAAAATGGAGATCTACAAGAAAGAGGGAGGACCAATAGAACAGAGAGAGCAATTATGAGCTTTAAAAAACTTGAAGATAGATTGAGGCACACACTCTGGAAAGGCAAGAGGACATCAGAAATTCTGGTTTTAAAAAAAGCAAAATTACTTTATAAGAAAGACTTGAAATATATATTACACACTAAAAGGTGGAATGACTGACAAAATGACAAAGAGAGAAAATCCATTGGAATCTGACTCAAGGCACAATCTCCTTTGTATATCATAGGAGTTGTGACACTGTAACCATAGAAACCACTTGGGTTTGCAGTAAATAATTTAGTAAAGTTCTAATTATGCAAATCTTTTTCATTATTTTCAACTTTGTAAAAATCACAAAGAAAGACCACTCTGGTTACAGAGCAAATGTAAATTAAACTTGACAATGCAAAAATAATGCTATAGCTGACTGAGAATAGAAAGAAGAGAAAGAATAGTAAAAAAAAAAAAAAAAGGTCATATATCTCAGCTACAGTGACGAGGTAAGAGATACTGACTAGATGGATAGATCAATAAGGGGAAGTTTAAATATGATTTAGAAGTGACAAGACCAATAGAAGTTGAGAATAATGTCATGTTACAGTGGGAGAATACAAAAACATGAGTGTAAGCTAAATCCTTCTTTCTCAGAAGAAAATCAGTTGATAATGTATAAAACAGATAAAATATTAACCAGCCATATGGAGATAAAACAAAAAATGAGTTACAGAGGCTGCATTTAGGGAATACAATTTGAAGAGGGAAGGGTGGAATTGGGAACTGTTACTTTCCATTGTAAGTGTTGCATTATAAATGACGTGATTTGTAAACTATGTGCAGGTTATTGTTTTCATAAAAAAAAGTTATAAAAAAGAGCAAGTGCATTAGAACAAGCTTTTTCACTAAAAATAAAAATAAATAATTGAGCCTGAATAAAACGTTATCTTCTGAGTCTCTGGACAACTCTGGAAGGAGAGTGAATTTCATATAACTGGATTTATTTATAACAAGGAGGGCGCGAATGCAGTGTACAGAAATGAAACGCATCATTTTTTCCCACCAGAACAATTAAGCTTTCATTAGGACTTAATGACAGGATGACATTCTGGGGTTTGGAGGGTAAGCACACCCTCTTCATTATCAAATCAAAGATCATCCTGTATCAAAAGGGATTCTTTATTCTGGATTCTCCCTACATGCAATCCTCCTGCAAGCTCCTTCATGACCCTAGATAAAGATGAAAATATAACAAATGTTTCCTAGTGCTAATTGCACATTCTCTCATTTCCTCTATATTGCTGCCACCTAGCCGTTTCATATTAATATCCCCCAAAAATGGATAGCAAGTGCACATTCAAATACCCAGTGAGGTACATTTCCCAGAAAGTGTTTTTGAATAGGGCTTGTTATTGGAAAGTTGGCAAGACACTAGTGATTCGATGTTTGGGCTACCATGCCCATCTGTCTTGAAGGCCTGACATCCATATTACTTAAAATGGCCTGGGTAAATGTATTACTGTACCCTGTGTTCACAGAGAAGGTTGGTTCTGAGTTCAATTACAATCTCTAGCAGTTTAAATGATAGCCGCTGTGCTATAATCTAAAATAAATTGCTTTTCTCAAGAAGCCATGTAAGCTTTTGCACTGCAACTTTGCAGAGCTGCTGGTTTTATATCATCTGAAATTCAAGCAGGGTACAAAAGCTGGGCCTCTGAACCCCTGTTTTCACCCCAAATGGCATCCTTCTATACTTCTGTGGCCATCTGTTTACCTGAAATTCTGATTCTGGAACTAGATTTATGGGAAAGCAACATTGTGTTTTCATTTTGTATGCAAGTCATTGTTTGTTTTGTTTTTCCATGCAAGACTCACGTACTGACTGGGTTCTTTTCAAAGAACTATATTACTGGGGGCAAGATTTGTTCTCCCTGTTCTCACAGCTGAATAGCTTATCTGCCACCATGGGCCAAGACAAGTGTGAACAATTCTGCACCCAGATGAATCCAGACATCTCTGCAACTCTGTTCAAATTTAGCTACTTCCTCTCTCTCCTCCAGTAAAGAAAAAAATCTTGGCCAGTGCTCAAAACCTGAAGTGGAATTTCTGCTTTTACCCAGCCCTTGTTCCTTTGTAAGTTTTCCCCAAAAGTCTCATTGGCTCCAGCTGACAACTGTCTCCTCTGAGCACATCCCAGACCCAAGCCTCGGGCAGGCAGGGAGCATAGCTGCCTCAGCATTCCTCTGAGAGAGATGGCTTCTGATCCCCCAGACACCATCCCACAAAGGCAATTAGAAAGGTTTCCAATGCTCACCACATTCTTTCAGATTTAACAAGGCAACATAATTAATGCCACTATTTTTCTGCCAGTCAACAGGAGAAAATTGCCCTTCCAAGAGATTTTTAACGTTCACAAAAATAATCCATTAATACTTTTCTCTTTCAGATATTTTTTTCTATTGAGATTGAAAGAGATTGGTTTGGGCTAAGCTATACGGTATGTGTTCGGCAGCATTTCTCTGAAAAGAGAAACTTCTTTATGCCCATCAAAGAGAATGACCAGAACAAAAAAGCAAAATGAACAATTTAGACCAATTCAAACTCAAAGTTAGAGTCACTGCAAAGGCAAGAAAGTTCCATTTCTTCTGTTATGTGCATGCAGCCATGCCAAGAGGCAAGATGGAATGTTCATAAATCATGTGAATCCCACAGTTCTTTGAGCTCTGATAACCAGAGACAAAATACACAGATTCTTGACCCAGAGTGCTTAGGAGGAACTAGGAAATGAGAGGGCTGGTAAAGTTTCTTCAGTGTCCCAGTAATTGGGGACAATACTGACATTTGCAGGACATACTAAATGTTGCTAAAAGTATTGCAGTGTGTTATCTTTACAAAATCAAGAACTGTCCTGCCCAGAAGCCTATAGATCCCCTCTGGGAACACTGACCTCAGTTGAGACAAAGTCAACTGCAATAAATTGCTGCAATAAAGTAAAATGAACTCATTGCCCTGGGTCCTTCATTTTCCCGATTTGCAAACACTGGGCTGCTGGCTGATAATGACTGAAGGAACCAACTAGATTTAAAAAAAGTAAGTCACTTACTTATTCAACAAATATATATTAAGTTCTGCCTGTTTACGGTGTAATTAATAATATACATATATATTAGAGCATAATCTCCCCTTTAAGAAAGCTAAAAATGTCATTTTCTCCATAAAGTCCTTCCTAATGCCCTCAGCTATAAGAAATCTGTAGGTAAAGAGGGAGAATAGGCTATTAGTCAGGGCCATGGATGCTGGAATGAAAATTCTTGGGTTTTAATCCAGGTTTTGCCACTTACTAGGCTTGTGACCTTGGACTGGTTGCTTAATCTCACTTTATCTCGGTTTCCTTATTGGAAAATGGAGATAATACTGCTGCCTACTTCATAAGGTTCTTTTCAGAATTAAACGAAGTTATGGATATAAAGTCATTAGAACAGTGCATGGCATATAGTAAGAGCTCAAAAGTGAGATATGTATATATATTAATATTTACATCTATAATTTTAATTCAAATTACTATTGAAATAATTGCAGATTCACATGCAATTGCAAAAAATGATGCAGAGAGAACCTGTGTATACTATAGTGCAATACCACAACCAGGGTATTGACACTGATACAATACACTAATCACATTCAGAGTTCCCCAAAATCCCAGTTTTAATTGTACTCATTTTAGTTCGTGTGTGTGTGTGTGTGTGTGTGTGTGTGTGTACCAAGTTCTAATTTTTATAACCTGTGTAGTTCATGTATCCACCACCACAATCAAGATAGTTCTATCACAAGGGTACCTTATGTTGTACCTTTGTTACCACATCCCCACATATCTAGAATAAATCTCATTATGTCATGATACAAAATTCTTTTTACACACTATTGGATTCCTTTAGCTAATATTTTGTTAAGTGTTTCTGTGTCAAAGTTCACAAGAGATAGTGGACTGTAATTTTCTTTCGTTTCTTCATTCATTTGTTCTTTTAATTGTCATTGTCTTGTTTTGTTATCAGAATAATACAAGCCTCATAAAATGAGTGAAAAATGTCCCTGCCTCTTCTATTTTCTAGAAGAGATTATGTAAAATTGGCATTGATTCTTCTTTAAACATTTAGTAGACTTCTCTAGTGCAACCATGTAGCCCTGAAGAGTTTGCTTTTAGGAGATTTTTTAGTATTAATTTAATTTCTTGAATAACTATAGGGGTACACAAGCTATCCATTTCATCCTGGCTGAATTTAGGTAGTTTATGTTTTTTTGAAAAATGGATCTATTTTTGCTTAGTTGAATATATGAATACAAAATTCTTCATGCTATATCTTTATTATCTTTGAAGGACTATAGGATCTGTATTTATATCCCATATTTTATTCCAGATATCAGTAATATTTGTTATTGTCAGACTTGGTAGTCATTTATCAATTTCATTCATTTTTTTAGAATAACCAGCTTTTTGCTTCATTTTTTTCATTTTAAATTTCATTGATTTCTGCTTTTGCCTTCATTATTACCCATGTCAGAATGTTTTTGTTTCTTTTCTTTTCTTTTTCTACTTGCTTGAGGTGGAAACTTAAGTTATTAATTTGAAACATTTTCTCATTTCTAATAGCATTTAGTGGTATAAAATGTTCCTTCTCAGTACTGCTTTAGCTGTAGCCTACATATATTGTTTTAATTTTCATTGAGTCTTAAGTGTTTTTTAAATTTCCTTTAAGACTTTCTCTTTGACCTGTGAATAATGTAAACAAATATGTTGCTTAATTTTCATGTTTAGAGCTTTTACTATTGTCTTTTTATAATTGATTTCTATTGAAGTCAGAGAACATATCTTGCATAATTTCAAGTTCTGAAACTGTGTTAAGGGTTTTTGTAAACCAAGATATGATCTATTTTAGTGAATGTTGCACAGATGCTTGGAAAAAAATATGCATTCTGCTATTATTGAATGGACTGTCCTATAAATGTCAATTACTTACTGCTGGTGGATTATGATGCTTAGATCTCCTATATTCCTGCTTATTTTCTGCATAGTAATTCTATCTATTGTTGACAGGATGCAGTTAGAATTGTCATTTTCTCTTTTTTCCCATTAGTTTTTGTTTTATGTACTTTAAGGCTCTATTGTTTGGTGCATATACATTTAAGATCATTAAGTCTTTTTGGTGGATTGATGCTTTTATCATTATATGATGTCTCTTTGTCTCTAGGTATTTTCTTTGCTCTGAAGTCTACTTTTATTGCATATTAATATAGCCACTCCTACTTTTAAAAAAATGTATTTGTATGTGTATCTTTTTCCATCCTTTTACTTTCAATATACCTAATCAATGACTTCAAAGTTAGTTTCTCACAGACAGCTTATATTTGGATTGTGTTCTTTTATCCACTCTACCAATCTCTATCTTTTGACAGGTAATTTAGATGATTTTCTTTTAAAATCTTATTGATATGTTAGCACTTTAATCTACCATATTATTACTTGTTTTCTATTTCTTTCCTCTGGCTCTCAATCTTCTGTTTCTCTTTTCTTGACATCCCATGGATTACTTGAACAATTGTTTAGGGTTTCCTTTTGATTTACAGTGGTTTTGGATGCACTTCTTCATTTAGATTTTGACAGTGGTCGATATGGTATTATAATGTAATATATGACATTACAATTTACCATTATCAACATTTTACTAATTTGAATGAAGTGTGGAAACTTTACTTCCATTTAAGTCCCTTTACCTTTTGTACTTTTAAATATCATTGACTTGAGTATCAGATGGTATTATAATTTTTGTCTTAATCATTAAATATGATTTATAAAACTCATAAGGAAAAGAATAGTTCATTGTACATATCCATAAATCTCTTTCCCTTGTTCTTTCTTCCTTCCACATTCTACATTTCATTTTTTTAAATTTTTTCCTTTCTGTTTGAAAAACTTCCTTTAGCAAATCATTAAGGGTAGGTCAGCTAACAACAACTTATTTTAGTTTTCCTACATCCAAGAATGTTTTTAGTTCTTTTTCATTCCTAAAGAATAGTTTTGCCAGATACAGAATTCACAGTTGACAGTTCTTTCAGTACTTAAAAAATATGTGGCATTCCCTTCTGGTTTCCATTGTACGAGATGAGAAATCTGTTGTCATTTGAATTAGTATTCATTCTTCTATAAGTAACCTATCATTTTTGAAATTTTCCTCTTTGGATTTCATTTTCTAAAGTTTAATTATAATGCATCTTGGCATGGACTTCTTTGGGTTTACCATAGTTGGAATTCATTTAGTTTGTTGAATCTATAAGTTTGTGTGTTTTACCAGATTTGGAAAAGATTTCAGCCATGACTTCTTCAAATACTCTCCAGCACCATTATCATTCTGCTCTTCTTCTGGGACTCCAGTGTTATAAATGTTAGATCTTTTGTTATTGTCCAGAGGACCCTGAAGCACAGTTCATATTTTTCAGTCTATTTTATATCTATTATTCATATTAAATAGATTTTACTATTCTTCTCCCGTGTCCAATAATTCCATCATTTCTCATCTTTGGTCTTAAGAATATCCAGCAATGTATTTTTATTTTTGTTGTCATTTTCAATTCTTTAGTTTCCATTTTGTTCTGTTTCATAAATTCTATTTTCTGAGATTTCCTATTTGTATTTATATCAGAAGAATTTGTAATTTATTGGTAAACTATTTACATGATAGTTGCTTTTGAATGCTCATGAGATAATTCTAACATTTATTCATCTTGGTGTTGGTATCAGTTGATTGCTTTTTCTCATTTACTTTGTGATTTTCTTAGTTCCTAGTATGATTTTTACATTACATCCTGTATATTTTGTCTATTATGTTAGGAGACTCTGGGTTCAAATTAAATATTTTATTTTAGCAGGCAGTCACTCTGCTAAATTAATCATATGAATGTTGGCTACTTTTATGGGCAGTAGTTCCAATTTCCACAGTCTTTGAGATGTTATTTTGGTCTGTATGATTTATTTGGTGTTACTGGGATTCCCACTAGTCCTCTCATCCATCCCACTGCCTGAGGGGGTGAAAAAGGTTCCCCAGACTGAGCTTCAGGTGTCTCTTGATAGAAGAAGGATGTGGTAATAACCTCCTATCAATGCCCCCAGCTGCCTCAGTGTCTTTGGGCAAGAGAAACATTTTAGGCACATGAGGACAAAAAGACTTCCTAGAATGGGTCACTTATTGTTGCTGCATCCCCTTTGATGGTTCTGCCTGCTTGCTGTAATGTCACTGGGTAAGGGAGAAGCATCTGAGGCCTGCAGAGAAAAAGTACCTTCCTGGATTAGTCCCTTTGCAGTATATAGGTCTCTCTGCCTGCCAGTCTCAGTACCTCTTGTTGGAAAGGAGAGTCTCAGGCTCAGTGGGGAAATAGAGCACTTCCTCTGGCCAATTACTTTTGGTGAGGTGTTTCTCATCTTCCTTGTTGGTGATATCAAATTTGTCTGCTGTTGCCAGAAAGATTCCTATTTATTAAGGAAAAGATTCAGTCTCCCTGGGTTTCCTCCTGTTACTGGGTTGGGAGTTGGAAAACACGTGATCTGGGTGGCTTCTTCTTTTGAGAGGGAAGACCCTAGTCATCCTTCTATTATGCTGTTCTTCTAATCCTGGGGTCTCAAGCCAGCTCACCTTCTTCTTATCACCTTTCAGGATCCTCATTTAGTTGTCTCTTACTTCATTTCCAGAGTTTATAGTTGTATTTAGCAGAAGGAAGAGGGAGAAATGAGTTTACACCACCTTTGTTGGGACAGAAGTCTCAGTATACCATATTTTTAATTGTATTTTTCCATTCAAGTTTCTTATGACATTTAACCCTTTTTTACCTAATACTTATTTGTGTACAACCACAACTACTAAGATTTGAAACTTCTTGAGAATTTTTCTTTGTGTATTTTACAGAACAAATTAGGTTCTCCCTGAATAGCTATTATGAAGAAATAAATGAATGCTTATATATAATATTTTCTTTGGTGCTGTACAATGGAGCAAGACCTACCCATTAAGAGGGTAGTTGCTGGCAGGATGTAAGCATGACTTATAAGTGCCCACTCTTATAAATGGACACAGGAATAACAATGAGAATCCTGCTCAGTATGATTTTTTGAATCCTGTCTCAGAACATATGCTCACTTGGCCATAAGCATCTTCAGGTCATCACACTCATTTTTCTGCTTCCAGAAGATCAGAAAATGCTAGAGCAGACCACTCAACCATCATTTTGTGTATTACTCCCCTCTACTCTATATCCTTCAAAACACACCACACACACACACATACACACACACACACACACATACACACATGCGCACACACACACTTCAAGTATTCAATTTGCCAGAGAATATGGGAAGTCAAAAAATGAAACATGGCATTTTCTTTCTAGAAATCAAACAACCGCATCTCCAATAAAAGATAAGTATGAAACACTGTTGTCCAATAAATGGCACAGAACAGCATTGCTGGAAAATTCTAAGTTTTTAGAGCTCATAGAAACATCCTTAAAGATTGCATTTATGAGTTAGAGAGCCCCAAGCAGGGAATCCAATGGAATGTAAGGTCAGCTCCCTGCTGGGGCTCAAAAGTAGGACTGATGAAATAGAAGCAAGAAGAGAACTTTTCATTGAACAATTGCAATCATGCGTTGTTATTAAATGGTATGAGCTCTTGGTATTTTAAGATTCCTAGAAACTTGTCCTTCATATTTGCTGCACATACTTAACTCTATTTTGGTTTCTGTTATTGACAAACTTAAGTTTTAACTTATAATGAAGTAAAATCTAATATTCCTTTATGAGCCTTTCGTTTTGCCTTTAAGTTTATCAAGTCCTCTCTCACTGTACTTAAATAAATACTTATTTCTATTTTAGTTTTCTGATAATTCAATATATTTATTGCCTTAATCCAGCTAGACTTAATTTTAGAATATGATGCGAGGGAGACCATAATTCTCCTAACTAAAATGCATTTTTGATAAGAAAAAAGTAAGGCTTCCAAGAGTAGAAAACTCAGCATAGAAACATGCTGCTCAGATTTCTGAGGTAGAAATGGAATGAATGAGGCACTTTTCTCAAATACCTAAAATTCTCATTCTATTTTATTAGGGACTTAAGACAACCTTCCTAATTTCTCAGAGCCTGTTCTCTTTTCTGTGGAGTGGGGACAAAAATATCATCCACTGTGTCTCCAAAGATAAGGCCATTTCTTAAGCTCATCAAGTCTTCTGAGCACATTCCATATAGAAGATTTTCCATTACTGGTTACACGGTATGTATAGGGTCCTCCTAAAGAATGTGGACAGTGGAAATAGAACTTCAGAAAATGTGAAATGTGCTATCAGGGACTTTTCTTTTTAAGGATGGGCTCAGAAGAAAAATAAGTCTTGGCATTTAGATCATTTTGATATTAGAGCTCTTAGATTCTAAAGAGCTCTTCAAACTTTTTCTGTTTAATATAAAAGCATGCAACACTTCAGTGTTGGTATTTCTGAGTTGGGGGACATCAGATAGTAAAAGCTGGATTAAAATGATAAATTGATACACTTATTCTAATTAATAAATGGTCTTTGGGGATTCCGGAAGTAAAACGGTCCTATTATTAGTTAATTAGCATAGCCAAGAGCCAGGGGAGAACTGTCCAATTTGTGCCATATTACCATAGGTAGGTCCACACAATACAAAACTATTTTCAGAATAAGCATCATATAAAACATACTGACTGCTTGCTGCAGGCCAAGACCTGAAGTAAATTCAAAATAAAGAATGGTCTCTGTCCTGCAAAAAGCCACCCAAATTGGTTATACCCACTCAGAGTTATCAAGGAATACAGTGTCTAATTTCTGGATTATGCTAAACCAAATTGGGAGGATCAATTCTTCTCATAATGCCTTTGAATGAAAGCTGCCAAAATTTTTCTTTCAGCCACAAAACTTTACCATCACGTAAAATTTAAACAGAAATCCAACATATAAAATAGATTAACAGACAAAAGCATAAATTCTCTGGTCAAATGGGCAGCAGCTCCCAGATCACTGCCCTCCTCCAAAACATACGTATACACACTCCCTGAATCTTCACAGAGCATCTTTAAAACCGCTGCATTGACAAATGGACAGAAAAGAGAGACAGATAGGTAGAGAAATGATAAAGCAAGCATAGTAGGATATTAATGGCAGACTGCAGGTGGTGGCTATATAGGGAGTTCATTGTAAAATATATATGTATTTTTAAATGATATAATGTCTCAGGGGAAAAACCTATCCTGGTTTCCTGTATTTTGAGGCTTTAGAATTAGTTGTATAAACATTTATTACTGTTGTTATTATTTTTATTGTTGTTTTTGTTGTTGTTGTTATCATTATATATCCTTTATGAAATGATCTCTTTATCCTCATAAAATGTCCCTCTTTGGTAAACCCACCTGTCTTGAAAGCTATTTTGTTTGGTTAATACAGCCACATTGACTTTATAAAAATTAGTGTTTGCAAGGCATATATTTTTCATTCTTTTTACTTTCAACTCTTTGTGTCTTCATATTTAAAGTGCATATGGTGTAGTCAGCATATAGTTAGGTCTTATATAATTAATACTGACAATCTCTAACTTTTAATTGTTAAGTCCATTAACATTTAATATAATGTGGCTGGGTTTTGAATCTACCATGTCAATATTTATTTAATATTTGTGGCATCTATTTTTCCCCTATCCCTGATTGCCTTTCTACTTTCTGTTAAGATGAATATTTTTTTAGAGTTCCATTTTATTAACTCAGTTGGCTTTTAAATAATATCTCTTTGTAATGTGTGTGTGCATATGTGCACACACATGTGTGCATACATCTTCAAATGTGTGCATGTGCTCTAAGACTATTAATATGAATCCTTATCAGAGTCTACTTAAACTGTTATACCATTTCATGTAAAATAAAGACTCTTATAATAGTATCACTCCATTTACTACTCTCTTGTCAATTCTGTTATTGGTGTCATGTAATTTACTTTTATGTACATAATAAATTCCATGATGCAATGTTATCATTTTAAACAGTAAGTTATCCTTTAAAAATTTAAGAAAAGATAAAATCAAGGTTTTTAAAATATGTATTAGTCCACATATTTGCCATTTCTAATTCCTTCCTATATGTCCAAGTTTCCATTTGGCATCACTTTCTTTTACCTGAAGAACTTCCTTTAGCATTTCATACAGTGCAGGTCAGTTGGTAGTATGTTTTTCTTAGGTCTTGTTTATTTAAAGACAGTTTCATTTAATGTTCATTTTTTAAGTAATCTATATTGACTGGATATAAAAATTTAGGGTACATTTTTTTCTTTCTGCATTTCTCTCTACATTCCACTGTCTTCTGACTTGTATAGTTTTTGTCTAGATGTCTAGAATAATTCCTGCTATTGTTTCCTGTATTCATGCTTTTCCCCTCTTCTGACAGCTTTTATCTGTGTAGTCTAAAGTTTGACTATGAAATGCCTAGATATGATTTTCTTTTTATTTATCCTGCTTTGATATGATAAACATATAAAACTTATAGGTTAATGTTTTTCACCATATTTAGGAAAAGTTGATTTGTCATATTTTTAAAAATATTTTTTTCTACCTTATTCTCTCTCTCCTGTTCGATACTCTAAATATACAATATTAGACTGCTTGCTTTTGTCCCACAGGTCACTAAAGCTTTGTTTATATTTTTCTATCTTTTTTACTCTGTTCTTCAAATTGTAATTTCTATTAATTTGTCTTAAAATTTATGAAATCTTTCTGTAGTCTCCAAACTGCTGTAAAGGCAATTCAGTGAATTTTTTATTTTGGAAATTATTCTTTGCAGTTATAAAATATTGATTTGGTTCTTTTTTATACCTTATATTTATTTGAGACTTCCCATCTTTTTATTCATTTTATGTCATCTATTTTATGTTTTAGAAGTCCTTAACCATATTAATCATAGCTCTTTTAAAATCTTTATATTTGGGTTATTTCAGGGTCTGTTTCTATTGATTGCTTTTTTTTCTTCCTAATGGGTCTGCTTCTTCTAGTGTCCAGTAATTTGTTTTTATTATATACTGGACCCTGAGTGATATATTTAGGGAATTCATATTGTATTGTCTTCCTTATCGAGTACTGAATTTTACTGTGGCAGGCAATTTTATTATTAAGGGATCCTCTTCATCTTTCATTATTAGGGATAGTTTATTTTGAGTCTGTCTTTAGTCCAGAAACATGGCCTTACTCTAGAGCATGGTTCCTACTCCTAGAGCTGGCCCTTCTGGAATTTCAATTGAATGCCCAGGTGCTCAGTGAAGTCTCTTCTCTCAGTCTGGATCATAATTCTAATATGTCTCAGCTCTAGTCTTTTTGTCTGGCTCTTGACCCCACTGTGGCCACTCTCCACTATGCCTCAGGAGTATTTCCCTGCTTATGCATATCAGGTCTTCAGACAATGACCCACAAAGGAATCACCATGAAATCTCCTCTCCCATGCATCTTTTATTTCTTCAGTACACTACTCTGTGAATTCTAGCATCCTCACAATCTCAAACTACAAACTCTGCCTCCTCGATTCATTAAAACTGCCACCCAATGCTTAGCTCCTCCTCCTTACTCTCTAGTTCAATGAATGCACCTCTAGGCAGAAAACCAAATGAATGCAAGACCAACCTCAAGTGTTTACTTTCTCTCAATGATTGAAGTACTGCATTGCTTGTCAGTCAATTCCTGAAAATAGTTGCCTCGTACATTTTATCTAATTTTATAGTTCCTCATGAAAGGAGTTGAATACTGGTATCAGACACTTCAATGTGGCTAGCAGCAGAAGTCTTTAATGTACTACAATCACTGTCCAAGAAAATTAAAATGCTACCATCACCAACATCTTAACTTCACAAATGATACTATTTATTTGACCACCTACTGCTATACAGTAAACATGAATGACAGATAACATTTATCAAATAAATTACCCAAGCTTCCCATTCATACTCCTTTTCCCATGTTCTTGGGTATCTGATTAACAGCTAGTCTCTTTGCCAAAAGAACAGAAGATATTAGATGAGAGAGGAAAAGCTAAAATTATGTCATAATTTTTTTTCAAAAGCTATGAAAATGAATTGGCTACAACAGTTTACAGTGAAGTCTGGAGATTATGTGAAAATTTCAAATGATCTAACTTACTTGCTTTCATTAGAATCCCCACACCTAGCTCTTCACCAGAGATAATTATGTATTGGTTGTACCTTATACCATCAGTCCCCAACCATTTAGGCACCAGAGACCGGTTTTCTTTGAGAATCTAATGCCTGATGATCTGAGGTGGAACTGAGGTGGTAATGCTAGCACTGGGGAGTGGCTGCAAATACAGAGGAAGCTTTGCTTGCTCACCCACTACTCATCTCTTGTTGTGCAGCCTACTTCCTAACAGGCTACGGACAGCTACTGGTCTACAGCCCAATGGTCAGGAATCCCTGCCTTATTCCTAAGCAGTAGTTTATACTCTTTTACAATGAATCATATCTGTGTCTGTGATAGAATCTGACCTCTGCTCATCAAAGAGCCTATCACAGTCAATAGCATCTGGCAAAGACACTGGCTTCCAAGTGCATCTAGGTTGAAATCAACTTTCTTTGTGCCATTTTTAGCTTTTTTTAGCTACACATTTTAATAAAGGTGAACCCACAGCTAACTTAATTCTCAGAAAAAGCCTCAAATACGTTAAAATTAAGTGGTGTTCTTTTTCAGAAGTGAGGGATGGTATATATTTAAGAATGTTTAAGATTATGTTTCTTTTTCAACTTTTTACTTATTGATTTTATATTTAAGTCAAAATACAATATCTAGCTAGGGCTTAAAGTACAGATAAGATGTTAGTTATATCATTCTCCAAAGATCACCTCAAAAAAAGCAAAGGTGTCTCCCAATTTATTACACATTATATATGCTCAAGAGGAGCAAATGTGAATAAGAGCTAAGGATGGGAACAGGGAGAGGGAAATCAGATGTTCCCTTGTAAGTTTGCAAAGATGTTTCTAAATGGTTCTGTATTTATATCAACAAAGTGGTAGGTTTTGTTTCCTTTTCATAAATTTATCAATTCATCTGCACATTAGTAGGTTATAACTACACCTTCCATTTATTTTTACCATGTGTATTTTACCATGTTTATTTTTACTAGGTGTATTTGACAAACCTCAGTGGTAAATAATTTAAATGATCACTTTCCAAAGCAAAGGAATAAAAGCTAATACTTTGTGTTAGCAGAAACTTTGAGAAAAAAAGAAATCTTGAGAGATGGATGGATGGGTAGGTGGTTGGGTGGATGGGCAGATGGATGGATAAGATGACTACTTAGGTTCACTTTTCCTTATTTGTTAACTTGTTTTTGTTGAAAACTACCAGGCTAGGACACAGAGATGAACAAGTTCAAAGCAGTCTCATTATGAAGCTTACAGTCCATTAGCATAAGAATGGAAGTCTCAAGACAAAAATGTGTCACTTAAAAAACATAACCAAAATGAGTTACTCAACAACTTATCTTGGCTGCTATCTTCAATTGCATACATAACAGTAAGATAAAAAAAGGCAAACAACCTCTCCTGAAGTTGCTTTAGAGACCAAATAGGATTTAATCATGACCAATTCCTTCATGTTCCTATTCATGTGCTCCAAATGCAATAGGGAACCAGGAGGTGTCACTATCACAAGTATCCCAGAAGAACCTATTAATAGCATCCAAACAAATAAAACTGTCCTATGCTTATTTTTTCTTTTTCTTTCTTTTTTTTTTTATTTTTAGTTATTTAGAGAAAACCTAAGTCAGATGCAAATTAACTGTATTTCCCTTCAAGGACACTTATTATAAAAGCTAACAAGGTACATTTTTAGCATATAAAATCACATTTGCTAAATCTTTAATTTTTATTAAGTTTATTGGGATAACATTGGTTGATACAATTATGTGAATTTCAGGTGTACATTATAATTTGACATCTATATATTGTATTGTGTGTTTAGCACCCAAAGTCCAGTTTCCTTCAAAAATCATATATTTTAAACCTTAACCCACTTCACCCTCCCCCTACCCACACATATTTAGTCCCCTGTATTCCATTTACCTCCCCACTCTTCCCACTACCCTCTGGTAACCACTGGTCCATTGTTCATGTCTATGAGTCTCTGTTTATCCTGTTTATTTCTTGCTTTTGGGGTTATATCCCACATATAAGTGATATCATGTGATTTTCAACTTTTTCTGTCTGGCTGATTTTGCTTAGCATGATTAACTCGAGGGCCATCCATGTTGTTGCAAATGGCATTATTTCATCTCTTCTTATGGCTGAGTAACAGTTCATTGTATTTGTGTACCACAGCTTCTTTAGACAATCATCTATCATAGTACACTTTGAATAATGCTGCTATGAACATCGGTGTGCAAATATCTTTTCAGATATGAATTTTCAAGTCTTTGGGGGTAAATACCCAACAGAAGGATTGTTAGATCATATAGTAGATCAATTCTTAGTTTTTTTGAGGAATCTCCATACTTTTTCATAGTGGGTGTACCAATTTGCAGTCTCACCAGCAGTGTATAAGGCTTCCTTTTTCTCCACATCCTCTCCCATATTTGTTATTTGTGTTGATTATAGCTGTTCTAACAGGTGTGAGGTGGTATCTCATTATGGTTTTGATTTGCATTTCCCTAATAACTAGTGATGTTGAGCATCTTTTCAAATATTTGTTGGCCATTTGTATGTTCTCTGGGGAGAAGTGTCTGTTCAGGTCCTATGCCCATTTTTTTATTGGATCATTTTTTTTTCTTATTATTAAATTGTATGAATTGTTTGTATATTTTGGATAATAGGCCCTTATTGGAGGCGTTGCTTGCAAATATATTTTCCCACTTGGATGGTTGTCTCTTCACCTTGTTGATGGTTTCTTTCTGAGCAAAAGCTTTTTTAATTTGATTTATTTTTTCTTTTACTTCCCTTCCCTTTGAGGTCAAATCTATAAAATCCTCTTTAAGTTCAAGGTTCTTAAGTTTAGTTCCTATGTTTTCTTATATGTATTATATTATTTAAGGTCATATATTAAGGTCCTTAATCCATTTTGAGTCAATTTGGGTGTGTGGCGATAGACAACAGTCTAGTTTCATTCTTTTACAGGTGGCTTTCCTGTTTTCCCAGCACCATTTATTAAAGAAACTTTCCTTTCTCCAATGTATGTTTTTGGCTTTTTGGTTGAAAATTATTTGCTCATATAAATATGAATTTACTTCTGGAATCTTGATTCTGTTCTACTGGTCCGTGTGTTTGATTTTCTGACAATAACATGCCATTTTGATTACTGTCATTTTGTAGTATAATTTGAAGTTGGGCAGAGCGATACCTCTAGCCTCATTCTTTTTTCTCAGGATGTCTTTGGCAATTGGGAGTCTTTTGTGTTTCCATGCAAATCTGATTTTTGTTGTTGTTGTTGTTTTTAGATTCTTCCAATCCAAGAACATGAAATATCTTTTGATTTCTTTGTATCTTCTTCAATTTCTTTTAATAGGGTCTTGTAGTTTTCATTATATAAGTCCTTCAAATGTTTCCTTAAATCTATTCCTAGGTGTTTTATTCTTTTTAGTGCAATTGCAAAAGGAATTTTTTTTACTTCTTTTTCTGACACTTTATTATTAGAGTATGGGAATGCTATGGGTTTTTGAACATTGATTTTATATCCAGAAACTTTACTGTATTTGCTTATTGTTTCTAGTAGTGTTCTTGTGAGTCTTTAGGGTTTTCTATATAGAGAATCATGTCATCTGCAAATGGTGACAGTTTGACTTCATTTCATATTTGGATGCCTTTTATATCTTTCTCTGTCTGATTGCACTTGCACGGACCTCCAATGTTATATTGAATAACAATGATGATCGTGGACAACTTTGCCTTGTTCCTGATCTTAGAGGAAAAGTTTTTAGATTTTCCCCATTAAGTATAATATTGGCTAAAGTTTTGTCATATATGGCCTTTATTATGTTACAGTAATTTCCTTCTATACCGATTTCGTTAAGTGTTTTGATCATAAATGGATGCTGTATCTTATCGAAGGGTTTTTCTGCATCTCTTGATATAATCATGATTCTTATTTTTTAATTTGTCTATGTGGTGTATTACATTAATTGATTTGCATATGTTGAAATATCTCTGTGCCACTCAGATGAAGCCCACTTGATCGTGGTGTATAATCTTTTTAATATGTTGCTGTATTTGGATTGCTAGTATCTTATTTAGGATTTTTGCATCTGTGTTCATGAGAGAATTTGGTCTGCAGTTTTCTTTTTCTGTGTTATCCTTACAGGGTTTTGGTATCAGAGTAATAGTGGCCTCATAATATGAGTTGAGAAGTGTTGCCTCCTCTAATGGGTTTTTCTTTATAAGTTATTGTTTTCTTCTCTTTGGCAGCCCTGAGGATTCTATCTTTGTTGTTGATTTTTAATGTTTAATACAATGTGTCTTGGTGAAGGCCTTTTTGGGTTGAGATAATTGAGTGTTCTGTTGACTTCTCGAATTCTAAGTTCCAATTCATTCTTTAAATTTGAGAAATTCTCATCTACTTTTTATCTGAAAATGCTTTCTAGCCCCTGCTCCTTTTCTTCACCTTCAATAATGCCTATTGTTCTTATGTTTTCTCTCCTAAGGTATCAGCTATTTCTTGTATTTCTCTTCATTATTTTTTGTTCTTTGGTTTCTCTCTTCTTCCTCTGATTTATTTATAGATTTCTGTCTTCAATATTATATAAAGGTTTCTCTTTAACCTGCTGCAAAGAAGGCACTTTCTTTTGCTTTCCAGTAGGTGGCATCTAAGCCTCTTGGATACCTGCTTTATATAAAGCCTAAATAATGCCTTTTTTATTTTCTTGTAGTTATATAATTACGCTTGCTACTCTGTTTCGGTACCTGTCAGTGTCAGCATCAGTCTTGCCAGTGTTTACTCAGATTCCCCCACGGCTCCACAGTGTTTGGTCTTGGAGGGTATGAAGGGAGGAACTCTCTGGCTTAGGGGTCAGGGGCTGCAGCTTAGCCTCGGTTTTACAACTGGAGCCAATAAAATTCAACTGTTGTTTCTCTGTGGTCCCGTCCTGCTTCTTTGCTTTCTGTTCTGATGACTAGGCCCTGATGCTGACCCTGTGGAGCTCACAGCACTCCCAGGCAGTAAGCTCTGGAGGCTGCAAGAGGCAGCTTCTTTCTTTAAAAATTTGTTTTCTTAATTATTTATTTAAAGAGAGGCAGCTTCTTTATTTCTCCCAGTCCACCACCCAACACCTGGGGTTCTGACTTGTGGTAGCTCTTATGTGCAGATACCACACTCAGATGTGCTGGTGTAAAGTTTGGGTGTTTTTTTTTTTTTTGAGGGGAAGGTTCAATTTTAGATATTCAGCTTATTGTCATTTCAAGGGGAAAGATCTGAGGCTGTCTGTCACTCCACCATGTTTCCTAGAAATCTCCACATTTGCTAAATCTTTTGTCACTCTTGGAACACAATTCTATTTTGATCTAGCAACTAAATGTTGCATACAGGCCAATCTACTGGGCAAAAACAGTAAAAGAAAACAGATCTAATGAAGAATTGCAAGGTATGTTATACACCACTATTTAATAGAATGCAAAATTAGCAAGCATCAGACCTGCAACTTGACTGACCATGTTTATAGGAGACTTTTCCTATAAAGAGCTCTCCAAAATACCATTAAAATATTCAAAGTGGTGAAAAGCAAGGCTCTACAAGTAAGATTACTCTATCCAGCAAAGCTATCATTTAGAATTGAAGTGCAAATAAAGAGCTTCTTCTGAGACCAAGAAAGAAAAAAAACTCTAAAGGAGTACATCAACACTAAACCAGCATTACAAGAAATGTTAGAAAGACTTCCTAGAGAAGAAAAAAAAGGAAAAAGAAAAATATGAGTAATAAAATGGTAATAACTACATATCTATCACAATTACTTTCAATATAAATGGACTAAATGCTCCCAACAAAAGACATAGGGTGGCTGAATGGATAAGAAAACAAAACTGTTACATATGTTGCTTACAAAAGACTCACTTCAGATCAAAAGACACACACAGAAAGTAAAAGGATGAAAAAAGATATTTCATGAAAATGGAAAAAAGAAAGCTAGGGTAGCAATACTATACGAGACAAAATATAAATTAAAACAAAGGCTGTAACAAGAGACAAAGAAGGACCTAATAATTCCACCTCCAGGTATTTATCCAGACAAACCCAAAACATTATTTCTAAAGGGCATGTGAATCTATATGTTCATCACAGCATTATTTATAATAGCCCAGTAATGGAGGCAACCTGGATGTCCATCAATGGATAAATGGATAAAGAAAAGATGGTACATATATACAATGGAATATTACTCAGTCATAAAAAAGAATGAAATCTTGCCATCTGCCTCAACATTTATGAATCTAGAGGGTATTGTGTGGAGTGGAACACATGGTTTCAGATGGGTACTAGATTTATCAGAGTGATACTTTTAAGATATATAAATTTCTAATCTCTATATTGTACACCTGTAACTAATATAATATTGTATGCCAACTATAACTGAAAAAATATTAAAATATAAAAAAGAAAATAAATAAAGTACAGAATAGGAAATATAGTAAGTAATATTGTAATAACTATGTATCAGATAGGTAGGTACTAGACTTATTGGAGTGATCACTTCATAAGTTGCATAAATGTCTAATCACTATGTTGTACACCTGCAATTAATATAATATTGTATGTCAACTGTAATTGAAATTAATTTTTTAAAACATCAAGACTTTAACAGTGTTGAGGCCTTTATTCTGCCCTTCCTGCTGCAAGTTGTACACGAGTCAGTTATCCACAGGAAAACTCAGAGTTGGGGTAGAAGCAATAGTAAATAGATGACCCTAAGTTGCAAAAGATTTACCATTTTCCAGTGTCCCTTGTTCTGCCTAAAGAGCTGCTCTAGCCTGTACATGACAGCTGTCTGTAATGGAAACAGGTAATGCTTTCTTTTTAAGAGTAAGATGTATTATTTGTTTTTTCTACTCTTCCACCACACTCTTCTTGTCTCAGACATATTAGTGACATAATAAATATTTATTATTTTCTGTCTTTATGACTTCCGTACTCATATGTAACATGAAAACCCATATTTGGTCCTAAAAAAATTTATCTGCAAACTTTCATTTGTAACACAAAAATATAGCCATAATCTCCAAGTCTTATCAGTAGTATCATTATATTTAACACTTGCTAAGTAGTTGAAAATTATATTTATTTCATGTTTTAGATTTTTATATAATGATATGTCGCATTCTTCTCCATTTATCTTGTAAATATTTTTACTCCATAACATTTTTGAGATGTATCTGTTAACATATGTTGTTCTCATTCATTCTTTTTGCTTTTCAAAAATCATCTCTTATACAAATATTTCATTATTTTTATTCATTAGCCATTGGTATTTATATTTTTTCTGAATAATGAAAAAATATGCTATTATAGATATCTTGTAGACATCTCTTTGAGCACATGGGTCCTGGGAGATGTACACATCTTCAACTTTTCTGAGTGATGCCACACTATATTCCACAGCGGCTATAGTAGTTTACCCCATAAATGAGAATCTCCATGGCTCCACAATTACATCATCCCTTAGTATTACCAGACTTAAAATTTTATTTTACCCATTGGATGGATGTAAAAGTTATATTATGATGATTTTAATTTACACTTCTTGATTACTTTTTAGGTTGCACTTCATTAATTGGCCATTTCTTTTACTTCTCCAATTTATGTTTATTCAGAATCCTATCCATTTTTCTATTCATTTTTATTTCCAATTATTTATATTAGCTCTTTGTATATTTCATATTAATTCTCTGCTGTTAAACATTCTACAAATATAGGCATAGCCTACAGAACATTGCCATGATTAACATTTTCCTAGTAAAATGCCTCTTGGTTTTTAAAGTCCAAATTTCATAATATACATTTTTTGCCAATTTTCATATATTAAAAATTTAGATGTATAACACCAAAGCTCAATGCAAAATTTTTGACAAAATGATATACAGGAAAATTCTTAAGATACTTTCTAAATACATCCAGTAGAATGCAAGAATCATATGTAAATATTTTGAAAAGCATGCTGAATGTCAACACAAAAGATATACATTTTAGACATTGCTGATACTAAAAGGCCATCATAGCATCAGTGTGAACCACACTCTACCACTGGGAGCTTGAACTGTAAACATTTCCACAGTGCTGTTCACATTTAGCTTTTCTTTTTGCTTATTGTTAAGAGTCACAAAAGAATTGAGAAAATATTAAAGATAATTATAGAGAAAGAAGCAAAGCAAGTGAGAAAAATTACTGCATACAAAGCAGGTGGTTGTTTAACAACCATGTTGTTAGTATAGAAGGGATAAAAAAATTTTAAGTATTTTAAATCTTAACATAATAGCTTATTGTCCAACTATGGTCAATAGTCCAACTAATGACTATGGTCATTCTCTTGTGTTTTACCTACATTTTGGGAAATTGGTTGGGAGGTTGGGTTGACTATAATATATTATCATTTTTCTCATTTTAAATAATGGAAAATTGACTCCTGGAAACCATTGTTAGGTGAAATCTGATCATCAGGTATGAATTACATCAAAAAAGGGGTTCCTATATATTTTTTGTAGCATGTTTCTTATTTTTTGCTCTTTGTTTGCTCCTTTTATTTATTGTTTCTATTTTTACACATTTACTCATTTAATCCTGGCAAAACACTACAAGGTAGCTAGTATGACACTATTTCACAGATGAGGGCACCTTGCTGTTGGATAGCCCTGCTCCCTCCAGAAACTCTACAAGGGATTCCATTCCTTGCTTCTTCCACCTTCTGGTGGTTGCTGGTATTCCCTGGCTTGAGGCCACATTACTCTAGTGCTCCAATGTCACATCACCTCCTCCTCTTCTGTGTGTCTAAAAGCTAACTCTGCCCTTCTCTTATAAGAATCCTTATGATAGCATTTTGGATTTCCTGGATTAATCCAGGATGAGTTTCTCATCTCTAGATCCTTAACTTAATCACATCTGGTCACATTTCTCCATATAAGGTCACATTTACATCTTCCAAAAACTTGACATGGATACTATTTTAGGCGATATTTTTCAGTCTGACACGCTGGCTCAAGATCACACAGCAGGATATGACGTAGACATTCAGAACTAGGACTTGCAAACTCTGCTTAATATTCTTTCTGCTCCACATGTTGACTTCCATCAAATTGTGTGAACTGTAATCGCCATCCCTCCATGACTTGCCTTCAGTCTGCTCTACCTCTTAGGCAATATTCTGCTCTCCAAGCTCTAGAGCCCTTTCCGAGGGCATCTAAAAAGGCTGGAAGGCCCATTAACAAATTCATTCATGTACTCTGAGCTTCTTTTATAATACTCAGTCAGCTTGCTGAGTCTAGTTCAAGGACCACACTAGATCACCAAAGCAACATTGCTGAAAATAACTGTTACATCTTTTACATTCATGTCAATTTTTTAAATGTCCCCGTAAGTCTGTAGTATGGCAAAAGAAAAACTGATAAATATTATCCTCTTCTTTTTTCTAGACTTGCTATCTTCTGTTACTTATGGAATGAAAATGAACAGGAGAAAGATACCATGCTATGTTTTAGAAAGTGTCCTACAATACTCAGTGTGAAGGACGGTCAAAGCCAAGTTGCTTTTACTCAAGAGATTGCTTGCTGTAGCAACTATACAGAAAATGGTGGTTTCTACCTGCCTACCATGTGGGCTAGTAAGGATCTGCAAAGTTCTATTCTGCATACACACTTTCTCCTTCATTCCAAGAACCAGCACTATCAGTCTCACAGATGGCCTGAAATTCCACCTAACCTTTCTTTTCACAGACAACTTGGAGTTAATATTACATTATTTCACATAAAATATAGAAAGCTTGTAATTGTATGGCCTATTTAAAAATTTTTTTCATTTAAGTTGTCATTTGAATGGCATCTACATGTATAATAAATGCCACAAGACAATATTACTACCTTTACTTAAATAGATATGTGTATTTAAAAGAAATAGGGGGAAAATGAGCTTTTATATTTACTTTATTACAATGTCCAATGCTATTCATTCTTACATGAGGAATCAAGTTTCTATTATTTCTTTTAATCCTGAAGACCGTCCTTTAGTATTTCCTGTATTGTAGGTTGGTTTGCTGGCATTAAATTACCTCAGTTTTTCTTTACCTAAAAGCCCCTTTATTTTGCTTCTCTACTGTTTCATTGGTTATAGAATTCTAGATTGATGGATTCTTTTCCTTCCAGCACATTAAAAATATTGTTCCATTATCTTCTAGCTTTTACAGTTTTTAAAGACAGGTTGGCCATATTTCAAAATGTAGTTCCCCTGTATATATTACGTTGGTTTTCTCTGACTGTTTTCAAGATTGTGTGTTGGATATTCAGCAGGTTGTTACGATGTGCCTCCAAATTGTGATTATGCAAATATATCCCTTGTGATAAATTTGAAAAGTTTGGGGCCATAATTTATTTTTTAAAATTATGCCCCATTTTCTATCTTTCCTTTGGGACACCAATTAATTAACTGTATGCTAAAATGTTTGCTATTATTCCACAGGACACTGAAACTCTCGTTGAGTCTTTTAAATCTCTTTTCTTCTCTGCTCTTTGTAGAGAATATCTGTATTGATCCATCCTCAAATTTACTAGCTGTTTGTAGTTTGCTCTCTGTATGTATGTGTCAGGCATTGATTTGAGCAAAATTTATATTAAGAATTTGTGTTTCCCTTTTTTGACTCTCCTCTCTGAGATTCCTCCTCACTCCCCTGTAGCTATTACCACCCCAAACTGTCCTCTGGTTCTTCCAGCTAGAAAGACTCTGAGTTTCCTATTGGAGTTTCAGATACCTTATGTAGCACTGAATATAACAGCTTGACCTCAGGGTGGGAAATTTAACACAGGCTAATACTCTTTTCCAGAACTGACTTACCTTTGTTCACCCCAAAGATCCTTCAAAGAGCTTTTTTTTTTTTTCCTGTATTTGGCCAGAGTTTATAGTTGTTATCTGTAAGAGTTTACTCAGTTATATGGGAAGCAGAAATCACTATTCTTTATGTTTTAACTTTGTTATGGTGTCTGCATCAGTCATGATGAGTTTGGTAATGCTGCAAAATAACCTCCAAAACATTAGTGGCTTAAAAAAAAATACAAAGCTTTATCCCCTGACTCATGACACATATCCATTTCCTAGATTAACAAGGGCCCCTTTTATCCTCACTCAAGGACACAAGTTGGTGACCTTCACTATATACTTATCATTCTGGCCAGTAGGAAAGGGGAACATGGTGAATCATTTACTAGCTTTTAGTGCTTTTGCCCAGAGTCAACATATATCACTTCTGTTTACATTTCTTATGGCATTGCATAAATTCAAGAGGGTGAGGAAGTGTAACCATTCTACGCTCCCACAAGGAGGAGAACTAAAATACTTATACAAATTCGTACTGGCTGCCATGGTGTCCATTATAGAGAGTTTTTTCACTCTCACAAGGTCAAATCTGTCAATATTTTTCCTTTTTGGTATCTGTGTATTATGTCTTGTATAAAAAGATCTTCCCATCCCAAAGTCATACATGCATTCTCTCTTACATTTTCTTCTAATGTGTTTGAACTTTTTCTAAAAACCTGTTGTGTTCTCCAGCATAGCTAGAGCTGCAGTGTGTGTGTGTGTGTGTGTGGTAATGTGTCTTAATATTTTTTCGTAAGTGGAGAGCCAATTGTCCCATTCGCTGAATGCCCATCTTTCCCCCTACTAATTAAATATTTCACTCTTATTAATAAGTCCAATTTTCTGTACACATGGATCTGTTTTGTACTCTTTATTCTAGTCAATGATGTATTTGTCTGGTATGTAGATTTACCATACTATATATATGTTTTAATTTTTCAGTAGGCAAATACCCCAAAATAGTTCTTCCTTTAAAATAAATCTTCTCCATGCATTTTTAAAACTATTCTAAAGTATTCAAAATCTAGAATATGCTTTGAAGGCCTCTTAAGAAATCCTGTTGGGATTTTAATTGTGATAGATTTAAAACATATTGTATCTTACTATAAGGCAACATGGTACTTCTCTCTCATTTATATAGGTTTTCTTTTAAATTGTTTGGTAGGACTCAACATTTTTAGATAGTTAGTATGTAGTCCATTTTAGTTTACTTGTGAATTCTGTAGTTTTGTGGTTCTTATAAATGTACAAGAAATCTATTGATAACTTTAACAGAATCATAATACCTTACTGAACTCTGTTTTAATGGTTTTATAGTTGAGTTTCTAAGATGTTTGGAAGAGATAATTATCTTTTTAAATAGTACTGGTTTATTTCTTCTTTGCAGAGTAATCTTTAGGATAAGTTTTTAGTCTTTGTTGTTGGTATTGTTGTTTTCCAATCTGTTGAGCTTCACATTTAAAGTTTTGTCATTAGTTTCTTGCTTTCTTTCATTGTAGGCAGAACATGTAGCCTGTAAACATTTTATCTTTTATAATGCAATATGGTTTTCTTTGACGTGTAATATACAATCAATTTTTTTTCTGAATACTTCATTTTTCTTTAAAAAAGTGCTTTTTATTTCTAGAGAAGTTCAATAAATATTTAATAAATCAACTTTATTATAATATTAAAATACTCTATGTACAGTGTTTATCTGACCCATTAAAGCTCAATGAAAGTGTGTTAAAGTCTCATAAAACAATTCTATTTCTATCGTTTTTTCTTTAATTTCTAACAGCCTTTGTTTAATGTATATTGAGGCTGTTACCATGTCAATGAAAATTCAAGACTATCTTATCTTCATTCTGAAGTTTAACTACTTTAAAGAAAATATAACCCATTGATCCCATTTAATATTTTTATATCTTTGATTCTATTTTGTTTAATACTTCTAAGATTATTTTTTGTTTTGTTTTTGCCTGATAAGTTTTGTTAATCCTTTTTTTGTTTGTTTAATCTTGATGAGTCACTTTGATTTAGGTATGCCTCTTCTCAATAACTCATAGTTAGATTTTGCTTTTTAGCTGAAAAAGAGAATAAATTTATTTATCTAATAAATAAAGTATGATTTTATATTACATATTTTATTCTTCAACAGTATATTTTGCATTTGCATTCAGTATTATAATTAGTTAGAATTGTTTAAATCTCACTCTATGTTTAGTTTCATTACTAATGGTCAGTCTGCTAATATCATTTACTTCTCTGTTACTAAATTTTTAAATTTGGTTCTAAGTTACCTAAATCTTAGTGTATGTAAGAATCTCCTAGAAAGACCATTAACACAGAGATTGCTTCATTCCATCCCCCAGATATTTTGTTTCAGGAAATGTGGGGTGGACCTGAGAATATGCACTCCTACCTAGTTTCCAGAGAATGACAATTTTACTGGACTCTAAACTTTACTTTTGAGCAGCACTGACCTGGGCTGTATCCTAAAGCCATTTCTTTAATAAAGTGATGTAATTTTCTTTTCTCTTACATATTTCAGAATATCTTTAACTCACTTTTACAAATGAAAGATATTTGCCATTTTTGGTTACAATCTCCCAAAATGTTCCAAGCGAATTTTGTACATTTTATAGCAATAGCTCATATTATAGAGCATGACAGAGAAAAAAAGGCCAGCCTGAAATTTGCTCGTTTGTAAGGTAAACTGTTTTCTCTGCCTGTGTGCTTGAAGAATTTTTTTCTTTACTCTGTAATTTTAAAAAGAAATTGCCAAGTTGAAATAGTATGGAACTCTTTTCATCAATGCTTCATGGACAATGGAAAGCCATTTCAGCTGGCATACTGGGTTTTTGTTTTTGTTTTTATTTTGTTTTAATCTTTTATTACTACTTATGTTCCAATTATTTCTGCCTCAAGAACATCTATAATTCTTAGATTATGATCTCTGTCTTCTATATTTTTAATCTTTTCTTTTCATTAATTTATTTTTTATTATCTTTTTCTTCATTTTGACAGAATTTGTCAATTTTACTTCTATTGATTTTTTAGTGCTGATTTCTTTACAGCTTATAAAGCAAATTTTTATCCTCTTATGGTATTCTGATTTCTTTAATATGTTTTCTTGACTAATGGGACTACTTTTTCAACCTTTCCTACTTTCTTTCAGTCTAAATTTATTCTCTCATTTCTCTTTCTGTTTCCTAAGTTTATTTAGAATGCTAAACTTCTACAGATTTTTTTCATATTCCTGGGGCTAATCATCCTAGGTGGTCAACTTTTATTCTGAGTCTCTAAGATATCATTCCCTTTTTCTTGTCTATCATGATATTTTTAAAAATATTTATTTCATCAAGGAAGAGCCAGTGTTAGCCAGGAAAGAGATGACAATTGTCTCACTTAAATACCCTATGGGTGAATCTTTTTGCAGAATTTCTATCCCAATCTCCAACCTCTTGTAGGTTTTCATCTAGTGGAGCTCCTCAGTTGACAAAGAATCTCCTCTTAGCACCAGGGCTTAGATCTATGTCCAATCTGAATAAGAAAAATATTTCCAGGGCCCCTTTACCTTCAAGATAGCTATGATGATTTAACTATGACAGATATTGGGAAATATATTTCCAAAAATATTATTGCCTCATGTAGTAAGCGGAATAATCCACCAAGATGTCTACAGACTAATCCCTAAAATATGTGAATATATTAGGTTACATAGCAAAGGACAATTAAGGTAGCACATGGAATTTAAGTTGCTATTCATTTAATCTTAAATAGAGAGATTATCCTCTAATACATAGGTGGACCCAATGTTATCACAAGAGTCCTTAAATATGAAAGGAAAGAGACAAGAGAATCAGAGTGATGCACTATGAGAAAGACTCAGCTGGCCATTGCTAACTTTGAACATGGAAGAAGGCCACAAGCCAAGGAATCCTGGCAATTTCTAGAAGCTTGAAAAGGCAAGAAAAAATTCTCCCCTAGAGACTTCAGGAAAAAATTCAGCCTGGCTGATACCCTGATTTCATCCCAGTGATAACCATTTCAGACTTCTGACCAACAGAACTTTAAAATAATAAATATGTTGTTTTGAGCCGCAATGTTTAAGGTAATTTATTACAGCATCCATAGAAAACTAATACATGACCATCTCTTTGACAAAGCACTATTTGCATTCTCCACATGAATATAGAAAAAAGTCTTCATTAATATGGTGCTTCAGAAAAAGTTCTTATGATGTGTAGGAATTTTTGCTTACTTTTGTAGTCTCTGCATGTTTCAGAACCAACAGAAAGATGGCAGTCAAAGAATTAAAGGTCTTTTTTCCTTGCAGCCATAGTGTAAGGGAACCATCAGTTGAAATTGTTCATTTTAGTTCCACCAAACTTCTAGCTAGTAGAATCCTCTATAGGAATCTAGAATAGGTTGACCTTAAAGTTTTTGGTAGTATTATTATAGTCAATCTATTATAGGTTCTTGTAAATACTTGTGTGCGCACACACACACACACACACACACACACACGCCCCTTCTTGAATTTTTTATAGGAAATTTGGAGCAGTTATACAAGAGGCTACTGTCGAGACATCAATTTAATTTCATATACCTTGGGTAAGGTGCAAATCCTCCTAACTCATTCCTTTGTGAGTAAATACAAACTTAGCAAGTTACACTTTTATAAAGGGGGCATATTTTTCAAACTGTAAGAATTCTTTTTACTTTAAACAGGTCAAACCATGACCTATCTATTTTAATTTTGTGTACTGCTATTTTTCCTGGGGGAGGAGTAAAAGATCACATTTTGAAATATTTCTATCTGAATTGGAGGCTAGTAGAAGCAAAAATTCCATGTTTTGATTTGCTAAAGTATTTCTGTATGCACTAATCTCTGGAAATCACTCTGTTTACCCAAGATTTAACTCAAGAGGCTAAAGTCATGGGTAAATATTAAGAGAGAATTGACAAAGGCATATTAAGTTTTAAGAATACTTTCCTAAAAGAAATACATTATTATAAACTTAATACAGCATTCCCTTCTGCCCTGCCAGTATTGGAGGTCACAAGGCAGCCAACACACTTCACTTGACCTTGCCTTGCAAAGCTTTCTTCATAGCTGAAATCTTCTGTACAACACAACTTAATAAATAGCATAACCCATTCATTCATAAGTACTAGATCTTGGGCCATCATGCTTCTCACTGCTCCTACTATAAGAATCATCTTTTGATTGCACACTAGCTATACCTGTTCTAGATGCATAGTTCTTTAACTAGACCGGCACTGAATGGAGAGAACAGTCTTCTACTATTAGTCTGCAATAGAGTCAAACATTTCCAGTGTTGAAATCATCAAACAAGATAAAGACTTTATATCTCCAGGAGGATTAAGTGAAAATATAGATAGATTGACCTAGGAGGGGAGTTATTCATCATTGTCAGATAAGTATAATTACTTGATGGCACTACTTAGTAAAGCTGCAAAGAGTACTGAGGAAATTGAGCAGGCTAATTTGGGAAGGAACAGAAGGGAAATCTGAGGACCATAAGGACATGGGTAGGAAATATTAAGAAACTTGATTTTCTCTGGGACCTGTCCTAATAAAGGTAATGGGTATGCTTCTGAGAATACAAAAATTATTTTGTCAGTGTTAGCCAATGTAAACACAACATGAAAAAACAATGAAAAGCATTATAACTCTTTAAAAACAGACAAATGTGTTTAATTCTATGAAAGCCTATGAAACAATTGGTTAAGAGCATGGGCTCTGACGTCAAACTGTGAAGTTCAAATCTTGACCTTACCTCTCAAAGGAACGCCATACAATTTCTTTTCCCTCAATTCTTGCATCTGTATACTTAGGTTAATACTGTTACCTCATTGGTTGCTTTTGAAGCATCATCTATGATAATACATGTAAAGTTCCTATCACAGGATCTAACCACCAGCAAGAGCTGAGCATAACTGCTGCTGCTGCTGCTGCTGCTGCTGCTGCTGCTGTTATTAAGGCTAAAGAGTGAATGCAAAGCATTCTGGATAAGAACAGAGACTCTGGAACAAAACTGTCCAGGCTCTGCCATTTAATAGCTGTGTAATCTTGAGTAACTTATTTAACTTCTGTGTGCCTTATTTTCCTCATCTATAAAACAAGGGTAATAATAATAACCATATCAAGACTGTTTTGAAGATTAAATGAGTTAATATTTATAAAATGTTTAGAAGAGTGTCTGAAATCTAATGTGCTTGATAAATAAATTATTCAGCTCTATTCAGTTTTAAACTGTGACCATGGAAAACCAAGGACTTTGCAATCATACTCTGGGGTGACCACATGGTAGAGTGAAGGAAGGTATGGCCAGCCCCACTATCTAGCCAAACAGAGTAATTCCATTTGGGGCAAGATTTTCTTTAAAGGTCCTGCTGTTTCAAAAGAAAGAAAAAAAGTGAGGAAGAAAGGGAGAAAGGGAGGGAAGGAAAAAAGAAAACAAATCATGGTTCTATAACATTATGCCCTTATACGAAATCTCAATATCAGTCCAGTTTTTACAGAACATTGAATGTTTTTAGTATACAGTATCTAGAGGATTTAACCAGATCACTTCTCAGGTTCCTTTCAGATAGATAAATTTCTGCTTGTCTCTTAAAAAGTGAATTTCAGCAAATTTAAATTTTTAAGACACAACTCCCCAAACTTCTTTAGGGTAAATGAAAATCTCAATATTTCTAATTCAACATGCAATCCATGAATATTCACCACAATTAAATGAATAATAAACCATCCCTGAGTTCAAGTGCTTGCCATGCAAAATTGCCTATTTCCTAGACATTCGGAAATCCATTTGAAATTGCTGTTTATTATTTTTGCTCTTGTGATGGTTGTTCTTCAAAGAAACTTAGAAAATGTGCCATTTTCAGCATTAAGGAGGTAAAGGAGAAATGAGAAAACAAAATATGGTGCCATTAACACAATGAAAAAGGGAGTCCAAGGATCAGAAGGCGGGGCTCTGAAAGACATTTTTTAAATGTCACCAGATAAAATTTATGATATAAAAGGAAATGTTCATTCTGAGTATTGTTATCTACATGAATAATAAATCAAAAGGCTCTTTATCCATTTGTGGCTGAACATTATGACCTGAGACAGGTTGGCTATGTGATTTAGTCCACTGATAACGGTGAAACAGAAACCCAGTGAATATGTCACTGGATTGGCCCCTACCTTCTGGAAAATCAATGTGGCTTGGGAGAACAAACATTTTGAGGAGAGAGTATTAAAAATTACAAATATTTATAACACTGTTCAATCAGTGAACTCATTAAGATTTCTTTTAAACATTTTAAATGACTACCCTTCAGTCTTTGCTATGTAAAAAGCCCAAGTACACTCAAACTTATAGGGTTATCTATTTCATTATTTGATGAAGAGATCAGTAATATTTGCTTCCAAATTATATTGTATTATTAATATTTTAACTTTATAGATATATACTGTATGATTCCTTTCATATAAAATTTAAAATATACAAAACTTATAGTGATTATAAAATTATAAAGAAATGATTATTGCAAAGGACAAGGCAGTGACTACGTCTAATGTGGTTAGAGAATTAAGATCAGAAAGGTTTTCAAGGGACTGTTAGACACTAGAAATACTATATGTCTTGACTATATGTCTTGACCTGGATACATCTTAACACAAGTGTTCATTTATAATTATTCATTAGACTGTATATATGTGTCTTATGCACTTTTCCTTTTTATATTTCACAATTTTATTTAAATAGAATATTCCATTCTGAGGTAACTCTCAGTCTACTACATGGGTCATACAAAAAATATATGCATTCTTTATCTGACATTTAAATTTAACTGGACATCCTGAATTTTACCTGGCATTCTTACCCCAGTCAGAATAGTGCAGTTAGATTACAAAAACTTTAAAAAAGAAAGAAAGAAAGAAAGAAAGAAAGAAAGAAAGAAAAGAAAAGAAAAGAAAAGAAAAGAAAAGAAAAGAAAAGAAAAGAAAAGAAAAGAAAAGAAAAAAGAAAAGAAAAGAAAAGAAAAGAAAAGAAAAGAAAAGAAAAATATAACCACAGGTACAATACATTTTTAGATGTCAGCATTTTACATTCAAATAAAATGATAATTTTGTAATTTGTCGTTTGTGATCCTCCTCTGGAGTTCTTGTGCCCAGAAGCTATCAAAAGTAGGTTATGTAGATGCAGATTATCATTTGCTTATAGGAAGGCCTAAAGAAGCTGGCCTTTATAAATATAGCCATACCTAAGAAAGGAGAGCTTCAATTAAAAAAAAAAATGTGAAAAAAAAATTAAATTTGCTCTTTTTTTTTAAGCAGCGATTTGCCTTTATCGTGTATATTTGTTTTGCACAGGAAAGGAAAAGACAATTAAATAGGTAAAATGAATACTATACTGCTCCCTTATACACGAAGAATTACAAGTCTGTCTAACAATACTAACCACTCTGAAAGATAATTATGGATCAATGCTTTAAAAAATATCCTGAATTGCCTGCAGAAATGGCAAGGAGAATTCAATTAAATTATTTGTAAAAAGCCAGAGTCTTTTTTTCCTATCCATCTGCTACTTAAAATGGGATGACCTTTCAAACAGTGCTTGCCGTTCTCAAAGCAAACTCTAAATAAGGAAGTGGAGTGTGGCTTCCCCACCCCCACCCCCCGCCCCCGCCCCGCACCAGGTTCAGCATAAATAGAGCACTTGTGCTGACATTCTGCACCACTCAAAAAATGCAGATGTGGCTTCTGGAACATAAAAGAGGCATTTTAGGAATATCAATCAGGTTTGGTCCTATGCCTTCACTCATGACATTTGCCTTTGATCAGAAAGGTGTGCTGCTTGAGAGATAAATGTTTGGGTATAAGCTACATGAAGTAATTTACTCCTTGGAGAAAAGTGCAACCCCCAACCCCAACAAATGAGAAAAAGTAAATGTGTGTGTGAAGAATCCCATGTTAAGCTGCCTATATCAGGAGAGCTAATTCAAAAAGGTCAGATATTTAAGTAACAATAGTCACAAAACAGACCTTCCAAAGACCTCTAAATATGCCTTACATTACAAACTAACAGCCTGGACTATAAGAGTATTAATAGCAATAAGTAGTATTTCTTCACTAAGTCTATTTACTTTTTTCTGTTTACTGTTCCCTTTTACCCTCTTAATTTTTAAAACATCTCCGTTTCAGTCTTTTATGTCTTTTCTTTTTAATCTAGAGGTTTATAAAAGACTGAATGTACTTTTCTTGATAAAAAGACAACAAGCACATTTCAAAATGTTCAAAATGTACAAAAAATATAAAAGATAATCTATTATCATATCACTCAGAGAAAACTACTGCTAACAGTCAGGTATGTATACTTCTGTAAATTTTAATGCCTAAATATACCACAAAATTGGATCATACTATATAATAATTGAAATCTAATACATTGATCTTTGTGTCATGCATATCTTAGTATGCAGTAAATGAAAAGTCTACATCGTCATACATAAATTCTCAATATAACTTTGTAATTTGGTACACCTCTGTGTATATATTATTACAATATAACTTATAAGTGGATGTATTTAAATACTCAACTATCTATGAATATAGAGATTTACATCTTTATTATAAACAAAGCAGTAATGAACATCTATACATGCATCTTTGCATATAAAATAAGTAAACACTTTCCTGCAGCCCTATACCTAATCCCATTTTCCCATGGTAACCAACAAAATACTGACACACAAAAATAGAAACAATTAAGTGTTTATTCTTCTACAACTTTCTCTAGCTGCATATGAATATATTTAGATTGTATATAGAGCCATTTTTTTCATTATAGACTGGATGGACATCACATATAGATCCATATAATTTTTTTATTCATTGTTTAATATTCCACAGTATGCTTATAATATAAATATATTCAACAATTCCTTTATTAAGGAGCTGTTTTTTGGTTAATTTTTTTGCCTTGCTTTGTTTTGGTTTTCCCACTACAAACAATGCAGCAGACAATCTTGAAAATACATTTTTATATGACTAAACATTAGAGATTCCCAATAGTAGAGGTGCAGTGTTAAAAAGTAGGTATAGCATTAATTTTGTTAGATATTTCTAGACTTATCAAATTATGAAAATTTTCTAGTTCTTCATTATAATTTGAATTTTTATTTTGTTACTACTAGTGAAGTTGAGCAGATTTTCATATATCTATTAGTTATTTAAATATTCCTTTTTATGAATTTCCAATTAATGTATTTAGACTTTTCAAATATTATGTATAACTTTATCTCATCAGCGTATAGAAATTTCTAGTTCTAATATTTATATTGCTTAATGTTGTACATTTATATCTTTAATTCATTTTAACTTTTTCTCTTATGGTGAGAAATAGGACTTTAATATTTAAAACTTACAAATAAAAAAACAGCTTTTATAATGTCATTTTTATATAAACATACATTTTCCCACTGAACTGAAAAGCCACTTTTATTAAATATTTAGCTCATTCTTACTTATTTAGATCTTTTTCTGACTCTTTTCACTGTTCTCTTGATCAATTTTTCTCATGGCCAGTAACACACTGTTTAAATAACAGCAATTTTATATTAAGTTTTAATATGTAAAAGGAAGAGGAAAAATAATACCTATTGCCATTCTGACTGGAATTCCATTAACATATATATTAAGAAAGGATGACATTTTATTATATTAGGATATATTAGAAAATCGTATCACTATTTCTTATTAAATTTATTACTAAGGATTTTATGTTTTTTGTTTACATAGATGAATTTTCCCCATTTCTATGTAACTAGCTATTAAAAGTATAAAGAAACTTTGATTTCTTTATATATTTACCTATGACCATCCAGCTTAAATGCTTTATTAGTAATAGTCTCTAACAGAGTCTTAAGTTTTCTAGAAATATAATAACACATGAAAATGAAAATAACTGTTTGATTTTTCCATTATTTATACTGCTGAATTTTATCACTTAATTACATCATATAGAACCCACAACACAGTGGCCAAATAAAAATGTCAACAGCAAACATCCCTCTGTAGTTTTCTTGATCTTAAAAGGAATGGCTTTTATATTTCCCTGTTTAATGTAATTTACTGTGATATAATTGAGGGTAGGTTTTTGTAAATATTCTTCATTATATTTAATTAAGTTCCTTCTGTGTCCATTTTATGTAAAGTATTATAAAAATTATCAATAAAACTTATAAAATTCTTTTTTGGCATGTATATTGGACTGAATAGGGTGACCCCAAAATTTATGGCCACCTGGAATCAGGTCACTTTATTTAAAATGGGGTCTTTGCAGATATAATTAGTTAAGATGAAGTCATACTGGATCATGATGACTCTAAGCACTGGTATCCTCATAAAAAGAGAAAATACAGACACAGACAGCAAGGGAGAACTCCATGTGGTGACAAAGACAGAGGTTGGAGTGATGTCTTTACATATCAAGGAATGCCAGGGACTGCCAGTACTACTTGAAGCTAGGAAGAGTTAGGGGAAGATCATCCCTTAAGACCTTCAGACAAAGCATGATCCTGTCATACATTCATTTTGGACCCTTAGCTTCCAGAACTATGAGAGAATAAATTTCTGTTGTTAAGCCATCCAATTTGGTTAATTTGTTACAGCAGCCCTAGAAAACTGATACAGCATATATTGATAAAATTATATCATTTTTCTTTGAATTTGCTGATGTGATAAATGGTATGGGTAAACTTACAATTCTGAACCAGTTTATAATTTTGGGGGGAGAACCTATTTTGAACATTTTAATTATAGTTTCATAAACAGATAGACCTTAGATGTTGTTTTTTAAAAGATATGCTTTTATATGCAAAAATGAAATTGGTATAACATATCTTTTTAGAGTTATTGATATCAGGCTTTTAATATAAGATTATTCTATATTTGTATAATTACTTCAGGCCCTTCTCTCTTTCTCTATAGTTTTAAATTGTTTGAAAGCCATAGGGAATATCTGGTTTTGATGCCTAGATTTAATTTAGCTGTAAAACCATCTGGGCCCAGTGCCTTTTTTAGTGGTACATCTTAAACAATCTTCCACTTTCTTCTACAATTATTGGTATTATTTCTTATTACTTTTCTTACATGAATATTGATAATGTATACATTCCTAAATAATCACTATTTCTTCTAGATTTTCAAATGAATGACTATAGAAATTTTTTAAAAATCTAGTTGAAACAAATTTGATTGGTAGAGTAGATGAAGAACTTATGGGAGTATAATCCCCTTTCCTTCCATACTACTGTGCATGAACCGAATCAAAAGAGGACAATCCTCAAAGAAACAAAAGAACCATTCTACAGTTAAGAGTACAGAAGTAGCTCTTATCCCTTGTTAGAACCTCTAAACAAACCGATAAAAAATGTTTTCATCAGAATCATCAGGACTGTGTCACAGTAAAACCTAGATAACTGGCCGTCAAGTCACTGCACACTCTACTGGGGTCAGCAAAACTATGCTTAAAAATTCTTGACATTTCCATTGAACTACAATAAAGCTCCCATTTTTTTAAACATTTGAAAATATTAAAAAGGAAATTGTTCCTCCCTCACACCTGCACACATTTTAAACATCTTAAACTTCTCTAAGAAACTATTTTCTCTACAACTCTCCCAGACTTAATACTCATATCCTTTTATTCATAGCAGATGGAGGAAATTAGAGTAACATATTTGCTCTAAAATCATTAGCGTTTCATCAGCACTTCCAATCTAAATGACATTTCAATGGAATTATTGTTATGAAGATCAAGAGTTTGCTCTAAGCACAAAGAGACATAAAAAACTTTGAAACTTTTTTTTTGCAATTAGCTTTTGCATTTTTATTTTTTAAAAATATCATTTTAGTTTGATTTTAAATACAAATCAAATTGGAATATAGAGTTATCTAATTTAAGCCATGGGTCATACTTTCTTTCCTTGCCATTCCTCTCATAAATCATTATAGCTGCTTCTTAAAAACAATGTTCTCAAAACTGACTATTGTCTGGAAGACTGGGAATATATTCTCAATGTTCAGTAATCATTACCCTGCCCTTTAGCCTCTTGAAATGCCTAAAAGTAAACTACATATTTAGGTGGTGAGCTTCAGATTGCTGCCACTTGGTCCAAGAGCTAAATAATCCCTAGCTCAAGAATAAACCAGTCCATGAGCATTTCTTTAGCACATACTATATTATGTCCACTGCAGAATTCTTTTAAGTTTAAAATATTACACACCTGGAAAATACACTCTTGTGTAAACATAAGATTAGTCACAGAGAATGATATCAGACAGCAATAGTTATACTTTATATTTCTATAGTGCATTACAATTTTCAAACTACTTTCTTGACACTATTTTATCCACATTTTTAAAAAGCCATAAAGAATGCAGAATAAAAGAAGAGACATAAACATAGAACTCTAGAGATAAAAATTACATTAAAGATCATTAATAACCTTTTATATATAAGAATACAGAGACCAACGGAAAATGAGGACTTTGCCTTCTTGCACAGGGTGGCTGCAAGGCTAATAAAATGAAGGTTGTTCACCATGGGAGTTATAAAAATGAGTCACAAAAATACGATAAGAAAAAGAAACATAATGGACTAAAGGACACTAATTTTAATTTAATGTGTTTTTTAAAGCAATTCCATTGAATTAAAGTTTGAAATTCAATGTTGGTCTCCAAGGACCACTTGGCTATGATGGTGTTATGCCATTACTAGATACCTTAGAGAGAAATACAATTTTAAAATTCATAGTTTCCAGAAATATGTGCAAGACATTAAAGAACATATTCATGCGGTTGTAAATCGTATACACACATACATGAAAATTTTAAATTCATTATATAATTATTGAAAGGAACCTCAGCATTCTTTAGTTCAATTAAAACCTACCCATGTATTTCACCCTTGACCTATCCTCTACTCTCCCACCCCAGCAAGTACTAACTGATTATCTTAATATTGTGACCTCTATTATACAATACAATTTGAAAATAATCTTTCCTTTTAATGAGAATGTATTAGAAGTCTATGTTTTTCTGTTATAGCATTCTCAAAAATATATCTCCATAATACATAGGCCATTGTCTATGACTGAGTCTATAGAAATTTTTTAAAATAATTTTTAAAAACCGCATCTTGGATATCATAATTCTAATAAGAGACTGCACTATAGAAAAGTGCAAAAGGAAAAACATTAAAAGTGAATCATTAAAACAAAGAAATTCACAATGGTCGTGAAAATTTTTATCAGGGTTCAAGGACAAATCTGTTTGAGAATAAATAATTTATTGTCAGAATGCACAATAATAACCTCTATGTTTTAAAACTGTTTTTCTTTACCTTATAAAAGTATGGGAAGAGAGAATGTAAAACACAATGTCTGATGCACCATGGAAAGTTTTATAATTCTCCTCAAAAAAAAAAAAAAGAGCAAATATCTCTATTTCCATTTGGGATGTGTACAGTATATTCTTGCTCTGATTCATTTACATTTTGCTGAATTCCATTTTTGTCAATTTTCATCACTCAAAAGATTTTTTAAAAACAACAACAACAACAACAACAAAAGCCCTCAAAAGATGATTTCAGATAAAATTGCAAAGGAAGTAAGTACATGAATTAGTAAAGAAACATTCAAGTTTATACAAATGTAGCAGTTACATCTTTTATCAACTCGTCGGAGAATTAATTGCAATGCTGAAATTAGACACCCAGCCTATTCCATACAGATAGGAGCCCGAGACAGAAGCAAACTTTTGAATAACAACACTGTCTTCTGATCCTTTTCACATGGATACATTTTTGACATTTCCTTCAATATTCTACCCAGTTGTCGTGTTACTATGACAAAAAATTTCTGTAGGCATGACTGGCACATCGGTGCGAATGGCAGGGAATGAAAACAGGCAACAAGTCCCTTTAGTGATTCCAAAAAGCCCATAGGCATTCTGCAAATCTTTCGCATACATGATATAAGGATATAAAAACTGAAAATTGTAATGACAATTTTAATCACTTGACAGATAATTCTATGATCTACTATAGCTTTAAAATGGCAAAGCCTCTGACACACAGAAGACTGATGGGCATATATGCTTTCTCTGCCTGTAAGTCTCCTTAAATGTTTATATGAGTATTTTACACATGGGTGGAGATGGCCTTAACATAGTATTTATTTAATCTATCCTATTATAATTATAAATGGCTAAATTTGACTATAGTAGAATTTTCTTGATTATTTTTAATTTGATTCAAATTATCTCTCTGATCTCTAGAACTTTCTTCCAGGCCCTGGGAGATATCAGATGTCAGTAATGAGAGTTACCCCATCTATAGTCAGGCTAGCACTAAGTTCTGCCCACCAGATAGCAATTAGTCAAGTCTTTTCTGGAAATGCCAATTACTGCTCTTTGTTGTCCATGTTGAATATCTCCTTAATATAAAAATGACATATAATTTTTACCTGATCAAATTGGAAAAAATTATTTAAAGTAATATTCATTGTTGGCAAGAATGCAGAGAAAGAAGTATGCCCAGATATACTGGTGAGAAGGTAAATTGGAACAACCTTTCTAGAAAACAATCTGACAACATACCATGATGTTTTATTATCCTACTCTATTCACTGATATTAGTTTGGGGACATTGTTCCACATTTTTAAGTAGGGTTAAAACCAGACTTTTTAATGTCTGTATAGCACTTTTTATGTAAATATAATATTGTTTTTCATTATTTCCATATGTGTCAGCATTTTAGTTGTTTTCAATTTGGATTATTATAAATAATGTTACAGAGAACATCTCTATAAATACATTTAAAATTGCATTCTGTTCATTCCTTAGGATGGATTTATAGAAGTGGAAATACAGCTGCTAGCAAGGTTTATTTTCAAGAATAATTTTGTCCTAGAAACAAAAGAATTGCAATTGACTAACCAATACCTAGACTAGAATTCCAGTAGATCAACATTTACCAGGAGAAATATATGTGGTGATAAAACTGACCCTGATTATTTATATAGTCTTGATAATGGGCAATTCCTCTGAAGAAACCAAATCAGAGAGTATGTATGACTGAGTAACCATTAACTCAAAATGAACAAATCAGGTCCCACCAAAAGGACATTCTTTCAAGAAAAGGCACAACCTTTTAATTAATTAACAGCTGAGTTAATTGCCTTCTGTCCTAGAGCAAAGATCCTCTTCTCAAGTCCATTAATCTCTTAAGACCCATGAACACATTTTTACCATCATAGGTTTACATTCGTTTGCCCGTCTTTTGAAGCCCAACAAACAACTGAGTTTATATAACTGAAAATCCAAAACATAGTGCAACATTTTGTAGTTGCTAAACCTTATCTTCCTTGTGGCATGGGTAGAGAAGTTACTGTCTGGAGGCTGTTTTAAAGGAAAACATGACCGACCCTTAAACTCTAGATTTTAGAAGCCAATGAATAATGACATACCACTTTTTAACCTAACATATTGAAAAAATACTTAAAATGGTAACACTTATTGTTGGCAAGAGACAATACTTCCCAAAGCTTATTCCATGGAAAGACATTGTCATCATCAAATGAGTTCAGAAAGAGTGAGAACAGAACAAAGTTCAAGTTGAACCATTAATGTGCTGTTGCAAACTGTGAATCTCCAAAAGGGGCTGTAGCTAGCAGCATTTCTAAACTTATTTAACTACCAAATTCTTCTTGCTTTATTTCGCCTTTTGTTTTTGCCTATTGGGTTTCTGTAGAGTATCTCAAGGAAGAGCATTCTGTGGAACATCTTTAGTAAGTGTTTGTTTAGGCCACCAGTTCTCAAACATTTTGGCCTCAAAACATATTCACACTCAAAAATTGTTAAAGGCCCCCAACTGCTTTTGCTTTGTAGGTTACATCTATGAGTATTTTCCATGTTATAAATTAAAACAAAAATTTCAAAACACTGTTAATTTATTTTAAAATAACAATAATAAACCCATTACATGTTAATATACATTTAAAAAAAAACGAGTGAGAAAAATGGCATTGTCTTAGAGTTTTGAAAATCTTTTTAATGTTTCGCTTAATAGAAAACCAGTGGATTCTCATATCTCATATCTGCATTCTCATATTTTTTTGGTTGAAGTATGCCAAAAAAATCCAAGAGGAGTATTTTAATAGCCTTTCACATAAGTGTAAATATTTTTCTTGGACACTGCATCAAAACTTGACAAATTGTAGTTTCTCCAATAGTCAGTTGCAATTTAGAATCTGAAACTGCATCAATAAACTTTTAGTGCTCCGTTAAGTAAAAATCCATGGTCTATGTTGCATTTTGAATGGATACTTTTCCCATGCAATATTTTGTTAAAACATGCATTGTTCTAGCAGAAAATAGTGGCTCACTAAATTATGCATATTTCCCAAATGTTGACACATTTTATTACATAATATTTTTAAAAATCATATTCTCTAATATCACCATCAATCTCATCAGAAAAGTCCTTAAGTTTTGGGAAGCTGTCAAGATCATGGTGGCAGATACAAGTTTTCCAAAATTCTAATTTTTGCTTGAAAGCTTGAATTTTGTCATTGGCAACAAATACTGTCCAAAGGTTTACTTAAAGTGACAGGCTCAGTTTATGCATGTTTGAGAAAATGTCTGTCAAATATGGAAGGCAAAATAACCATATTTCATCTGTCAATCATTCTTGCAAGTAAAAAAATGCTGTTCCATATAAAAGCAACTAGTTCAGCTCACAAGTGAAAGCCGTACAAGTGCTTTCCTCAAGCAACTATATTATTTCAGTATGTGCAGAAGTTCTTTAAACTTACTTCCTATAAAATAGATATGTACTTGAGAGGCAAAGCTTAATTAATAAGTTTTCCTATTTCACCAAGAATATTTTAAAATGAAACTGGTTCTCTTTTTTTTTAACCAAAAAGTCATGGTGGTAAAGAATAAAAGAACAATAGTACAGTTTGGTGCCATAGCCTTGATTCATTCTACAGGGCTTGATTCATGCTATTATTTTACCCACCATTGTTTTACACCATCAGTGCAAATGTGAATGCAGTAAAAAAGCCAAGTGACAATTCAGTATTATAATGATACTGTTCTGACCTTGCTGATGCCCTGAAATGGTCTCAGAGATCCTCAGGGGTTCATGAGCCACACTTTGAAAATTGCTGTTCTAGGCTCAAAACCTGGATCTGACAAAAACAATTTGTTGGAGACAAAGAAAAAGTTCTCATTATCACTTTATAGCTTATCCCCTGGGCATGTTAATTCATGAGTGTTGGGTGGCAGATCCGTACTTTCCTGCAATGTTCACTACTTGTCCTTAGTATCAAAAGCCACTTGGTCCCCTTTCAGGATCACACTCTCGTGTGCAGCAGCAATGCATCTTCCATGGAGTCAAGGTCAAAGAGAACCTACTCAACCAACTCAAGCAAAAACTCTATGCTTTTTTTTGGCTCCAGACCCAGCAGCAGTATGAGGAATGCTGTGATGTATCTATAGCTAAGATGTACAGAAGATGTTTAGAAAGTGTGGTCTGTCTGCAGCTTGAAAGTGGACAAGCCTGCATAGCCACATAGGATCTCTCTGGTAAGGAAGGCATGGCCAACCTAAGTTAATCTGTCTGGATCTTTATCTGAATGGGTAGCTTATGGCCTCACTTAGTAGACCATCCATAGAATCTACCTATTTTGAATCACATTTCTAGAGCAATGAGTCTCAAAATACGAATCTTAAATCACTTGCATCAGAATGATGTAAAGTGCTTATTAAAAACACACATTCCTGAAATCCACCATGGGCCTATTAAAGCAGAATATCTGAGGGTGAGGCAGGGCCACCCAAACACCAGTGCAGGTTGTTCACTACACAATTTGCACAAAGGTATACAGTAATTGAAGGAAAGTTATAGATTGATATTTGCATTTTTAACAAATTGTGTGAATCTTTCATCTACCAGAACTTAGAGAGTATTCTAGAGAAGTTGTTCTCAAACTTTACTGTGCCTCAGAACTATCTGCCTTGGGGTTGAAAACACAGATTTCTATGTACCATGCTAGACTGCCTAATCAGAATTTCTTGGGTAGAAGCCTGAGCATCTGTACTTTCAAGGAGCTTAATAGCCAATTCTGCTGCCTATCAAAATATGAAGCCATTTTTCTAGATTAAAGACACTATAGCTGTCTACAAGAAACCAGTGTTAGGAAAATTGAAGAAAACAAACACACTAACTGCTAAGGAAACTATGGTATCATTTAGACAGTCTATTCGATAGCTATAAATTCATATCTTAAAACACAAAAATTTTATTTTACTCCAACTTTCCATCCTCCTCTGTTATTTCATTTGTTTTTATTTTTAGTATGGTATTGGATCTCAACCTTGTTTGTTATTCCACCAAAATCCTGAAATTTATTTAGCCAGAATTTTCAGGTTTCATATAAATACAAACTGTACATAGTCTGATTAAAAAAAAAAAAATCCTTAGACCCTTCAGGTGAAAAACAAACTTAGTTCCTTTCAAATTGCAAAATTAACTCAGATTTTAAAAAACCATTCAAGTTTCATGTTAAGTACTTAACAAAAAGAATTTTAAAAGACTCAATGTAAATGTCATATCTGGCAATGATCCTATTCCTGGGAACTTTTACATGAAACAGAGTGGGATGGAAGATTCTATAGCTGCCAAAATATAATTAAACATGTGGAAACAAAGAAAAGAAACAAATGCAAAACTCGAATCTTCCAGAAAACAGTGAAACATGCAGATAAGTTAGTGATTTTTTTCCCAACTAACCACTGAAATAGAGGCTTGCAGTTTTAACAGTGGTAAGGGTATCTAGCTAAAGTAAAAGCAAAGTAAAAACTGGCTATTTTCTTAATCTAGATGTCAAAATGCCAAATCTGCCCGTCACTCAAGAAAGAACAGAGGCCCAGGCAACTGATACTTTTGCATTCGAAGACTAGTTTTTTGTGAGTACAAACATTTCATAAACTCCACCAGATAGAACAATTGTTTAATGGACTGTCAAGAGTTGGGAGGGATCAAAGAGCAATAATTCTAAGGTCAAATGAGTTTGGAAAACCACTAGCTATACAGAGTTAAAAAATTATTATTTTACAATGTGACTTCTCAGAGCCCTTCTATGCTGATATTCATTATACCTTTTCAAGAAGGAAATAAAGCATGAAGCATTTTCCAAACATTTGACACTTTTTTTTTTTCATTTAGTTTCTTATTAGGCTAGCAGTCCCTGGGACATATTCAGGAAACACTGATACCGATAGATCAAGCAGTTAAGGCAAATGTTCAGGTAAGCACCTGAACTGTAATAGAAAAATCTAGATGCTACAAAAATGACAAGGGCATGCCCTGGCAGTCAGCTCCACTACATCAAGTCCCTTAGCCTCTCTCCAATGGCTTCTTCAACTCTGAAAGATGATGCTTATTAGTAAAGTGCCTTGGGATGATTGGGCAGGAAACACTAAATAAGAGCCAATTATTGCCCTCATTACAGAGTAGATGATTCTAATAAACCATCCCTATTACTTACAAAGTGCAGAGCCCTATATTTTTGTTGTTGTTGTTGTTGTTTTGCTTTTTTTAATCTTACTTCATTTTGACCTAACGAATCATTACTAAAAAGAACAAACAAAATACTCATAGGAAATACATCCAGAAACTGTACTATAAGCTTTCTGATTAGACCCTTCTCTGCTTACACATTTTCAATGGTTGCCAATTACCTACAGATAAAATCCCAATTTCTTAGCCTGTATACAACTTTCCCAAGTTGCCTTCAACTGACTTTTTATACCAATGCTCCATCTTTCAGGAGCCATAGAGTTTATGATTAAGGTCATGAAATTTAGAGGTAGACAGACATGGTTAAAAGGTCAGGCTCAACTTCACCACATCCTGAGTAAGTTATTTCACTTCTCTAAGCTCTTAATTTTCTATGGGCCGGCAGCATCGGCTTCATTTGGAGCTTATTAGGCAAAATCACAGACCCCATTGCAAACCTCTTGAATCAATCTGCATTTTAACAACATCCTCAGGTGATTCCTACACACATTAAAATTTGAGAAGCACTACTCTTCTTCTCAATAGCTCATCTGAAACTGGTGGGTACTAATATTAAACAAGAGTAAAATTGGACATGGTGGTAATTTTCCTCTCTCGCCCCTTTGAATCCATCTCCAAATCCTAAGGATTTTGCCATCTAAATATTATTCACATATGCCCATCTCTCTCTCTCCCCTCATTACCTTAGTCCAAGTCATTCTCAATTCTGTCCAGATAAACTTCAGTGGCCACCCAACTTATTACAATGCATCAATTCTTGCTTTCCTCTTATCTGTTTTCCCTACAGCAACCAGTGAGATGTTCTAGGATATGCAAATGAGATCAGAGCTTCCATCTAGTTTCAAAATAAAGGCCAACACCCTTTACCATATGGACAACCTCTGCCAGAACGACCCTGTCCACCTTTATGTCTTATCTTTTGTCATGCTCCTCTAGCTTCCTCTACCCCAGAAGCACTGCTTTTCTTTCAGTTCCTGGATTAGTCATCCTCCTTCCCAACACAGTAAGTTTGTGAAAGCCACTTCCCTCTCTTCTTTGCCTAGTTAACTCCTCCTCAGCCTTTAAATGTCATATCAAATATCATCGACCCTAAAAATATTCTCTAATCCTCCTCCCCAACAACCCACACTGCCTGGTCCATTGCATGTGCCCCATAAATATTTGTTGAATAAATGAATGTATGAATTAGTGATTGTTCAGTCATTTAGTTATTGTAACAATCAAATGGATTAATACCTATAAAGCACTTTGCACAGTGCCTAGTAGAGAGGAAGAGCACAGTGCTGTACTAGTTGCTATGTATTTTGAATATTCGCCCTGCTAAAATCTAAACACCAAGCAGTGTTCAATGTAGCTAATAATTAGAATCACCCAGGAAACTTTTAAACCTCTCAATACCAGGCTTTGCTCCAGAGCAATTAAATCAGAATCTCTGGGGGAGGAACCAAGGCACCTGAGGGTTTTTCTTAATTCCACAGGAGATTTTAATGTGCAGCCCAGGTATAGAATGACTGCTTTACCCTTTCTCTCTCCATTCCTCCCAGCTTTCCAGAGGAACACATGCTGCGCGACAAGAAGAGTCCTCATTATTTATGGCATAAGACCATGGCCTTGCTTCTCCCATAGAAAGAGACAACAATAGGAATCCATGTAGCAAAAGTCCAGCAATTCATTTCCCTTGGGCTCCCTGACAGCAGCCAGATGGTGGAAACTCTCCAAGTATCACGGAAACCAAACTGAACCCTTTCTAGGGAAATCCATGTCACCTGAACTACTGCTGGGAGGAGGTGCAGTAACACGTGAAGATGATTCTGGTCCTTAGGGTTAAGTGTTGATTTAACAAAACTCATCAGGATGCCATTATAAACCTGTCATAATTGTTTCGTAGAAGCTAGTGCTTTATAGGAGCAATTAATTTCAACTGCTAAAAAAAGGTTAGACCTCCTGAGTAATCAGCCAGGCAACAAGAAATAAGTGAGCTGGGAACCACTTTAGCATACCTTCTGTCTCCTTCTTTGTTCAAGTATTTGGAGCATCAAGAGACCAAACTGTACTTTAACAAGCTTCCTCTTCCTAATAACCAACCTTCCTAATAACCAACCTTCTCTGAGGGTAAATATATATTTAAGTACAGACATATTACACTATGTTTCTCACTCATTTGGAACTTTAAAAATGTGATGTAAGCAGTGAGGAGTGTCTAAAGACACTTTATCTCTTTTAAGGCCTTAACACACACACGCACATGCACACGCACACGCACACGCACACAGAACCAAAATGCCTTACCTTGCCAGACAAAACAAAATACAGGCCTCAAACGATCTGAGTATCATTTAAAATTAAAATATACAAAGTCAGAACTAATCCTAAGTCAACACAATGGACACAAAAGAATAGTTTTCAAAAGCACAAGATTGCTCTCTGGAAATACTATCCTTCCTCCTGCTTCGCAATGCTGGTAAATCGCAAAAAAAAAAAAAAAAAAAGAGCATGATTCATGAATATCAATATTTCTTGCCTTTTTAAATTTGTACACTGGCATATTCTTCCTCGAACTTTAGCTAAATTAGAATACACAGATAATGACAATAAGTGGTTCCAAGATGCAGTCTTTTCAAGATCCTCAAAAGGCACTATAAAGTATTGTGATGATGATGATGATGATGATGATTATTTCAAGCACCCAGAAAAACTACAGCCATAACAATTAAACTAATAATAATGCATCTGGAATAAGCTCAATGGCAATATGTACTTTGCACTTAATAGTTCGAATTAATTCAGTCTGTGGTGTTAGACATACCAGTTTGGAATTGGAGAGCACCAAAATTCACATTAGCTTCTACTTTGAAAGGTATTATGAAAAGAGAAGGAAGAAAAAGAGGCCATAAACAGCAGCGGTAAATAGGCAGGGCTTATAGATGACATGGGCAGGACAACTCTTAGCTGTTACGAATTCAACAATGCAAACATGAAGGCTGGCAGTTCTATCCTCACACATTTCTTCAGTCAGTGATTGGGAAACCCATCCGAGGCAAAAGATCTGAAGCCCTAAAATCAAGACTATTATATTCAGAGAAGGAGGTGTCTCCTTCTCTCTGCCCATAACATTCTTTACCAGTAGATGTGGAATAGAAAAATTATTTATAATTTTCAGCTCATAGACCTTAAGAAATGAAAAAGGGGAGTGTAGGTAGGGTGGACATAAAAGGTGGGGAGTGTCTATGGCCATGCCACCCTGAATGTGCCTGATCTCGTCTTATCTCAGAAGCTAAGCAGGGTTGAGCCTTGTTAATACTTGCATCAGAAACCGCCTAAGGAAAAAAAAAGGTGGGGAGTTACTACCTGATTGCCTTACTTATCCCCATAGATTTATAGATAATTTACTTAGGTTCTGCTGTCTCCTATGAATATACTCTAAGGCAGAGTTTCTCAGTTTTGGCACTGTTGACATTTTGGCCCAGGTAATTCTTTGTTGTGAAGAGCTGTCTTGTGCATTGTAGGGTCTTTAGCAGTGTGAAGGCAACTAACTAGGGGACAGAATCATCCTGATTGAAACCGTTACTCTAAGATTTTAATTCACCTGTTTGCGGGTAGCCAGGAAGAAAAATAAGAACACAGACTAACTTCTAGAACTCCTTTATCATTAGAGATGAGCACACATTGAGCTGCCAGCTGTGTGCAAGATAACACTCTTCTCAGGACACCCTGATTCCTCCTCCTAATATTTTTGCACAAATAGGCTTGTAATAGATTACATGGAAATTTAGAACCTGGCATCCTTCTATTCATTGTGCAGAAAAGAGTTAACATAGCCAACCTGAGATAGCCTACACACAGAAAGGCCTGCTTGCCAAGGTTGGCCCTTGGCTGGCATCTGGGAACTTGGGCTGGTGAACAGTTCCCTACAGTAATATAAAATTTTCCCTCAATGATAGGAGTGGCCACTTGATTTAATTGTTTGTACAAATAGTATGGTTTATGCCAAACACCTGCTTTCCATCTGGGAGTCTGGAATTTGGGATGTGCTAAGTAGATCAGCCCCTGGCAGAAGCCTTCTGCAGAGTCTCTAATGAGCTTCCTTGGAAAATAATACTTGATGTCTCAGCTCACTGCTAGAAGAAGCACATCTTGTATGATCTCACTGAAAGAGAACTCTTGGAAGCTTGCACCATGATTTTTTCCATACTTCACACCATGCACCTTTTTCTTACACTGATTTTACTTTGAATCCTTTCTATAGTAAACCATAATCCTAAGTAAAATGACTTCTGATTCCTGTGAGTTCTTCTGAAAATTGGAGAAACAGGTTAGTATTGAGGTCTACAAACACAGTCATTCATCAACCAATATATTTATGTGCCTCTATTTTTTGAAAAGGGTTTTTAGCAGAAAATTAAAGTAAATCTCAGTTCTCACAGAACTAAGTAGTGACCAGGAAGCACTTATTCTAGCAAACTTCAAGTTTCATCCACAGAAAACAAGCTCTATGGCATCTCTCTTTTGTGTGTTTTTATAACAGCTTTTACTCAGATATAAGGCACACACCATACAATTAATCCATCTAAAGTATGTAATTCAGTAGTTTTAGGTATATTCACAGCATCGTATAACCATCACCACTAACAATCTTAAAAAAGTTCATCACCCCATAAGAAATCCATATCTGTTAGTAGTCACTGTCCATTTCTCACCCACCCCCCGCGCCAGCCCTAGGCAACCACTAGGCTCTTTTATGTCTCTATGAATTTGCCTATTCTGGACATTTCATCTAAATGGAATGAGACAATATGTAGTATTCTGTGACTGTCTTCTTTCATTTAGCATAACATTTCAAGGTTAACCTATCATGCAGCATTTAATCAGTACTTCATTCCTTTTCATTGCTGAATAATATTTCATTGTATGGATATACCACAATTTATTTATCCATTCATCAGTAGGTGGATATTTGGGTTGTTTACACTTTGGAGCTGTTATGAATAATGCTGTTGCAAACATTTGTGTACAAGTTTTTGTGTACACATGTATTCATTTCCCATGAATAGATATCTAAGAGTGGAATTGTTGGGTCACAGTTATGTTAAACTTTTAAAGAAATTTCCAATTGTTTTTCAGAGCAACTGCACCATTTACTTCCCACGAGCAGCCTATGAGAGTTCCAACTTCTGCACAGCCTAACTAAGCCTTGTTATTATCGGTCCTTTTGATTATTGCCATCCTAGTACATGTGAGGTGGTATCTTTGTGTGATTTTGATTTGCATTTCTCTGATGGCTAATGATGCTGAGGATATTCTCATGGGCTTATTTTCCATTTGTATATATTTTATAGATAAATGTCTATTCAGATCTTAGCCCCCTTTTAATTGAGCTATTTGTCCTTTTGTTATTGAGATGTAAGAGTTCTTTACATATTTTGGATACAAGTCTCTTATCAAATATATGATTTGCAAAAAATGTCTTCCATTATATGAGTTGTCTTTTTATCCTCTTGATGGTATCACTAAGCGTGAAAGTTTTCCATTTTTGTTATGCCTTAATGAAAGTTTTAAAAGTTTTAAACTTAAAAGTTTTAAATTTATGTTACTATACTTTTGGCATCATATCTAAGAAATCACAGCCTAACCCAAGGTCTTGAAAATTTATGCCTATGTTTTTGTTTAAGAATTTTATAGTTTTACCTCTTCTATTTAGGTCTTTGATTCATTTTGAATTAATTTTTGTATATGGTATAAGGTAGTGGTCCACCTTCATATTTTGTATGTGGATATCCACATTGTTATGTGGCATCTTTGAATCACTGCCAGAGATAGCTTCCTGTAATTTTTAGCTAAATAAGTTATTAAATAGATACCAGTACACAGAATTTAGGTATATGACTACCTAATCTTAGGTATATGATTAATCTAGGTATACCTCTTTCCATTAGTAATATTTATACTATTCTGCTATTTTTGGAAGCAGCACTACTATTATTAGCTGATTAGTACTACTATTATTAACTGATATGCTACTACTAATGATAACTAGCAACTATTTAGTAATTGGTATGTGTCAGTCACTATGCTTGTATTTAACATGAATTAACTTATAAGTACTTCACATGCTTGGACTTATATCTTCCCACAAACATCTCAAAATAGAGAGAACTCCATCTTGAAGATGATGACACTGAGAATGAGGCTACCAATCTTGTATTCCTTAGGTCACAGAACTAGCAGGAAAAGGATGATAAGTTGAGGAAAGGAGCAGCACTGAAAAGTGGAGGCCAAAAATGTCTGATAATGATTTCCAAAAAATAGTAGATAAGCATATATATAAAATACCCCAAAATAAACAAGCTAAAATCTAGCACTAGTAAATGGCATTTCCATATCTGGTCAGGGAGCTAACAACAAAAGTTATTCTCCTTTTCTAACCCAAGGTAGGATTAGAGAAATCTTATCACTCAAGATATCACTCAAGATTGATCTGATGGCTGAAAAGGTTTTGTAAATGCTCCAAAAATTGCATTAGTAACTAGGTGATTGATGAAATGAGTCAATTAGAACTGGATTAGAGATCTAGGTATGAAGTCAATTACTTCCAATCTGAGAATCAGGAATTCATTAAGCAATAGTGTAATAAATAGCATCAATTTTCAAAACTACTCTTTCTCTGTTTTTCAATAGGGCAAAATGCACGTAAAACAGCTTTGAAAAGAATGAATCTGAATAGCAATTTGATATTAGAAACATCGTCCCAGATGTCTGAAACTTTTGCTCTCACTAACTCACTTTGTTCCCAGATTTGGATGTCTGGTATGGAGGTTCTGGTGAGTTTTCAGTGAGGAAAATGTGGACAAAGAGTGAGTTGACTTACCAAATTAAAATAGTTTTATATCAGATAATCCAGGGTTCTTCACTCAAAGTCTAACTCTCTTTCCCTATATCAGCTCCATCATTAATATAATAAACACAGTAATAATAGCTGACATTTATTGACTCTTGCATTATATCATGTTCTCACTAAGCACCTGGAAAATGGCAACTTATTTATTTATTTATTTTATTTATTTAATCCAAAGGTATGAGGTAAGTACTATTATTCATCTCATTTTGTGCAGAAGGAAAAGGAGATGCTAGGTTAACTGACCCACATAAGTGGAGTGAGGCCTTGAATTCTGCAGTCTGTCTATTCTTCTTAATAATGTCTCTTTAATGTTTCAGAGTAGAAGCAACTAGATATATAAGGGTAAAACTTGGCTAAACCAACTCCAAGTTGTCTTCTTTTTTACACTAGGCAAACTGTCTCCAATATACTTATAATAACTTTATATACCAAATAACATTTTGAAGTTTATTTCCTCCTGACACAGAAACATCACTGCATCTCCCCTGGGATTTTCAGCAGGCTGTTGCAGAACTGTTCTGGGCTTAGCAAGTATTGCTTTATCATTCTTAAATAAAAACCATTATAGAGAATGCAGAAAACAATTTCCCTTTCAGTTTCCCCACTTCTACACATATTGAGAAAGATGGATCCTTAAGGTGCTGAAAGAAAGCTCACAATATAATAAAAATTCAGCATCAGAAATGTTCCAAGTCCCTCTACTCTCTTCCTGTATTTAGGAAACCGCAATTTAATATAGGGCTCAGCCCTCTAGAGAATCCAGTGTATCAAACTGTTAATACATTTTTATATATTTTAACTGAGATAAACAAGAAAGAGATAGAGAAGCCAGAGCAGCTATGGCAAAGACATAATTATGATAAGACTAATCCAGCTAACAGCAATAGAGGCAGATAGTGACTCCACTATGATGTTATTATATAGTTTGCATGGTCAGAAAACTATATCAATATAAAATGTGAATGAGGCAGAAGTCCTATTATAGGAAAGCAAAGATAACTTACTATGTGACTCCAGGAAATAAAGCTCATCCAGGAGATCAAAGAACATTATCTTATTACTAAAATATTATCCAAATTTATTTCATAAATTGAAATCTGGATCAAATCATTTGACTAATGAAAATAACAGAAAGGAACATATTATGTCCATAACTAAAGAGACAGGGAAGCCTCAATTTCCTTTCCTTTACAGAGCTTAAACCTTGTGGCAAGCCTTTAAAATTCTGTAGATAAAGTAAAAAAATTCTCCATCTCATACTTCTCAGTCTTGACCACAAAACACCTTGAGATACACATGCATTGCTAGAATATACAATTTCTCAAACTTGACTTTGTCTTCTACTCCAGTAACCCTGTCAAAAAAAAAAAAATGAAGATTACTCTGGTCACTTCATTTTTGGCAAATCCACATTAACTCCTTTCTTCGTACGTTCATTAACATTTCTATTAATAATATTTCTGATCCTAAATTCCTACCTTTTTAGACAGGTCAAATTAAGTCCTTTAGTTTACCATTCAAGCCTTTCCCTAAATTCTTCACAGATAAAAAATCATTAAACAATGGTTTCTATTCCAGCTAGATGCAAATTGTCTAACATTCATTCACTCTATACTCTTCTTGATAAACTGTAACTGCTACTTATGCTTCCCCAAGGAGGAATGCAAACTCAAATGCCTATTGCACTGGGATGCAATATAAATAAATGAGTAAAACAATCTAGCTATAAACAAAAAAGATGCTTTAATTGCATACTGAACATACTATCTCCCTCCTCATTTTTTTTTGTAAGAGACTTCTTGAAATTTATTTTTCATTTCCCATACTTTACTAGAGACATAGGTATAAAGTAGTAGTCTCAATAGCGCAAGCATGATGCTAGATGGCAATTGTCCTTTGAGCTCAGTGTTAGGAGACTTCAGGAAGAGGTGGAGACTGTGCAAACTGTCTAGTATGACATTGCCATTCACCTCCAGCCATTTGTTGCCTACTAGAAATTTAGGCTAATTGCTGTGAGATCCAGTTTTTATATAAAAATAGAAAATCGGCATTTTATATGAAATTTCCACTTTTCTATTGTTTTCTAATATCTACATGAAATCTTTCATTTTTCCAATATATTCTATTTTTATATTCTAGTATAGTAGACATCTGTTTTTTTGTTTGTTTTTGCCAGAGAGCTGATAGTTTAAGACCTCTGAGTTATGCCATCTTACAATGATTAGTTTTCAGTCTTTTCACCACTAGACCCCACCCCAACTACCCATCCTTCCCACCAATCCATGCTCATCATTTCCTTTAAGACTTTGCTCAGGAAGATACTTCCTCCACATAACCTTACCTGGATTACTCTACATTTCATTCCTTATTATTAAACTATCATTCTCTATACTCTTCTCTCTAAATGCTACTTGCTACTTTTTATTAAATCATTATCAAATGACAATGTTTTATTCCTTCAGCCTCTGTATGCACATTTTGTGCTCCAATTGTAAGCCCTCCAAACCCTTTTCTAATTACAGTCAGACTACAAATCTTAGAAACTGAGGACCCTGCCTCCTACCACCTTCATCCCTTCTTTCGCCCAAGGATTTTGCAGTGTTATATACCCTGCAGGCATTAGATATATACTTTGGACAAATAAACAGTTTATTTGTTTAATTTCACTAGGCTAGAAGATTTTATTGTATCTTTGGTACACTTTCGGATCAAAATAGACAGTCTAAATCAGGTCTTCATAGTTAAGGCAACCTTGACGGTTCAAACACCAGCAGGACAAGCAAGGCAAAAGAGTTTATCTGGGCAATGAAAGAAAAGCCATCTGGGCAATGAAAGAAGAACCATCTGTTGATCTGACATCTAGGCCACTGTCCCAATCCTGCAAACATTCAGTGTTAGAACTTAATTTTAAGATGTTAGTAGAAAGGAAAAACATTACAAGTGCCGTCTCTTTCATGTCCTGGGCCTGTGACAGACATCATTAATTAATCATAACATTTTTTTCTGCTAAGCCTGAATGAAACTTTAGAAACTTTTAAAATAGCACTCTACATGAATCTTATCTAAGAAATAGAGTTGGTATGTGAGTGGAAAACCCTATCATATTGACAAGATACATGTCAATTTTATCGGTCTCCCAAAAAGAGAGAGAGAAAAAATATATATAAATGCTGCTTCTTCTTGACTTCTCTATATTTTAGAAGCTAGGTGACTTAGAATGGGGAAAACTGGGTATCTGTCTAGAGTTAAGTAATAGCTGAGAAGGAAAAAAGTATTTCTACTTTAATGACTATGCCAGACTTACCTTCCTCATTAAATTTTAATTCTGTATGAAAGATTTACTATATGATGAGGCAGCTATTGTTGTGCCTTGTAAAACATACTGAAATATAGAAATAGTAAATGACTTCATAGGGACTTATAATTTAAATTAATAAATAGCTACATTTATACTTACTTTGAAGAGGCTGTTTCATTTCTCAAATACTAAAACAAAGCAATTTGAAACAACTCAGACACAAAATGGCTAGTATCAAGAATTACTATGAAAATCTACAAGCAATGTTATTAGCATTTATTAAAACAAATGATCTCTCAATATCAGGGAAAAAATTAGAAATCGGTTGATTAATATGTCACTTTTCAGAAACTCTGAGCTCTTTAAGCCAAATCCACAGACAATAAGAAATCAGTAAATGATAGATAAATCAAGGCCCAATGAAAAGATTGAGTAACATGGTGAACATCTATGAGTTCTGTTTGCCCTAGCATACATTCCTTATTATGCTGGTATTAGTATTCTGTCATTTGGGGAACCTCTTCTTTCCAACTCTCAGAGCAAATGATGTGGACGGAGCTAACTTCACACTCCACCACCAAGTGTGGGCAAGTGACCAATCAGTATATTTCATTTGATGAATGATTCAGGAAGCGAATCATTGATTCAAGCCAATTTAATACTACTTGAATAATAGTCAATCCTGAAATTTGGAACTATTGGTAAAGAAGTATATTTAAAAAAAAAATCCTACTGGCAGTCTAAGCTGGTAATATATAAACTTTCAGCTTTTGGTGGCCATCTAGCCACCACAGAGACACTGCCTATGCTTGACACCAACCTCATAGAAGCAAAACTAAGAGATGAGAGAAACAGATTTCTGATGCTATCTTTGAGCAACTGGACCCAGCCATCTCTGAAGGCAAAATAGCTCTAAACTTTTCAGCTAGGTAAGCCAAAACCCCCTTACTTTCATTAAGTCACAATTAGAGCTGAGATTCTATCATTTGCAAAATAAAAGTGTCATAACTAAATGCAAATAGCTACTAGCTTATTTCATTATTAGGTGCTGAACCTCTTAGCTTTTCCATCAATGAGTTAGAAAGCTTAAATTCCAGTCCTGATGGGCTATTTCTTATGTAATGAGCCCGGTAAGTCTCAGTTCTTCCATGTCTTTATTTTTTTCATAAAATAGTGGTTAAAAATGGTAGCCCACAAAAAATAAATATGAATGGTCAGTAAACACATGAAAAGATGTTCAACATTATTAGTCAATAGGGAAATATAAATCAATTCTACAATGAACTAGCTATCACTTCACACCCACTAGGATGGCTATAATAAAAAAGATAGGCAATAACAAGTGTTTCCTAAGATGTGGAGAAATTTGAAACCTCATAAACTGATGATGGGAATGTAAAGTGGTGCTCTGAAAAACAACCTGGCATTTCCTCAAAAGTTAAACATAGAGTTACCATATGACTTAATAATTCTATTCCTAAGCATATACTCCAGAGGTAAAATGTATATATAAGTGCAAACAAAAATTTCTATAAAGTTCCTAGCAACATCATTCATAATTGCCAAAATGTGGAAACAAGCTAAATGTCCATCTAGTGGTGAATGAACAAAATGTAGTATATCCATATAATGCATGGATTATATAATTACTTTGTTTTCAGCAATAAAAGGAAATGAAGCATGGATATACTCTACAACATGGATGAACCTTGAAAATATTATTCTAAGTGGAAGAAGCCAATAACAACAGACGATTCCATTTATATGAAATTTCCAGAAAAGACAAACCTATAGAGACAGAAAGTAGAGTAGTCATTGCCAGGAGCTAGAAGTGGAGGCTGGGTAATGATTGCTATGGGTACAGGATTTCTTTTTAGGGTGATGAAAATATTCTGGAACTAGAAAGCTGTGATGGTTATACAACTTTACAAATATACTAAAACCTAATTACATACTTTAAAAAGGGTTAATATTATGATACATGAATTATATCTCAATAAAAAAAATATTTTAGTGGAAAGAAATGGTAGTCTATTCTGATCCTCATAATGGCCATTTTAATAAATTCATAATGATAATTATAAAAATAACCATTCTTGGAAAAAAAAACTAAGGAAAAAATGCACAAATGCAAAGGCCTACTGTTTTTAAAGCTTCCGCAAGTATTAAAAGAATGGCAAAACAAATTTACCAAATAGATTTTCTTAGGTCACTTGACTTCCTTTGTATCAAGATATGGTCAACAAATATCAAGCAGGCACACATAAAAACTATTCGGAGATTTCTTGAGGTTAACAGCATGTAACATATTGCTACTGCACCAGACTGGCCAGTAATATTATTTATGCTACGCTTTCACAGCTGTATCAGTCTCCCATTAAACATTTGAGCCTCCTTATTAATGCATTGTCTGGATAAACTGCATTGTCCAAAATGCGGCTCCATTATTACAAAAAATGCAGAATGTAATTAGTATTCCTCTTTGCAGAAGCCACAGCTTCCAAAAATGATGCCATATTATAAAACCTTAATTAATAAACAAGAGTTGGGCCATGACCGGTTACACTTAACTGAATTTTATATTGTGAAAAAAGGCCACTGTTCTCATTTCACTTAAAAATATCTAAATTCTGGCTAGCCTACATGTAGACAATCTAAACAGAAAGCCTGAGAATTCTGTTTGCTAACAGCATTGTGTTTCCACACCAACAATAGCAAACGATTAACTGCCAGGACGTAAACCATCCTGAGAAATGCTCAGAGTGGGATGATGATAACATTGTATTTCAGCTGTATTATATGGTGCAATTCTTCTATTTGTTCATATGTATTTCTCACTTAATGGATGGAGAAGCCAGGGTGGCTTTTCACAGCATTATGAAGCCTGAAATGTAACAAAAGGGAAAAATAGTGAGCTGGAAAAAAAAAAAAGATAAGTGCGAGATCGTACTGGGTGGGAGCAGGGGTACATTATGATGGAGTGTAAGTATACAGTTTCCTTCTGTATTTCTAGCTGCTTGTTATTGATTTTCCCCTAACCTAACCCCAAAGGAAAGCCATAAGCATTGAACTAATATTTGGGACCATAATATTGAGTGGGTCAGTTTACGAGCCTCGGGTTAAAGGAACATTTGCATTAAACTGCACTCACCTGATTAAAATCCATTAACTCTACCATCTTGAGAATCATGCAGCACCTTCTATGCTAAGCTGTGGGTTCTCCGCACATGGAGACAGACCATAATCAGAGGGCAGCATGGAGTTGACCAGGAGAGGAAAAAGAGAGGGGAAGCATGTGATGTATGTTGAAAAGCAGATCGCAGTAAGGACTGCAATGCTCAAATCTGAAGAGTCCTACGTCTACTGTAAATACAGTGCTGTGTGAACATGATAATTCTTTCAACAAAGTCTGTAATATGGCTTCTAAGGGTGCTGTGAAAACAGGGTGGCCGAGACAGTATTACAGTTCAGTGAAGACGGACTGGCTCAGCAATGGAGTGTGGCACCTGTAGGAAGCCTGGTAAATGGTGCCTGTCTCTGCAGAATCAGCAAGAGTTCATAGAGCCTAAGGCCAGCGGCCTTCAGCAGCCTGAACAAGCTGTCTTAGATCATGCTCTCTCCATCAGCTCCAGGGACCAGGCTCAGGCTGAGTCCTATTGGTCTCAGCAGGACCTGCTACCGTGACCACAAAGATGGCATTGGAAACAGTAATAGGCTAGAAGAGGCCACCTGCATGCATTTAAAGGACTCTCCTTGAGACACTTGTTCACAAATATGAAATGAATGTATGAGGGAATGAATAAGTGAATAAAACCTCTAAACCAGAGTTTCTCAACCTCAGCACCATTGCCATTTAGACCCAGATAACTCTTTCTTGTGAGAGCTGTCCCTTTGTACTGTAGGAGGTGTAGGGGAGGAAAACGTCCCCTTATAAACCTTCTAGATTCTGTAGCTGGTGTAAGAATTAAATTGACATAAGTAAGATTAACAGGAAAAAAAAGAACATTTTAATTATGTACAGAAACTCCACAGTTAAGAGACTCAAAAGGCAGCCAGACCACTGAGGTTTATACACCATTCTGACTGAGCTAAGGAAAGGGAGAAGGGTCTGGGGCTTCAAAGTGGGATAGGCCATTCACAGGACTGTGAGAAGCAGAAATTTTCAGTAAACACAAGTTGCCCTGCCATGCAGCTAAGTCTCTCAGGTGAGAAAGTTCTCTCTGGTAATTGCTGTCTTCCTGGTACAGCCCTTCTGTGTACTGTAAATTTCCTTTACAAAGGGGTTACTTCCACTCTGTTTTTAGAGCTTCTCCAGGGTCTGCAGTTTCTCAAAATAATGAGCTCAAAATAATCCTGATGCCAGAGCAGCATATTTTGGTTTAGCATTTTCTACTATCCTTCAGATGTTTCCAGCATCCCCAGCCTCTACTGACTGAATGGATGTAGCATACCCGACTCTCAGTTGTGACAACCAAAAACATCTCCAGACACTGCAAATGTCTCCTGGGGGCAAAATCATTCCTGTTTGAGAATCACCTCTAATGTACCTTCCAGAACTTAGGTTCCAGGAGATAAGTTAATGCACTCTTTAATGACACAATGCTCTGTTAATTATTAGGAAAACTTATACTAACATCTTCACCATCCCTGGAAGTTCATTTTGTCAAAATTTTTATTGAGTATATGCCAAGTAGAAAGATGAATTGTAAATAAAAGAAGATATCTGCAAGTAATGGGAGTCACAATATGTAAAAAACTCATAGAATCCAACATAAAAAAAATAATCTCATTAAAAAATGGGCAGAGGACCTGAATAGACGTTTCTCGAAAGAAAACATACAGATGGGCAACAAGCACATGAAAAGATGCTCAACAGTACTAATCAGCAGGATAATGCAAATCAAAACCACAATGAGATATCACCTCACACCTGTCAGAAAGGCTATGGTCAAAAAGTCAATAAATAACAAGTGTTGGTTAGGATGCACAGGAAAGGGAAGCCAAACGTGCTATTGGTGGAATTGTACATTGGTGCAGCCACTATGGAGAACAGCATACAGTTTCTTTGAAAAATTGAAACTAGAAGTACCACATAATCCAGCAATTTCACTTCTGGGTATTTATGCAAAGAAATTGAAAACATTAATTTAAAAAGATATATGCACCCCTATGTTCATTGTGGCATTATTTGCAATAGCCGAGATATGGAGACAACCTAAGTGCACATCAATAGACGAATGGATAAACAAAATGTGGTACATATATACATTAAAACACTATTCAGCCATAGAAAAGAATAAAATCTTGCCATTTGTGACAAAATGGATGGACCTAGAATGTAGTATGCTAGGTGAAAGAATTCAGACAGAGAAAGACAAATGCCCTATGATTTCAGAACTCATTTGAGGAATCTAAAATAAAACAAAACAAATGAACAAGTAAAACAGAAACAGACTCTTAGAACAAACTGATGGTTGCCAGAAGGAAAAGGAATGGAGAATGGGAGGAAAAGGTAAAGAGATTAAGGTGTATAAATTTCCAGTTATAAAATAAATAAGTTACAGGGGTGTAATGTATGGCACAGGGAATACAGTCTCACTAATGCCATAATAACCTTGGATGGCGCCAGATGGCTACTACACTTATGGTGATCACTTTGTAAGGTATACGAATGTCAAATCATTATGTTGTACACCTGAAACTAATATAAGGTTATATGTCAACTATAATTTTTTTTTTATAAAAGAGAAAGATGAATGGGAAGAGACTGTCTCCAACCCTTTCATTTAGCTCACAGTGTAATTAAAAGGTAGCATTTCCACAGTTCTTTATCAAAGAGAGGGAAATATTCAACTATCTTTCCAATAAGTAGCAGAACATCCTTCTGTGTGATCAGACTGTTAAACTGTAAGGCAAGAAGTCAGAGCATATGTCTTTGCGGTTAAAAGATTAGTGTACATATCACAGTTGCTGTCATTTGATATGGTGAATTTCTGACTCATCTTGGACTCATTTTAGTTGTTTGCTGCAGTTGTTTATTGGTAGGTGGGGACTGTCTTATGAGTCTGACCTGTGACTTCTACCTGTGGATCACTTTGACTCAATGCCCTTTCCCTTCCCCTTCTTTATCCATTCATTAGAAGCTATCAAAATGTTACCACCTCCTTTGAAGAGCCTTTCCTATAGTCCCCAAGGCAAAAGTGGAGAAAGCTCCAAACAAGGAAAAAAACAAAACAGAACAAAACAACCACTGAAATCTCCAAATTGAATTAGTACTCTGATTTATTTCAAAATATGTGCTGTGATGTACAGTGTAATATATGGCACTTTTTTCCAAGTCTTAACCATATATCACAGTGACCTGAGGAACTTTTAAAAATGTAGATTCCCAAGCTTCCCCATGGTTGAAACATTAGTCTACAGGCGAATGAGAAGTTATACTGTTGAAAGCTTCCCAAGATATTCTGATGGTACTAGAAACAATAGCCAGGCATTGCTACTGTGTACTTAGAGGCAAGTCACTTTGCTTCTCTGAGCATGTTTTCTCATTTTATAAGAGTAAGGATAAGAATATCCACCTCACGAGGTTTTAGAAAAGACCAAAAGAGAGGATAAGCACAAAATCCTTAAATGATGCCTTTGGAAGTGGGGCTATAATAATGAGTACTGTGGATTTCCTTAAAAAGCTGCTCTCTACTTCTCAAAACCAATAGTCCAGTTTGCAAATCCATCCTCTATTAGAGAACAATTTACTACAGAGTAAGAGAGTTTCAAATCGGGATGAGAGCCTGAAAAAAAAATATCAAAAGGGACATGTAGAAAGCAGGGCATGAGCATATAATTTAGTTTTTCTGAAGGCCTATATTCTTCATTCCCATTGCCCGTTTCTCCTGATTAAAGGATCCCCAGTAGCTCAAACCATTAACATACGTACGTCCATCAAATGCTAACTCTTGTGAAGAGCTACCCCACTTTGTTAAATTAGGCTTTTGTACTACTTGTAGACTAATGCTTTAACATTTCAATACCTGTAATAAAGTATTTGCACCACAAGAAAAATGTGTTTTGTGACCAGCAGGCTATAACACAGCGATCTGCTTTTAGGAGCCATGGGTTTAATTATATCCTAAGCTGATGGTGAGTCATCACTCTTGCTTTTTGTTAAGGAAGCCAAACAATGACTCTGTGAACCTCAGTTCAGAGAGCCCCTGAGCCTCAGAAAAAATGCCTTATATAGACTGTTTCATATCACTTAAGGATATCAAACAATAAGATACCATGACAACCACAACTTATCAAAGTCCCCTGCAGAATAATTCCCCATAAAGAGATCGTGATGGAAACCAGGAGCAGTTCCACAGCTCAGAGCTAGAGGAGAGAATAAATGCTGTGCAGAAGAATGCTCACCTACCATACTGGCCCTTTAAAATGTCTGCCCAGGAAGCTAAACTTGGGAGACAGACAATACACCATGCTTGGTGCTTCCTCTTCAAAGGTCTCATTCTGGCTCCCTCCAACCATAGCCAGCAGAGCAGACTTCTCTGTACAAGGATTACAGAATACTGGCTTTGGAGATAATGCAACTGACAGGGTAGGTAGATAGGTAGATATGAGTTGAAGGGAGGGGGACAATGAAGGGTTAAAGAGGCCCTGAGACCAGCTCAGCAGACTATATACAGCCAAGTGCCTGGCAGGCTTCTGGAGCCTCCCTCATTCCCCTAAGGATAGAAGCCCTAGACAGGCAGGCAAGTGATCTGGTAGTGCCTGGTGCTTTCTTCACTCTTTCCTAACTCCCACGTATCCTTCACCTCCACCCCAGGTCAGTTAACTGCAAATGACCATTATATGACCTTACTCTGGGGGCGCTCAACTGAAATGGGCAAAATTAGTTAACCGAGCATGAACCTAAAAGTCCCCACCACAGTATGACTTTCCATCTATGGGCAGGCACTACATGCCCCAGCTTGGAGTAGGAGGGTCTGAGGGAGGACTAGGGAATTCGCACCACTTGAGGTAGAAGGGACAGAAGGAGAACAAAGAAGCTATGGCCTATAAAACTCAGAACCCCAATTTCTCAGTGCACTCAATATCGAGCTGTGCTGAGACTTTCTAACAAGTGTACTTTGACTGCTTTACTTAATAAAATCGCTTCTGTTTGCTACTTTTCATTATCTGTCTTTCTTCTCTGAGGGTGGGACCTCCATGCAAATCTTTCGTGGGGGATCCAAGGACCAAGCTCCTGACTCCCACCACGCAGATACCTGATTGCCGTTAACACCACTGCAATTGGAATCTACTCATTAGCTAAGCAACTGGCTCAGGTCATCTTTTTTAATGCTCTGATCTTTCTGTTTTCAAAATGGGAATAATAAAACTATGCAGCTTCTTAGGTCAGGATGCAGATTAAATTTTATGGAAAACACTTATTATGTGCTTAATAAAAAGTAGTCGATACCATTATTGTTGCATTCCATTATTGTTATTAATATCAAGAAACTATCAGCAAGTGTGAATATCCTACTGATGTTAGTCAAGAGGTACTGAGTTTCTATTATTTGGCAAGCACTGTGCTAGGTTCTGAGGATACAGTTGCAAGATAGACACAATCTGCACATCTATTAAACTTAGTCTAGTTCAGAAGTACAAAAGTTGTGCGTGTGTGCATGCATGTGTTTTGGCCTGCATGTTGTTAATAAACAAATCAAAAAACATGCTAAGAAAATTTTTAAATTGGGTGACTCCACACAAAGGCCCAGATTTCTGGCTTCTCTTTGAAAACATCAGAAAATCTTGGAGGAAGTGCGATCTTACAGGCCAACCTACTCCTCCAGAGCTCTCACAAATCCCAAAACACCCCACAGCCTTCCTCCTGAGAGTGGCCCCCTGGCTTCTCCAATTAAGAGAAAACTCCCTCTGGCTACACATGATGAGGGGCCTGGAGGGATTAGAAGAGACAAGAGGACCAGAACTGAAGCGAAGTAGAAGATGACTTGGCACTCACTCTCTTCCACAGGGTTTATTTGTCTCTCAGCTCAGCGGGGTTTGTTTGGCTGGACACAGAAAACCCTAGAGGGGAATTCTGATACCAACTTGCTCTTTGCACAGCTAATTATTTGAGGCTCCCCAGGGCTGGAGAGAACAATGACTTCCCAGCAGTTGCAGTTAGACTAGCTTAGTTCTTTTTTTTTCACCCCAGGGGTCAGAATCCACAGAAAAATGAGCTATTTGTTTTGGTTTTAAACCAAATCTGCCACCAAGAAACAGGCAGATGTTCCCACCTGAGACCAGGAAAGCTGCCTAGCAAAATTCTCCTCTCTCGCCTTCCCTGCAACCTACAGACTCAAAACATGCATTTTCCCTGGTAAAACTGTTTACTCCTCTCCCTTGCAAACAAGACGTAATGTTCAGGAAAACAACAACAACAACAAAATAACCTGTATGCCCAAGAATTGCATCTCTCTTCCCAGTGAGATATTTCATGTTTTCTGAGCAGATAGGATAAGGATAATGAAAACATCAGTGAAATTGGATGGATCAGTGAAACCAAAGCTCATTTGTACACAACTTGTTAATTAATTATCTACAACTTCATTCTAATAGTGAGTTCATTACAAGTCCCTTAAAAACAGGGAAACGAGAAAAATATACCCTCCATAGTTGTGAACTCGATAACAGCATGGAATAACCTTCCAGTAGCCCCAGAAAGACTGTCTTATGTCCACCCAAAACTACTGTCATCAGCTGTGTCCTTTATTTTAAACAGTATAAAATGGATGCAGTTGGCTACTACCAGCTGCTTCTAGCCTTCCTGTGTCTGAGTAGTACATTTTCACTCTTGGCTATTCTAATAGAGATTCATTTGGATTTCTTGTCAACTAGATAAATCCCTCAAAGACAAGGTGAGGGCCTATTTTCTGATTAAACATACACTCAATTTTATTTATTCATTTGATCGTGTAATACATATTTATCGAGCACCTCTTAAGAGCCAGGCACTGTGCTAGAAACTGGAGATATCAAGGAAAGTCAAAACAAAGCTAGGCTCTGCCAGAGGCCTCCAGGAAAAGGCAGATACTAATTAAAACACCTCACAAATATAAACAGACCCTTTGAAAGATGTGTAAGGAGAGGTATTTGGTACCAAGAAGATCCATAATGAAGAGATAGCCCATTAGGGAGTGCAGAGACAAAAACAATATCTCAGAAGAAATAATACTTGAGCCAAGATTTAAAGGCCGTGGGAACCACTTGTACAAAAGTCCTGTAGCAAGACTGAGAAGAGTGAATATAGGGACTAAATAAAGGTGAGTGTGTTTGGAAAATCCAAGGGACCAAGTGATGAGGACGAAGCATTAAAAAGAACCACACAAGGCCTTTTGGGGTCAAGAATTTTGAGCAATGGGAAGCCGTGTAGAGGTTTTTAAGTAGGGTGGAATGGTAGTAGCTGGTATGATCATATTTATGCTTTGAAAAAAACAGATTTGGGTAGTGGGGAGACCAACAGACCAACAGATTTGTGTAGACCTCCTACATTACAGAAGTCTATGAAGGATGGTGATTTGAACTTGGATAGTATAGTGCTAGTTGTAATGAAGTAAAGGTGACACATTCTAACAATACCTGCTATTGACCAGAGACATCTCAATGGCCCAAGAGTGATACTAACTGTAATTCCTGGTTCTGTGAAGCTGAGTAAAGACATACAGAAAGACCAAGCCAAATAAAATGTGAGTATATCTACACTCCCTCACCCCAGCGGCAGGGTACCATTGCACGCTCTAAGTCATCATAGCTCTTTATCTGAATTTATGAATTCTGAGAAAGACTCCACAGGAAAAGCAATTAAACATGTAGGGAAGGAAACATTTACCACTGAGTATTGAAAAGAAAGATGATAACAAACAGTTTTCAGTGGAAGTTGGTGAAATGTTGAATTTTCATCTAGTGTCATTAGTACTGTTCTCAAATGAAAATATATATAAGTATATAATACAATATAACACAATATAATATAATATAATTAACATAACATAACAAAATAGTTAATCAAAACTATGGGTCAATCAGCTGTTCCATAATGACATCTCTGTGGTCCTAAATCTTTTCTATTGCCTGCAGCTGACATGGTCTCTGTTCATGGGAGACTAAGCAGCCAAAGACAAATGTTTCTCTTCATTTCCACCAAAAGTAGTTAAATAATAAGTAATAAAAGGATGTAAATTATTCAAAAATTTTTCCAGAAGTTTATAATTCAAAGTTTGAGAGAAATAATGGGGAGTGGGGAGAAGTGGGGGTACAAAACCCTGAATGACAACATTTCTTTCATGAATGAAAGGATGAGTTTCTCAGGTAGACCCAACTCACCACACATTGGGTTTGAGATGCATAGCAGCAGCTTCTGGTTCTTCCACAGAATGATTCATTCATTCCTGACATGTGTTTGGACAGGCATTATTAAACCGTGGTCACCTGAGGAAAGCTCAGCTTCTGCAATCAATTTCTCTGGACTTTTGTGAAGATAGAGAAAGGGAGAGACAGCGGAGAGGAGGGTTGTGGGGGAAGTTAAATCTGGCTGCATAATAAAGTACTGAGGGAATGTGAGAAGAAGAAAAGCAACAAAAGTGTGTCTTCTAGCAGAAGAAGAAGAACATTTTCTGCTTTGGTTTTATTTTTAGGGAATAAAAAGAAGACATCAGTATAGTGAAAGATATGGAAATGAATAGGAGTGGAAGGATTGTTTATTTATAAATGTGGCCTGGATTAAATGTGTGGCTCCCCTTCACAGTTTCTAAGAAATACAAGTAAAGAATTTCAGCAATTTTGAAACTTTGTTCTTCTGTGTAACTGGGTTTCCTTTGCTGTAAATATCCTAAGACTAAGTCACGTGCATCCACTTTTTATAAAGGCTAGGAACACATTTACTGAACCTACCAGATGCAGACACTATACCAGGGACTACAGTGGTGGAAAGATTTGAAAAACCCTTCATATTCAGCCTTGGCTTACCTTCCTAGCTTTATCTTCTGCTAGTTCTCCTTCAAAACTCAGATTACGGCTATTGTGTTCTTGCAATTCACAAAGACCATGTTCTACTTCCCTTCTGTGTATATAAACACATTGCTTCTTATGCTGTGTTGGGTGTCATGTGTTTGGTCATCCCCATAACCCTGGGTGGAAATCTCTCCTTCCTCAACTGGGTAAATAAAAGGGATTTAAAAAATAGAAGACACCGAATGTTCACTGTGGAAGTTCCATGGTGAAATGCTTCACTTTAATAATTATTGGCTTTACTATATGTGAAGAAACTTGAGAAATGAATGACTACTCTTTTCTATTTAAATATTAAAGGAAACTGAGGAACAGAGAAGTTAGATGGTTACGGTTACACAGTAGTAATCTCTTCTTTCATTTTAATGCTGTATTCTCCAATATTATCTTGACAAGCTCCTGTCCATATGCTATATTAAAAAAAATCATATATATCCAGAATTTACAGAAAGCTATTGTATGTAATAATAATAATAATAATACAAGCCTAACAAAGAAATGGGCACATTTTATAAATAGGTAATTCTCAAAAGAAGAAATGGAAATGGCCAATAATGAGGAAATGTTCAATCTCATTATTAATCAATGACATTCAAACAAAAATCACAATGAACTGTTTATTACTATCTTTCAGATTGCAAGAGATTAAGGAGGTTTACACTACCCAGCAGTGGTGATGTTAAAACAAATGGGATACTTTCTATGCAGATGGGATGATTAGAAATTAGTTTCTATCTGAAAGGCAGAGAGGGCAACAATTCTCCTAAAATTTTTAATGTTATGTTTTATGTAACAATTTCTGGTATTATATTTCAAGAAAACAACTTGTCAGGTCCATAGAGATGTATGTATGAGGCTGCTTGTTCTATTGTTCTTTGTAACATTGAAAAACTGGAAACAATCTCAATGTCCGTTAACAAGGGATTGGCTAAATAAATGTGATATACTATGCAGTTTTTTTAAATGATGATGTAGATCAGTATTTATCAACATAGAAATGATACTATGTTAAAAAAAACTAAGTTACAAAACTGCATGTAAAATATTACACACACACACACACACACACACACACACACACACACACACATAATGTATGTTTCCAAATGCATAGTAAGACATTTGGGAAACAATTTACAAAATTTAAATATCTCTAAGTATTCAAATTTTAGGTAAGTCTTACTCTCTTCTTTAGTTTATTCCAAAGGTACATGTCAATAATCGGGGATCTGGCGGGTAGGGGAAGCTATTTTTGTGATAGGGAAATAAAATACATTGAGCAATGATTATTTCCTTTTTAAAAAGAAAAGGCATCATTCAAGAAGAAATTACACCAAGTTTTTACTTTGATTTTGTACTTATTTTTGTTTCCCGACAGATACATGTAAAATTCTGGAGAGACAGGAATAGGCCATGGACTGATTTCTGATAGGAAATACACTGAACTAAGGCATTTGTGCCCCCCATCCCCCCCCCCCCGTGGAAGGGGTAAAAACCAGGACATTGAGTTCAACAGTTGCTGGGCAACCCTCTCTGATTGAAAAGGACACCTTAGGGGTGACCAGTGAGACTTCCACTCGAGGTTCTCAACAGTGGCTAATTTTTTTGCCTTTGCCCTTGCAAACTATTCAAACTCAAGGCTCTGGATAAATTCCACTCTTGGAGTTTTCACCTCCTGATAGCAAATGCCACTATTTCAACATCTCATTTGTGCCTGTTTTACTGTTATAAACCTTTGTGTGAGACACATGTGACCTGTGAAACATGTTTCTCAAAACTTAACTCTCTGAGAAATCAGTAACTAATTTATCTCTTCCAATTCTATCATCTAGAGGTGGGCAAAAGGTGACAAAACAGAGTCCACAGAGAGTTTCATTCAGAAAGATGGAAACTTAATTTAGTTATTCTGAAAAATTGCAAACTTTGCTATGTCACTTTAGAAATTTCAAAATCAAGATCTCTGTGTATCCCATTAAGGCTCTGTCACGCTCTCAATAATATTACTTGTGACAGCTCTAAGAAAAGCAATACACATTGGACTCTCAGGTCTTCAGGAATGCACAACTTAATCCACGTGGAAGTAGTTATGTTGTTGAAAACAGGGTTCTTCATATTAAAACAGATTCTGACACAAACTCTGGGATAGTTCCAGAATATTATATGAGGGTGAATTACAGGCAGTCACACAACCTAGCATTGTCCTTTAAGCATTTTTATGAGAGAGAGCCAAAGGCTGGCACACCTCTCCTTCACCAGAGAAGAAAGATAGGCTAAAAAAGAAAATCGTAAGGTTATGAACTATTTTAAGAAAATAAAGCTGCAAAATTGGGGAGTTATAGACTAAGTTCTGATTCATTAATTCTTTTATTCCCTGACTTAGAGCTGGTTAAAAACATGCAGCCCTCTGGTGGGTGACAGAAACCCTCCCGTGCAGAACACACAGAAAAGGGAAAGGCTGGCAGAGTGGGGGGTAGACCCACTCGTTCAGATGTTAATTTATACAGGAACCAAGAATTCAATAATCTCACATCCTCCAGGTAAGGAAAAGCTCCACTCCCCAATTTCATTTGGGAGTTCTATTACATTAAACAATATTCTGTTTGGCCAGACATGCCATTCTTCTCTTGAAGGAAATTAATTTCTTGATTCTTCCAGCTAATATAATCCCAATTCAGTGCTTAAAGTTTTCTCAGGGCACAACTAGATGAAATAAAGTCTAAAGTACCTCCTGTGAGAACTCACAAGATACAGATGGAAACAATAGAGGAAAGGCAAATTGAAGAGGACCAGGTGGGGGAGGGGTGGAGAGATGAGGTGTTAACCTCCTCACAAGCCACATTTGTGATTTGTTAACAGTATTCTATATTCTTAACTCTTTGCAGGATAGGGTTGTTTTATGATTTCCATAGGAAATTGATTTTTAAGCATGTAAGGCCTCTGAACAGGATAAATAAAAGATTACAAGAAAAAGAAACAGTGATTTCTGGTTGTTTGAAAAGCAACTCAACAAGCTTTTACCAGCAAAAGGGAAAGGTCAAGATCAATAAAAAGGCCTTTCCTTTGGAAGGAGATCTGTTTTCAGTTTAACATGAATACACCCTGATGGTGGGCATTCTGAAAACCAAGGAAACATCAAACTATACAACAGATCTGGCCTTGCCAAGAAGACAAAACTTCTCCATTTGAAATTCCCCAACAACAACATGAAAACAAAAAACAAACCTTACCCATGCTGCCCGCTTCCTCAGCCCTCTGTCTGACAGGTAAAGGCTAGTCGCCCTGAAAAATAGTAACAAGTCTTCATGTATAAAGATGTTACTATTCATAGATGCAATTTTATTCTAAAAATGGCTTTTTGGAGATGTCATCTTAAGTGTGATGCTAACATGGGAAATCCTACATGTAGGAAGAGTCTGTCTGGTTTGGAAAACACCGCAGGATATCGAGCATCTCTGATGACAAAATACCTAGCCTTGAAGGTATGTTGATTAAACTCATCGTATCTTACTCTCCAGTTCCCTTTGTAAAGTACTGGCTCAATTTCAAGAAGAGATGATTTTGCTATCTTTTGGGATCTATAAAACAAATAGCATTTTTTTCAGCCTTTTTCCCTTTGAAAAATCTGAATGCTTGCTCCAGTAGTACATTTGTTCTGAACATTTATCTTTTCTATACAAACACACATACACATACACAACACATACCTCACATACATACACTACATACCACATACTCACCACATACTCACCACACACTCATCATACACACACCTCTTTGCACCATACACACACCATATCACATATACATACCGCATACATAATTGATGAATTCATAAACCTGACAGTCACCCATTGTTGCAAGCTTAAATATACCCATTTCCCAGCTCTTACTAGCTCTAATTTCCCTTTTTCCTTCAGATTACAAGTTTGCAATAACAATCTTAACCTTAGATCTGCTCTCATTTAAAAGAAAAAAAAATAAGTAAGTCTGCATCCTTAAGCAACTTAAATGTTATTAGATAACAACTAGTGGGGATGTGTCTCACCATTATGCACTAGTGGGATTCAGCACCAAAGTTGGTCTCCCACCTGGAATGACCTCCTCCTTACACCCTCCACTTTTTCAACTACAAACATTCTATAGTATTCTCAAGGCCCATCTACTCTATAAATAAAAATCCTTCAACCTCTTATTTGTGGACTCTACCAGAGCTTACAAACCCAAGTTTTCTAAGAGCCAGGGAGGTTATTTGCATGATGCAGACCATATGCATTTCAGACATATGTATTCACTACTGAGCAGTAGGGATTGGCAACCAGAGAACATTGCCTCATCTGCAGACGGCAGCAGCCAGTCAGTCGCACTCTATTGCTGCCATGTGGGAATACAGGCCCATTGCAACCTGATCTTCCAGCGCTTTAAGAGATGCCCAAAATCTACAGTTTATGTGAAATATTCCAGTTTTAAATGTTGGTTAAGTTAGGAAGCTTAAGATGATAACTCTGTAATCTGTGTTGGTCTCATGGAACCAATAATATGCAGCCTCTGGTCCCTACCAAACAAATAAAGCTTCATAATAAATGACATGCATGTTACAGAGTTGTGGTATGTGTATATGTCTTACATTACCATTTAGATCGGTATGTCTCAGAGAGACATATAAATGTATAGGTGATATGTAACTTGAAAATAAAGCAGGGCTTTATCTAGTTAACTAAACTTCCCTTATTTTGTGTAAGGAGGGCCTGAGATATTTATATTTAGAAAAGAAGGACACTGGTCACAAAGTTAAGGACCACTGAGCCCGACGGTAAGATCCCAGAAGGTAGAGACTATACACTTAACTATTTTATTCAGAATGTATCAAGAATATTAACTATATGGGTTTGAATAGAACTGATTTGAATCTTTTAAGGCAGGAGTCCCCAACCACTAGGCCTCACACCAGTACTGCTCTGTGGCCTGTTAGGAACCAGGCCACACAGCAGGTGAGCAGCAGGCAGGGCAGGTGAGCAAGTGAAGCTTCTTCTGTATTTGCAGCCGCTCCCCAGCGCTAGCATCACCACCTCAGCTCCACCTCAGATGATCAGGCATTAGATTCTCATAGGAGCACCAGTCCCTGGTGCCATAGAGGTCGGGAACTGCTGTTTTAAGGAACCGGAGTCCAAAGAACCATTTCATGCATTAGAAATTTAATTTTGCCATAGAGTAAGTTTCTAAACTCTAAGCAATGTATGCCATTCTTTCATCAGATCTTAGTAAAAGCTGCCTACTAAATATTTTTACTTTGTAATCTTAGCACTTCTTAATTCATCTAAAAGAGTAAAGAAAAGTGTCTGGCACAGAGAATGCATTCAACGCATGTTAGTTAAACTTAACTAAAAAAATAAACAAAAGACAAAACTTTCACTCATCTTGTTTCTCTGCAGAGACAGTGTTTTTGTGGCTTGGGCTTCTTTTATCAAAAGCATACCCATACCTTTCTGTCAGATAAACTTATTTGGTTTCCTTTTGTAATGGGGTGAGTATTGTACAAGGTTTCAATGCCTTCTTTCCCAACTCAAATTGTCCCTTAGAGGCTCAAAGTACTAACAAAGTGCTTCGCTGCATGAAAGTGCTGTCGACATTTGTCTGGCAAATATGTTGCCAACTGAAAAGCCTAATGGGTCTGTAATTTGTCACGGGCACAATCGAGCTCCAGGCACTTCCACCAGAGAGCGAATTCAACTTTATAAAGAGAAGTAAGGACAGGGAAGTCTTCTAGCAAGATTCCCAATAACCAGAATACGGACATGAAATCCAAAGACGGATAAAACATGGATCAGGGAGAAGGTGCTGATGAAGTGGCAGGCGAAGAGAGAGGACTGGAGCGTGTTTTAGTATTGAAGAGAGAGTGAGGGGCACAGAGAAAAAGGAAGATCTTTGTTATCACCCGTAATCCTAAAACGACCCTAGCAATTAGGCCACATTATTCTTTTTTCTACAGATACAGAAACCGAGATTCAGAAGGCCGAGTAATGTGTCCATAGTCTTACTCAGTCAGTTAGTGGTGTAACTGGGTTTGGCCACAACTTTCTGGCTGTAAAGCTCAAGCCTAGTCACTACGTAACGTCAGTGAGTCACTCACATAGTCACCTGAATTCAGTTAACTAAACTGTGAAGCTACAGATTGAGAAGAAGTTACTGTATATTTTTTTAAGTTAATTTTATTAAAGACATAATAGACTGACCAAAAAATAACAATCTGCCAAGCTATAGAAAATCAGCCCTGTTGCTAGTAAATGTATTCTATTCAAATACATGCTTTTAATACATTTGAGATCTCCTAGATGCCAAGATAGAAATTCATATACATTCAGGATAAGCTCAGGAGTAACCTTCTTTTTTCATCATTGCATAAACATTAAGATATTTTCTTTGAAAAGAATGTTTGTTCACTCAATCACCAAATATTTATTGAGAAACCACCTGGGCCAGAAATTGTTCTGGACTCTGAGGATGACTGAGTGAACAAGACAGAGAAGGCTCATGCCTGGAAGACACTTGTTTAGAAGCAGACTAAATGAAGTAAAGGAGGGAGCGAGGGAGGAGCCATTTATGGATTGACAAATGCTGTGAAGCAGATATTGGGGTGCTCTGATAAGAGAATACATGAAGACGTCCTTTAGACAGGGAAGGCTTCCCTGATGTGCTGATGTTTAAGCAATAGGATTTAAGTCATGAGAAGGAATCGAGCATGTAAAGGATTAAGGAAAGGCTGTTCCAACCAGAAGGTTCTGAGCATGCAAAGAGCCAGTGAGGACAATGAGCTTATTCTGGGAAGTGCTAGCTGGCCACTATGAGTGGGTACAGCAAGCCAGAGTCAGGGTGTGTATTATGGGCTGAGGAGGAGAACTGGGTGGGAGTCAGTCAGACCATCACGGGTCCTATACACCACCAGAGTGGGTTTGGACTTTACTCCAAGCTTCGTAGCAAGCTGCTGAATGATTTGGTCTTAAACAAGGAGCCAACATGAACAAACTATTTGTTTTATTTTAGCTATTGCACCAAAAATGGATGAAATGGAGACTAGTGTGGAAGCTAGAGAGTGGGCTATAGTCTGGGAGATAGCACTGGGATGATACGCTGCATGCCTACCATCTGCCTTCCAGATTTACCCTCCACCCTCTCCTATCCTGCTGTCTACGTCAAAAGCTGGATTATACAGATTGCAACCAGAAGTTCCTTTGTCTTCTAACTTCCAGCTGGGTCCATCCGATGGGAAGCCCTCGCTGGAGTTTAGAGGAAGAGGAGAGAGAGTTGAGATTTTTATTCCCTCAGCTCCCTGCCACCTCTCAGGGTTTCACTCCCAGGCTGTTTGAATCCCTCAACTGAAGGCTGCCGTACCTGTCAGATGGTGTCTCTTACAGCTGTCCCTCAGGATTCCAGTATTCTTCCCTATTCGTACCATAAAAGGCTACTACTGACCTCAGGGCACTGCACTTGAGGGCCCTGTGGTTTGCAAATGACACCTTTATTAAACTCTAGTCAAATTACCCAATTTGTGTATGCCATCTGTTTCCTGCTTGGTTCCTTACTGATACAGGAAGAGAGAGGCAAGATTTGATTTTGAAAAGTTCTCTTACTGGGGGATCTTTGACTAATAGTCTGTCTGCTGATGCTTCGTTTTTGTGATCTAAGAGTCACAAACCCAAAAAGATTAGCAAGAAATCATACACCTCTTTACTTCTTTAGGAGAACCAACACCATAAATTGGCCAAAGAAATAAAATACTGAAATCATGGGTGTGAGGGTTCTGAAAACAAAATAAGAATTCATGATCACCAATATTTGATTTCAGGCCCTTTACCAAGAACTCTTACTTAAATATTTAGATTTATATTTCTCATTAGAGTTTTCATTTTTTAATCAATGTTTATTGGGTGCCTACTACTTGCAAGGCACTATTTTAGGCACTAGGAATAGAGTAGAAACCAAATCAAAATGCCTACTTTTTTGGAGCTCACACTCCAGAGAATACAAAAAATAAACATATTGGCAATGCCTTATGTGCTCATCAAACACAGTTAAAGAAGAGAGGAAGTAGAACATTTATGTAAGACAGAAAGCCTTTCTTAAAAGGCAGCATCTGAGCAGAGACCTAAAGAAAAGGATGAAGTAAGCCATGACGATGCCCAGGGGAAGCGAGACACAGAGGAGAGGACTATTAGAGGCCAAAGTGGGAAATGCCCGACACTCCTGAGTAACAGTGAAAGGCCTGTATGGTGGGAGCAGAGAAGGCAAGGACAGTTGGCAGCCTACAATCAGGGAGACAAGCGGGGCAAGGCCACCAGCCCTTTGTAGAACTTTGGCTCCTATTGTGAAACAAGGGTTTTGAGCAGAGTAGAGACAGAACTTAGTTTTAGGAGGGTCATTCTAGCTGCTGTGTTTCAAATAAGATGGCAAAGATAGAAAGAGAGAAAACAGGCAAAATTCTTGGGCAGAGATGCTGGTGGCTAGACCAAGGTGGGAGCACTTATGTTTGATAAGCTTTTTAGATATCTAAGTGGAGATAAATAGGCATTGGATATACAATCAAAGTCTGGAGTTGAGAAAAGAGATCTGTGCTGTAGATTGAGAAGACATCAGTATCTACCCACAAGCCTACATGACACCATCGAAGGAATGAAGACAGGGAGAAGAGACGGTTCTAAGGATGGAACCCTGCAGCATTGTAGGTTAACAGGTCAGAAAGAGAAGGAGGAATCAGCAAAGGAGACTGAAAAGGAGTGACCAGTACAGGAGGAGAAAAAAACAGGAGAATACAGTGTCCCTCAAACCAAGTGAAAAAAAGGATTTCAAAAAAGAGGAAGTGATCAACTTGTCATGTATTGCTGATGAATTAAATGACAATAAAACAGGCAGCAGAACAATGAATTGGGCAAAGAAGGGGCCTCCAGTGACTCAATGTTTTAAGAAGTAATGAAGTTGAAACTCTGATGGAGAAAATATATATGGACAAACTCCTCTGATGTTCTTCGTTATTGATGGGGAGCAGAAAATGGTGGCCAGAAGGAGATAGGCTGTTTCTTTTTATTGAATTTGGAGATATAGCATCTTTGAATGCTGCTGGAAATTATCTAGTAGGGAGAAGAACCCAAATGATGCAGGAGAGAGCAGATAAGTGCAGGAGCAAGTGGGGATGGGGTTCAGGACAGTTGGAAGGCCATGGATGGGAGCAGACAGTTCATCTTCTGTAACAGAACGCATGGCCTAGTGGCAGATAGGCTGATGAGAGCATGTGGAGCTTTCTTCCTGACAGAGCTTTCTCAGTAAACTGGGAAGTAAGGTCATCCACACAGCAGGAGAAGCAGAAAGGAACCACTGGATGTCTGAGGAGAAGAGAATGTGAAAAAGTCATCTAGGGCAAGTGGGTGGAGTAGGGACAGGAAAGTTTGTTGGGCAGTGTGCTGGGCTCCAAACTGTCTTCGATACAAATCCATAATCTCATTAATACTAATGAGAAACATTAATATTAACCTAAGGTAGGGGGAAAGTAAGATGTTAAGTTAGGAAAATACAGAAGACACGGCAATCTGAAGCTATGAGAAGAATTCCAAATGTCGTATTTGGTGGCATTCTACTAAAGTTACCACAGACGGTACTCAATTCCAACCTGGGAAAGGAGAATGTGTAAGGCAGTCACTGAAAGAGAAGTGAATTAAAGGGAATGTGTCCCCAACAGATGTGAGCAATTCAACCAACACGACATTCAAATATATAGAAATGATTTTTATCTTAGGTTCTTTCTCATTTAGCCTTTCATGTTCTGAGAATGTAAAAAATAAATGTGAAATTCTACTTTTAAAAGCTTTCTTGTAAATTATCACTGATATGTAAAAGCCGAGCTCATAGATAGAACAAAAAAAAAAAAGAAAGAAAAAGATAGACTAATGACCCCTGACATTAGAATTTAAAATGTCCAGCATGCAAATCCACTTTCCCTCCACTCTTTTGTAATGCAATAACCAGCGAGAATTAGAATTGCAAAAATGCCAAAGAGCTACATGGAAATTATACAACAAAGTAGTTCCGCAGTGATATTGAGAAAGGAATATGAAATGAATACAAGATAACATAGAAAGGCAGAATCTGGGTTATGTATGTATGAGTGTGTGTATATGCACATGCATGTCTGAGAGAGAACAAGATAACAAATTATTTCCTGCTTTGATTCACTCTCCCTGAACAAAATTTAAAATATAGACTGTGGTTTTGTCACATTTCTATAATAAAACACATGATTCCTGTTTTAGTTCCAAATGATTTTTCACTAAATGGTTTTTGAAATATTTACTCATAAATATAAAGGTGATCTTTTGAATATCTAATTTAAAGACATAAATTAAAAAATCAAGCAATTTTCAAGACAGACTCCAAAACTCCGATACTATTATTTCTTACATTCTTAGGCACCACAGAAGTCCAGTGCTACATATATTTCCCTCTGGGCTCCAGTTAAACACTTGCATTGTGACAAAGAAAGTAAGCTGAACTGTTTCCTGCCCTACAACTAGAATTCAAACAAGTTTTGAAAAACCATTTGGCCCACAGATCAGATTCACAGACATGTGCTGATGCCTATTCCCACCCTTCTCCTTGCCCCTCATCCTGATTTTCTTTTCTGTCTCTCTCCCATCCACATAATGAAAGAAAGAGAAGTTTCTCTACTTGCTTGGCCCATGGGGAGACAGAAAAGAAAAGCCAATGTCTAATAATTTCTTAGTCTTCTACTAGCTTCCATCCAATCTAAAATAATTTCATGCAGATCCTAAGCTCATATATCCAAAGAGAACTCAGTTATTAATTCAAAGGCAGTGCAACCAAGGGTAGACACCTCCATGTGTGTATGGTGAGCAAGTGGTGTAGTACAAAGAGGAAATGATGTGGAATTAAAACACCTGGTGTGGATCGTACCACCACCTGCCCACTCAATATCATCCTCTTTTTCTTTGTCACTTATAAATCCATAAATTTTTGAGTGGTTTAGATAAAAATAAATAAATAAAAATACTCAGCTTCCAGAATTCTTTGCATCCAGAAGTGATCATAATTATACTAATTGAACAATAAGATCAACAGGGAGTTGAACAATAAGATCAACAATAAGATCAACAATAAGATCCAGGAAAGTTTGTTGAAAAGGGAAGACTTGAATCAATTAAAGCTAGCTTTTGCCTTTTGCCCATTGCCTTTCCTCTCTCTCCTGCCTGTAATGGCCAAAGATGAAGCAGCTAGCTTGTAACCATGAGATCAAAAGTCCCATTGCAAGGCATGACAGATAGAAAGATAGAAAGAGCTGGGTCCTGAAGGCACTCTGAACTTGTTGAAGTATCATGGCAGAAATAAACCCCTCTTTGGTCAAGTCACTATTGATGGTTAAATTTTTGTGTCTACTTGTCTTGGCTATAGTTTATTTAGTCAAACATGTCTGCATGTTGCTGAGAAGTTATTTTTTTAGGTGAGATTAACCTTAAAATCAGTAGACCTTGAATAAAGCACATTACCTTCCATAATTTGTGTGGACCTCATCCAATCAGTTGAAGGCCTAAGAAAAAGACTAACCTTCCCTGAAGAAGAAGGAATTCTCTCAGCAAATTGCCTTCAGTATTAAGCTGCAAGATCAACACTTCCCTGAGTCTCCAGTCTGCCATCCTACTCTGAAGATTCTGGACTGCCAGCCTCCACAATCATGTGAGCCAGTACCTATATATATACATACACACACACACACGTATACACACACACATATATACATACATATACACATATGGTCTGTTTCTCTGGAGAATCCTACGATACCAATTATATGGGTACCTTTTCATTGCCACCAAATGTAATTCTCTCTGACACATGTGAGATTTTCCACTTTATCAGCTGTGTAACTACGTACATGTCTTTGTGACATCAGCCTCTAGAACTGCTGAATGGGAATGTGACTAGTGCTGACTCCATAAGCTGGTTGTAAGAGCTGCATGAGAGAGTCTATGTAAAAGTACTGTGTAAGTTATAAAGCCCAAAGGAAATGTTAGGGAGTAGTATCATGACAGGCCCACTGGGCCAATTCACAACCATAATTCTTCTTCATTTATGGTAAAATTCATTTAAAATAATTACCTTTACATCTGATCAACTGAAAGTCATCTTGTTATAGGTCACCTGTATCTCAATAAGTGGGGGGGGTAGTCATTATAGAATATTTGGAAGTTCAGAAAGGCACAAGGAAGAAAGCAATCAACCATACTACCCCTAGCTACTGTAATCTACTAATAACAAGCATTTGCTGAGTTCTTATTATGTACTGGGCAGTGTGGGGAGTACTTTAATGCATTAAAATACTCCTACAAAGGTAAGTACTATTTTGGTGCCCATTTTGTAGATGACAAAACTAAGGATTAGAGTGAGTAAAGGGCTTGTCCCAGGACACACAGGTAGTAAATGGCAAAACCAGGATTCAAACCCAGGTCTAAATAATGCCAATAGTCCTGCACTTAACCACCAAGTCACACGGTAGGTGATGAGCTATGTCCTTTAATCATGTATTTGCTAATATAGAATTGGAATATGATTGGGTAACCCCTAGGCAAATAAAACAGTATATGCACATTGCTCAGCATATAAATAAATCAAGATTCTGGTATTACAGGGCCACTAGCTCTCTTGCTCGGGACAGCATTCTAATTTGAAATTTTCGTATTAGCTACTCCTGCTAACACTGCCTTTTACTTCAAATAAAGATACCCCTTCTGTCAGGTACCCTGATGTTTATTTGTAGAAGGTGGGTTTTATCCATTTCAAACTGCCTATACATCCACAATCTCACTTTTACTTTCCCTATAGCCTTCCTAGTTGTGAAGGGCAGGTGTTACTAACTCCATTTTCCAGGTGAAAGAACTGACCCTTAGAAAGGTTAAGTAAGTCATCCAAGGTCACATAGCAAATTAGTGGTACAAGCAGTATTGGAAAGCCTATCTCCTAAAATCCGGCCCAGTACATTTTCCATTATGCTATGCTCCCCTCTACCTGTCACTTCAACCATTCCTGAGGGGCTTAGAGTTGATGGAGCATGCTATCGATTCTTCAGGGTAAAACTATCCTATCTTGGTAGGAAAATGCATGCGTGTGCATGCACGCATGCACACACACACACACACAGAGCTAGATACACTGTAATTGCATCTGACAAAATGGTTTTATAACAGTCCAGTCAAGGATGCAGAAGACTCCCAGGCTGCTTTTCAGAAACAGAACCCAGAGGGTCAATTTCATCATGAAACAAGATTTCCTCAGTTGTGGGTGAGTGGGTAGGTGGGTGGGTAAGTGGATGGACTGAATTAACAATGGAACAGTGGACTGCAGGGTAAAAGCTTTTTTATCTTTCTTTGCTATTAAGCAGTGGCAATGCAAACATGGACTGAGGCATGCCCAAGCAAGAATATGGAGAAAAGTTTCACCTTAAACCTTCTATATATATCTATTTCTAAGTTGCAGGGTATTACTCATAATTTTTAGAAATAACAAATGACTATTTGTACTCATTCTACATAAATATTTGTAAAAAGGAAAGAGTTAGGGAGTACTGATTAAGAAAAAAAAAATCCCATGATGCAATTATGGACATATTCAGTCTTGCCTGAAACCAAAGAAAGTATAAATCAAGGTAACATACTGCTTTGCCAAATTAGCTTTAAAACCAGGATTTTCAGGTGGAAACATGTGTTCTTCATAAGCTAGATGAGCAGTCAGATATTTGCCTCAATGGCACTGGCCACAGCAAAGGAGAAGATAACTTCTCTTCTCCCAGCTGGTTTGATGAATGGACATCAGAAGGCAAAACGAGAAACCGCAAGATTTAAAGCTCAAAGACAAAAGACTGGCACTGGGTTTGGAGTTCCTAGGAAACTGAAACAAGAAGCCTTCTAAACATGCTGTCAAAACTAGCACCGGTGACCTCTCATCAAGTGAGGAGCAGTACTAAAAGCTATACCGCCTGGAATGACGTTACCTTGAAAATCATCAGAAAGCCACAAAAGTCTTTTTTTCTGTTATGTTAGCAAAAGAAAGTTTAGGAAGCTTAGACATCAGGAAACTGTTCACCCTCTCAAAAAGGAATTTGCCACAAACTCACAGATATCCAAATTGTGGACCAAGTTTCCTTTCAAACAAAAATTACTATCAGTGTATAAAACTGAAAGGTAAGTTTCATCTAAAATGATTTGAAGCCCACCAATTTTGGCTAAGGAGTAAGGGCATTGGGAAAAGTTGAAGAAAATCCAGGGGAAAAAGTTTAATCAAATATGCTTTCACTGACGACCATAGGATTCATGCGATCCAATCATGGTACCACGTCACAAAGACAGAAGTGCAATCCAGGATCCAGAAAGTGCTTCCCATTTTCACTTAAAAACATGACAAAATGTAAAACAGAGGAATCCATTATTTACATGTAGAAAACACCATAAAATCAGTTTCTTCTCATTACTGCCTTTCTCAAGGTTCCTCACGTGGTTAGCAACTGGCTCATGAACACTCCCCTCCTGGCCCTTACCAAATATTCAAACACCCAATCTGGGCAAACTATCTTGCTTGCTCTCTTCACTTTCAACTCTATTATATAGTTCAACACAACCTCTCACTTTCTTTAGTTTTCTTCCACTTTCTTTAGTTTTGAGAAGACCTGGGAGTTTGCCAAGGGACTGCAAATTCTTTCTGTGTAGAAGCTAAGGAAGGAAATGGTGAATATCCACATATTAATAACTTTATCCTGCAACACCTTATTACGTTTTGTCCCTTAGAATTCCATTGTCTCAAACAAACTCAAAAGCTAGCCCTTTAACAGAGGAGGCTCTTCACATGGTAGATGAGAAATTCAAGATTCTCAGAGATCCAAGGGACTCAAGTCTGACTCCGCAGATCGTGATCTTCCTACGACATCGAAGATAACAATAGGAACTAGGGTGAGAAGAGATCTTTTCCCCATGTCACTCTGACGAAGTCAAAAAATGTTACCATATGCCAGGCACTGGGCTATGTAGTGAGGACACAGAAATGAATAATTCAAGAGCCTTGTCCTCAAAGAGGTCAGTCTAATACAGTTTCTCAAGCCATATTCCTTAGAACAGTGTCATCTGTATAAAGAGTTTCATGTCCCAAATACTGAATATCTTTTTAGCTAATTTTTCAAAACCATCCTAATCCTAAATTAAAGAAAATTCGTTTCTTTATTCCAGCACTCCTCAAGTTTAATTCATCACTGAACTGTTTGCCTTGCAAAATACATACCTTGAGATGGGCTTACAAATGTTAACACAGGAAGATTCTATCCTTAGCTTAAAGAAATATATAAATAACTGGCATTTTTAAAGCTAAAGTAAGGATAATGAAAGCATTTTCATATAAAGTACATTGTATTTCAACCAGAAAGGTAAGTGAATCTAAATGTTGTCCAAACTGAAAGTGTCTTTGCTTGCTGTAATGAGAAAGAGAGCAAAAAAATTAATCTGGCATGGGTATCTATTTTGCTTGTGTAGGCAGTGGGAGAGGTGTCTAGCCTTCAGAGATATTAGGAGAAACTGAATAAAATCAAATCTTTGGTATCCATAGAGGTTACAGTCAGGAAAACTTCCTAGCATCCAGCGAGGGGATGGTGATAGGTCTTTCTTTTGTCTAGCAGTACTATAGCATGGTTCTACCACCAGCTGCAGTATCAATGGCTGTTTTCTCACCAGGCCAGTTCTGCAGTATGGTTTTAGGCATTGTTCCTGGAAGCTGAGCCTCAAAGCCTGTTTTTCTGGGACTCCCAATGATTCTTTGAAATGTTTCATATCCTTTAATAAATTCTTCATCTATTTAAACTAGCCAGAGCAGGTTCTGGTGTTTACAACTAACATCCCAACCATATTTTCCTTCTTCCACTTTCAATATCCAGGTTTTAGCCATTTACAACCTAACATTTCCCTCTCAGGAAACTCTAATCTAGCAATATTTTCTGTAGAATCTCCACTGCCCTCTTTTACCTCCAAGCCATAAGTAATCAATAAGACTGACTCTTATTTCTAGAATCTGTATTCCCTTTCCAACTCAATCTTCTTTCTTAGCCTAAGGCTAGCCTACTTATTGTATGAAATATACTTTTCTGTCAGTCAACATGGCAACACCTCTTTGGCTGAGTCAAAAGCCTAGCTCTTCATCCATCATTCAAGTTGTAAGTACATCCCTGGACACAACAGTGCTTTGAACCCAGTATTTATCTATCTATTCTACCCTCAACAATCATTTTGTCTCCTTTTTTTGGTTATACTTTGCATAGCTCTTCCAGTGTTAAGAAATCTGTCAGAGTGATCTCAAAACATGAGCTGAGCGGTCTCTGTGTTAAAACAGGCAGAAATGCCAGGAATTAAATCAGTTCCCAGACTATAACTTAGGCAAATTTTAGGGGCATCCGGAGCACACACACGACTCTCCAAGTGGACAGTGGACAGTCTCAGTACCTTCTCAGGATTACAGTTTAAGAGCACAGGATCAAGCTAGACCACTGAAGAAGACTGTTAAAAGTGCTAGAGGAAATATTTAAATAGCCATCTCATGAGAGAAAAGAAAAGCATATTTCTTGATGCAGTAATTAAAAAAAGATTTAGATCCGGTGTGCAAACTCCCATAGAATCCTACTTAGCCCCCATCTCTATGTCAAAGCAAACTTAGTTTCACATCAGTGGTGCTTCTCATTTATCTTAATGCTAAGGATTTATTTCTTATGCAAAATTGTTCATTTTACTTTAAAAAAAAATCACATTTGCTTCTTCAAGAATTTTCATTAAGCCAAGGTGTCATGAAGCTGAAAATCTGCAGACGCAATTTTGGCTTTCTTCCGAAGGAAACTCAGAGGAGTGCCCAATCCAGGCAACTGCGAATTAGTGCAGGGACTGCTAACAGATTCTTAACAGTGTGGGGGAGAGAAAAACATAAATTGTATATAACGACTTAGAAAGATTTCTGCTCTAACCTAAAGTTGAACCAATAAGTTTGTCTAGACTGTACTATGACTGTCTGTGGCCTAGAAACTGAATTCCTTAAAAAAAAAAATTACAGTTGAAACTCACAATGGTTATGTTGTACACAGGAACTTGGTTTAATAATCTGGTACCTGGAAGCACACTGATTATCACTGAGATAAAAATTAAACATATAGTTGGCAGACTGTGTGGACTGCTCACATTTCATCTGTATTTAGTTATTTAGGCACCAACCATAGAGTCACAATCAAAATGTAAGTGGGAAAGGTCACTGACCAGAACAAAATTATCAAGTTACCAATGGAATGTCACAGAAAATGAGAGAATTTCAGTGGGTGGGAGGGGGGTTTGGGTGGAGAATCAAACTTTAGTCAAATATTTCAGGCAAAAAAGATGGACATTAACAGTTATCTGTACAGCAATAGCCAAATCAGAGAATTGCCAAAACAGTCAAAATGTAACAATTAACCCAAGGTCAAAACCTAGAATACCTATTTATTAGTGTATTCTCTCGCTCTGTGCCCAATTAAGCTCGAACATCTCCTTAGACTTAAACCCTGGATCATATGGGTGTCTAACACCTTCCAATGCAATATTCTTGATCACTAAGGAAACTCTCCCAGCTCATCCCATTAGTCTTTATAATCACTATATTAAATCATTCTTCCTGTTTTCCCCCAGCTACCATTTGTGTGCCATTAAAGCATTTCTGTTTTCCTGGAGTCTCAGCCCTTAGATATCAGTGGCCATTTGGTAATTTTTCTTTTTTCTCATAAATTAAACCATTGCAGCATCTAGCAAATGACCTGGCTACTGCTTTAAAACTTTAGCTGTAACTTAAGCTTCCTAAGAAGCACTCTATTTAAGCCACAATATCATTGCTCCTCTAATTTACAAGATAATCATCTAATTCCCTTTTGTTAAACTATTTGGCCTTTAGCCTTATGGTTTATTCACTGGGGAACAAGATTATGGCTGCCCAGGCTAAAGCTACATTGTACTTATTGTGACTTGTTACAAGTTTAATTAATGCCAAACAATGCCAGCCCAATTTCTGGCTTAATGCCATCTCTTTTCATATAGCTGTACCCTCACTTGCCTTCAATAGCCTTTTTGATTAGTATTTTTCCAAGTGCTTCTAAACTCTGTCCTCTTGTTGAACTAATACATTCCCACTGGAATGTGGCCACTCAATTTTAAAACTAAAATTTTCAGTCAGGATTTGCAGTTACACTTTTGATGGATAAGCTTAAGGAAGATATAAAACTGGTAAAACTATCTTTATGATGACATCATCATTGACAGAACAAAGTACATTTTATAAAATTCTTTCACATACCTTATTTCATTTGATCCTTAAGAGGGCTCAGAGACCTGGGCAGAGTAGAAATAACTATGTCCATTTTATTGATCATTAGTTTCCAAACTATATCAATGCATACCAAACCTATAACATTGTTTAAACTAACACAGCCCCTTTATTTTACTTTATTTTTTTAAACATCTAAATAAGACCATCATTTGCACACACACACACACACACACACACACACACACACACACACATGCTGTCTTTTAAATAAGGGAAATTTGAAAGCCTCTGTTATAGAGAAAGAAATTGAAGTTCCACACGGAAGTGATTTTACCAAAGTCGAACAATGAATAATTTAAAAAGCTGGGAAAACCACTCAGGTTTCTAGCCTCCAAGGACCAGTATTTGTTTCCAATACACTCATATTCCCTTGTAGGAAAAGTCAATGCATTTGTGAGCCCATTTTCATCAGTTTAATATATTTTTAAATAGTCTTCTTGTTGATTGTCAAGCTTCGGGCTCTAGACAAGCTGGATATCTCTTATAGATTCATTATGTCATTCCTTTACCAGCAAGCTTACCCTATGTTGGTCACTATATTACACTGGGAATACAAAGGCACACAGAAGGACTGGAAGACTGTTTCTGTGCCAGTCAAGCAGCACACTAGTGGGCCTTCATGAAGGAATTCAAGACCCAGAGAAAATCACTGAAAATGACGAACAAATGGCAAAGAAACATCAAGTCCTGAGGAAAGAAAGGTTAATAAGGAGGTTAATACTAAAAGAGGAGAAAAAAAGAAAAGAAAGTAAGAGAGAGAGAGAGCGAGAGAGAGAGAGAGAAATTAAGAAAGAGAAAGAAAGAAAAGAAAAGAAAAGAAAGAAAAAAAGAAAAGAAAGAGAAAGAAATGAATCATAGGAAACAGGGCTCATGGACTTATAGTTCCTCACTACTTTTCAACTTAAAAGGAAACAAATTTATAGCTACTTGACCTCTCTCAGGCCCACTCTCATGTGCAAAGTAGAAATGCTATTACTAATTCTCTCTACTTTGCAAAGTCTAAGGTAAAAATAATGCAAGATAAAATACTTTGATGGCTCTTAGATGACCATATTTTTCACGAATAAAGTAACAAGTAACAGGAAAGGGCACTGCTTGGCTAAATGATGAAAGGTGTTAGGTACTAAACTACTTGTATAACTTTGTCCAAAAGTTGTTTTATAATATTTTAAAGGCCTTATCACGCTAACAGAATTCTCAAGATAAACCCAATTGCAAAAAAAAAGAAATTGTCTCAAAGTTGAAGAACTCAGTCAAAGAAAAACCTTAGATTCTATGCAGAGGGGCTCCATCACTGGTTCCAGCCCTCACTCCCAGAAAAAAAGTTAAGCTTAACCACTCAAAATATGTTAACCAAGAATCTATTGTGTGTTGTGTTCTATTCTAAGTTCTGGGGAGAGATAAGTGAGCAAGACAGGATTGTTTCCTGTCTTTACCGAAGGTAATTCTACTGTGGGGAGTGAAGGAAGGGGCTAAGGAGATACCAATAAACACAGAAATAAGTGTGTGAACAAGATGTATCAGTATAAAGTCCATAAAACAGATGACATCACAGTGAATTACAAGGGTGAAGAAGAAAGGTAGTTATTTAGTTCAGGTGATTAGGAAAGACCTTTCAGGGGAGGTAGCATGTGAGTGGAGATTGGAATGATATAAGGAAGCCAGGACAGGAAAATCCTAGGCCATAGCAAGTCCAAGGAAAACCCAATGATAAAACTGTGAGGCACAGACAAGATGCAAAATAACTTGCTAGAAAGATAACGGTATTAGGGAGACACCATCACAATGAGAATTTAACTCTATCTTGATGGAGAGAAGCCAGTTACAAGCTTAATACTAACCTGAACAATCTCTCTTTAGTATCCAGTTCATCTGCTTTCTGTTTTGGCCACTTGAGTAACACTAGAAGGGAAAATTTGGAACCAAACTACCAAGGGGAAACATAAATATAGTAGCCACACTTTATCCTTTTGGGTGTCAACAGGTCATTAGAGGGTCAAGGAGCACCAACATGGCTTTATTTGGTGGACAATCATCAAGTCAGTGTAGAGTCAGAAGAGTAAGACTTTAGAGGCTAAAGATATGCTCCATCAATGGGAAGCCCTGGTAAGAGACCAGATGACTTCAGGATTGAGACCATCCCACAAGGGACCTGGGCTGGCTGTGGCCATCCACTGAAAGTTACTGCATGCTCTCAGGTGGCCAGCTGTATTCAGTTCTCTCCTTCTAGGTCCCTGTAATTGTTTCCTCCCCTTGCTCCTTCAAGCCCGGGAGGTAAGAGACCCTACTACTACCAAGTTACTGTACTCTTTCTTTTACACCTGCTTGGGAGATGGAGATATGAACAAAGGCCAGAGGTGTAGTTTGAGTAGACTCTTGGATGTTTTCCACACAGAGATGATCGCTGAAACTGGAATCCTGTATAAAGTCTCCAGAAAACACATCATCAAGAGACAAGAGCAGCTGATCGATGAGTAAACTTCAGGAGGTAGGAAGAAAAACAAAAAAACAGGGCAGAGAAATAACAGCTGGAAAGGTAAGAGGCAGAAGCAGAAATGTGCACTTTCCAAAAGCCAAAAGAAAAATTTTAATAAGTCAGTCAAAGAGTGATAACTGAGAACAGCCTTTGGATGTGGTAACTGAGATTTTGGTGCCAAGGGAGAAAGTAAGGATAGGAATGATCTGTCGCAATGATGGAATCCACAGGTTAGTGGAAGCCCATGAGCCCATTTCTTCCTGCACTGCAGGTAGAGAGTGTGCCATTGAACACCCCCAGAGGGGAACGCTTTCTTGATTCATTTGGCCATCATTCACTGTACTCCTGATGTGAGCCAGAGAGTTTATTCACTACAGCATCTTTGCTCTCTGATGAATCAGAAAGCTGACCTTCATGTCCACTGAGTTTTGTTCCAGAGAAAGCACAGCAACTGAGCAACTCCCCAGGCACAGGGGGACAGAATTTGACAATGATAGAAAAAAGGGTTCCTTTCCTTCTTTGGACCTATGGATTGTGTTGCAGCATACTGTAGTTGCAAAAGGGGTATGATGGGCAGCAAGTGATTTCAATACATTTTATAGCAATTAGTAATTGCTGAGAATTTACCATATGCTTAGTAAGAAGACAAGTACTGTGAGAGACAGAACTAAATGAAATTTTCCCTTCCCTCCAGAAGCTGTGTGACACTAGAAACAAAACCAATACACAGGCAACAAACAAAGGAAAAAACACAAAGCAATTTTCACAATTAGTGACAAAGGGTGGGATTATCTATAGGGACGTATAAGAAGAATTCAGTGTCTTATTTTTTTTGTTCATTGCACATGTTTTCTAACATTTCTCTATTTAGCATAAATTAATATTAAAATGAGGGGGAAAAAAACAAAAGCAATTTGTTCTTTTTTTAAATAGAGTAAAAAATAAGACAGCTCTGGGATTAAATCCTAGACATGCTTCTTCCTAACAACTTGACCTTGGGCAAGTTCCTTAACCACTAGGTACTTAAATTTCCTCATCTATAAATTCCTTAGATGAAGGGAAGGCAGCAGGTATTTTCTGTTAAGAAAGCAGGAAACAAGACCATAACCCACAAGTAACTAATGTAAATAATAAAATCTTTCAATTTTACCAGCTTACTTTAGTTGCCATTTTAAATTAAAATTCCTAAAGTTACTTTTATTCATAAAGAATTCAGGAAGAAATGTAGTGTACCGTGTTTAAGAATAGAGATGGATCAAGCTCTAGCTCTGCTATTTACCAATAACTGACCTCAAATAAATTACTTCACCTCCCTGAGTCCCAGTGACTTTATCTATAAAATGGGGATAATAATAGAACCCACTATATAGGGACACTGAAGATAATGCATAACAAATGCTATCATGGTACTTGACACAGAATAAGTCAGTGATTAATGTTTATACACAATTATAATTATCATCTGAAAAGGCTGGTGTTGTATCAGACAAAACTAAGAAAAGACAGGCATGAAAATGTACTGTCTTTTTCATCTTGATATCACAGGTGGCTTGCACAGGACCCATCACAAGATAGAGGTTTGATAAATACTTGTGAATAAAAAATGAATGGGTAAATGAATGGGATGATTTTCTCATTTCATCAAGGGCCATGTCTATATATTACTAAATTGGCCTAGACCAAAAAAATAAATAAATAAATTCAGTGAGTTCTCTGAATTTATTCAGTAAGGGGTAGGAGAATCCAGAGGCATCACTACAGCTTAAAAATACTACCTAGTTATTCAACTGCCAGTGAGAAGTTTATCTCACTGGGAAGAAGCAGAGGGTTTCTTTCATCTCTCAGAATCTTGATATTCATCTATAAAAGAAAAGTCAGTTTTAAAAAAGAAATCAAGGAAGTAATGAGGGAAGAGGGAAGAAAATGACCAAAAAAAAAAAAAAAGGAAAGGAAAACAGAAGATGGAGAAGAGAAAGGTCTCCTCATACTAGAAACATATTTTACTATCCACCACCACTGGCTGTTACACTATTCTATCAGCATCTTCTAGCTACAGTTTCTAACCAAGGGATAAAGTGCAGAGGCTTCCAAGTCATGACCCATGTAGGTAAAATCTTGTCACAAGTATAAAGGGAAATGTTTCCATATATTGGAAAATATATATTTATGTAAATGCCACCAACTCTACCTTAAAAAGTAGAGCAAAGAATCAGGAAATGTGAATTGGTATAACATCCCTACCACAGCTTATCACACATACTAATGTTTTCTTGCATATTTATCCATCCTACTGAGCACTGCTCAAATGTTACTTCCTCAGAGAAGCCCTCCTTCACTCTTCAGCCTGGGTTGGGTACTTTGTTACTTGCTCTCATATCATCTGGTAGCCTTTCATTAGAGTGGTTACCACTGTTGTAATTAAATAATTATTCATATAATTAATTGTTTAATATCTGTGTCCTTTGCCAGGGTTAATGGCAGTTCCATGATGGTGGTGGTGTTGTCTGCCCGTTCACCCTGAAATCACCCACACTTGCACATGTCTTGCATGAAATAGATAAACAAATACATACATGTACAGTTGATCATCACTATTTGTGGGTTCTATATTTGTGAATTTTCCAATTTGCTACAATTTATTTGTAACCCTAAAATCAATACCTCTGGCTCTTCATGGCCACTTGTAAATATTGCAGAGTGGTAAAATATTTGTTGCCAGACACACACATTCTCGACTGAGGTCAAAAAAAGTGACACACTGCCTTCTTGTTCCATTTCTCATACTGTAAACAAGTATCTTTTTTGTAGTCTATTTAGTGCCATGTTTTTCACATTTTTGTGCTTTTTGTTGGTGATTTTGATGTTTAAAATGACCCCCAAGTGTAATGGAGTGCTATCTATTGTTCCTAAGTGAAAGAAAACTGTGATGTGCATTTCGGAGAAAATACAAGCGTTTGGTAAGCTTCATTCAGGCACAAGATATAGTGCTGTTGGCCATGACTTTTATGTTAACGAATCAACAATATATATTAAATAATGTGTCTTTAAACAAAAAACAAAAATAAAACACAAGTTATATGTTCATCAGTTAAGAAAAATGTTATGGCCAGAGGCTTGTAGGAATCTAACCTTATATTTCCCCTAAGAGAATTGGCTCATTCAATATCTCTGGAGACTTTATAGAGCACATTAGTGTAAAAACTGAGAATCGACTGCATATATATTGAATATATATATATATATATATATATATATATGTATATTTAGTAAGTTTGTGTGTGTTAGCATATGTATATATGTTTAGTAGTTCTTAACCATTTTGGAGTCATAAAACCTGTTTTAAATTTAGAAAGACATGGATACCAGAACTTGAGGGGCAGTGTGAGTGGAGGTATGCACATAGATAGAGCCCTATAATGCACAACTCTAGGATGTGGGGGAAGTGTGCTGGTATTCACATTTTAGTCTAAGGGAATTGCTCACCACCAAGTGTTGTTCAGTGTGGTGGCACTTCCTACAAATACACACATACACACACATTTGCTTATGATTCTGGGCATTCATGGCCTTCTATCACGTACCTCAGGTTCAAACCCTAACATAGACATTAATATCAAGAGAGACAGAGGTTAAAATAGATAGATGAATAAATATATATCACATATGGTACATTTAATTTTACTTCAAATTTTTTACATTAAGATTTAAGTCATTTTTATTTCACCCACTAATAACAAACCCTGTACAATTCCAAATTATATGTATCCCCAAAAGAAAGATAACTTGTTATGAAGCACTGACTTAAGACATTGCTTAAGGTGAACTGAATACAGGCAAAAAAAAACCCCACAAAAGTTGAATTATATGAACATGTGTGTGTGTATATACATACATATAAATAATGTTAAACTGTCTTATGTGTCTTATGCTTTTTGGAAGCAGTTAACTACTAAGCACCTGACTCTGTATCCTTTGAATAATAGACATTTCTTAGTAAAGCTTCTAATTAGATTTGTTCATTAAGAATGAAAATGGAAAGAAAAAAAAAACCTGTAAAAGGTGCTGTGGAAATTTTTGTAGTAACTAGAACAATTATACCATTAATAATTCAAAGCTGGCTGAAAACTATACAATTTTGAGTGATTTATACCGACCGGAGTTGGCATATGTTGTACCACAAGTAGATTTGAGGTCACCAAGAATCCACTTCACAGTTTTCCCAGAAGTTTAGAGTCAAAAAGGTCACTTGTGGTTAAAGATCTTTTGGATTAGTCTTTTAAATCAATGCATAAAATAAAGATAATTTACATATCAATAGGCTAATACTCTGGCTTTGAAATTAAATGAATTTTTAAAAGATTTAAGTAACTGCAGAAAAGGTCAGTTAGGCATTAACTATACATAATGTGATTTTTGAAAACTACTTGTCTTATTGGTTTATTAATATTTTGTATTCATTGTCATTGTTGTTCTAAAAATTGCATGCATAATTAGCAATGCACCAAAGTCAAAGACAGGCTCCAAAAGCAAGTAAAATGTACTTTAAAAATCAGTATTCGGAAGGATGGGTCTAGAATCTAGACATGAGAATAGTCAAAATTAACCTTTGCCAACATATTAATACACATTCGATTAAAATGTATCATGACATGTTCTAAATAAGCAAAGCATCATTCCAATAAAACTTATTTTGACATTTAGCTTCACTGACAAATTACAGCTCTTCCAAACACAAAAGCTTTAGGTGGTCTACTGAGTTATCAGAAGAGGATCATGATCATGATCATTATTTGCCTCTTTAGAGTATAAATCTGGAGTTTTTTATAATTGTGATGAAGGGATAGGACAGAACTTCTCTAGTTTCAAACCAACACCCCTCTAATGAACATTAGTATACCTTGAAAAATGTTAGACTCCAGGACAAATAGGTGGCACACAGGTTATTTTTAGGGCAGTGAAACCTTTCTTTGTGCTACCATAATGGTAGATACATGAGATTATGCATTTGTTAAAATACTCACCACTATATAACACAGAGCAATCCCAATATTAACTATGGACTTAGTTAACAATAACATTAACTAAATTGTAACAAATGGTTCAGCAATTGTAGAAAATGTATCAATGCAAGATATTAATAATGGGAAATTGTGGGCAGGAGTAGAAGAGGTATATAGGAACTCAGTACTTTCTGCTCAATTTTTATGTAACCTTAAAAATGCTCTGGGAAATAAAGTCTATTTTTTGAAATGCTGGACCAAATGTAATAATACAAAGATATTTTCTTTAGATAAATGGTTTGCAAACTATACTCAGAGGAGCCCTATCATCCCTATGAGATGATTCACTGACCACTTGGTTTGGGGAAATGGAGCAGAAGAGAAGAGAGAACAATGAAATGAGGCTGCCCAAGCTGGGTCCTCAAGGACCACCCCTGTTTCAAACAGTACAATTCCCTTTTCATCTGTTGTACACACTGTTTTTCCACATTGGAGTTCATTAAAGAAAGTGTTTCTCAGGCAAAAAAAAAAAAAAAAAGGCATGGAAACCACTGACATAAGCTCATCAAAATGCCTAGTTAATAATCCCCATACATTAATACTCTTAGCTACTGAAGAAATAAATAAACATTTAACTAAACTACACACCTGACCATTATTACAACCTATGCTTGAGCAAACAGAAGCTAAATGAATACCTTGGAAGAAGTTCATCTGATCAGTACTTACTGAGCATCAACCAGGCACCCAGTACTCTTCCAGAATATGCAACAAACTTTGGAGGTATGAGGAAAATACAAAGCATAGTTCTAGCCCTCAAGAAGCTTATAATCTTACAGGAGAGATAAAACTAATACTCATTATGCAACATGAATATGATAGAATATGTCTGAGGTACCCAAAACCCAATGTAATGGGCTAAAAATATACCTTGGGTCTTCTGTCAAGTATCAACAGACTGACAAACCTGAATGATGTGAGAGTACAGATAGAACATTCCAGTTTCCAGTTAAGTCTCACTGTCCTAAATCCCTGTCTCCCTTTAAAAAGGCAAAGTGAATGTGAATGAAGTTAGACAATCAGCAATGGGTAGTACCCTTGTTAAAGACATACATAAAAAGGAGCCAACGCAGAATGTAAGCAATGCTTCATTGTTTGGTTATCTTTAATTGCATGCATGTTTCTCAAAATTGGTGTCTCCCCATCAGTACTCACTAATGAGTCAGTTCCCAGGATCTTGCAGATGGCAGGCTGATTCCAAAGGCACAGTGGGCCAAAAGATTTAATGACCTCTCTCAGGGGCTATTGGGAGATGTCCCGACAGCAGAAGCAGCAGCTTCTGATCAGGGGAGCTTCTTGTCCAAGACCTCCTCAGCCTAGTTTTGCAGAAATATCTTAGATGGAGTATTTCCCTGTAATACCCACTAAAGAAAAAACGACACTAAAAGAGAAAACACTCAGCTGTTTATTACAGGCAGGGATTCTTTTAAAGCTTGTATGTGTGTTGTGCTATAAATTACCCTGTTTGTGGGTGTGAGAATAAATATCCATGTATATAGATGTTTGTACACACACACACACAGTATGTTACAGTTAAAACCATGCTGTTGACAGCTACTCAAAGCCAGAGAAATTTATGGTTTTAAATGCAGGCAACATTCAGGATAAAGACAGGAGGATTATAAATACTTCGACAATTACCAGAATAAATAAACTGCCTGAGGAGCATAAACATTTGCAACACAGCTTTGCTGGTTCATACTGATGGCCAATAGACCTGTTGCAAATGAGAGACTAGGAGATCAAACATGATTAAAAATGCAAAGATGTTGCTCTCAAATTACATGCTTTATTTGACAATGAACTCTGGACTCAAAGGTACCAATGCAATCTGTGAGTAAAGTGATTTTTGTAATTCACTTGCCCACTGAGATCCACTACAAAGGAATCATAACACAGGGTCCTCTTAAAGTAGGCAGTTCTTTACAGCCATTAGCAGTTCCATCTTGAGACTATCCTTCAATAACACAATTTTCTTTATTTTTTTTTTTACTGAGAATTGATAGTTTATGTTTTACCATGATGAGCCCCAGAAATTGTTAGAAACTTGCATAATACATTAGCTATCAGCATCTGAATAGTGGACTTTAAATATGTACAGGAAAATTGTTTTGCTAAAGTTGGTGAGCAGGTGCTCTTTTATTAAAATTACAAAAGCAGAGGCTGAAATCAGTTTTTAAAAAATTGAAAATTAAAGATTCTAATGTCTATAAAACACAAAAAGGCCCAATAGAAGAAAGCTAGTCCTTATTTCCTTGCTGTCTCAATATAATTCGATTCTACTGTATGTTATTCTTTTATACACACACATACATATATGTACACAGGACATTTAAAGATTTTTTAAAACTTCTACTTTCAAAGTAGAATGTTTTGGGTCTCAGAATCAGATGCTAAGAAGAGGATTTATGATATATTAAGTAATTTAGTAAGGAAGGTCTCCCAGTAAAACTGCTGAGGGAGTGGCAAGAAGCAGGATAGGAGAAGGCAGGAAGCCACGCAAGGGCAGGATTTGGGGTACAGTCCTATGAAGGAAGTGTTCCCACCTGGGCAAAAGACCTGGGCTTTCACACTTGCTCAGTAATCAATCTTTGGCTAATTGTTGAACTTCCAACTCTCAGCAGGCCTCGTGAGGCCAGTAGTTCCAGGTGGTTCTGCAAAGATAGTTGCACATGCAGCCACTGGAAGGAAAGTATAGAGAAGGTGAGGTGGAGATCACAAAAAATAGTGAATGGTACCTGAGGGGATCTGGGTGGTTCTCTAGAATCTTCTACAACAAAGCAACCAATGGTCTATAGCATCCTGCCATGGAAACTCCTGTTGATTTTTTAAAATAAAGGTGAGTGTAGAATATTATTAACATTGTTTTAATAATATAATAAATTATATTTACTAACAAACACAGTGCTCTCCCTTTTGCCTTTTTTCCCCCTTACTATATTTTGGAGATTGTCCCATAACCATACACAGAACTTCTGCATCCTAGCTAATGACTGCACAGTATTCCATTTTGCAGATATAATATTAATCTTACCAGTTCCCATTTTAAATAGTATTATCATTACCTTTTCCTTGAGTTCAAAATACTTTTCCTCTGAAAACATAAAGAGCCAGGGCTTTTCACATATTTTATAATTTCCTCAGATTTTTTCAATGTTATTAAAGTTTTTCTTCTCGGGTAAATCAAGTAACTTATAATATACCTATAAAAAATTCATTCCATCAAGATTTCCAAAGTCATATGCCAAACATTTTGCAAAGATTATCCTTTGATTCTTTTCATTTTTTCCTTAGCAATGGTTTTTTGCTCCCTTTTCACTTCTAATTTTGTGGTTTTTTGCTCTCTCCCTAGCTTTTCTTTGATTAGACTATTGAGTGCATTATTCTATTGTTTATAACACTGTGTTCAAATAAACTGCACTTGGGTTTATTCATTATACTCTACTGAATCTGTTTTTTTTTAATAAGAAAGCTTAATTTTTAACTTTGTCTTTATTATTTAGTTCTTTCTGCATTCCTTCCACTTATTTTGCTGTCTTTAAGTCAAATGTTTAATTCCTTTATGTTATGAAATGAATGTGAGCCCCCAAAATTCATATGGTAAAACTGAATCACCAGTGTGATAGTATTTAGAGGTAGAAACTTTGGAAGGTGATTGCATCATGAGAGTGGAGCCTCCTGAGTGGGATTAGTGTCCATGTAGAAGAGACCCCAGATAGCTCCCTCACTCCTCCCTTCATGTGAGCCAACTGCAAGAAGATCAGCTCTGTGAACATGAAAGCAATCCTCACTAGACCCTAAATGTGCTGGCGTTTTGATCTTGAACTTCCTACCCTCCAGAACTGTGAGAAATAAATGTTTGCTGTTTATGCCACCTAGTTTACAGTATTTTGTAGTAACAGCCCAAATGGACTGACACTTCATTTACATCCTTTTGTTGTTGTTGTTGTTGTTGTTGTTGTTGTTGTTGTTGTTGTTGTTGTTTTCCAGCACAGGTTGAGCTGTATAGCCTGTTGAGTTTGTATGTATTATACCTTTATTATCAATGACATCTAGATATTTTTCAGTTTGGGGTTTGATTGTTTCTTTGAATTAAGAGTTGCTTATCAAAGTGTTTTAAAATGTCCAGGATATAAAATTTGATGATGAATTTCTAGTTTATGACATTGTAATCAGGTGATGGAGACTTTAATATTTCAACCTCCTTGAAATTTCCTATAATTTTCTGTAACCTATAAAAGACATGTATTGCATATTTTCCAAACATCCATAGAAAGAAGATATATTCTCTATTATCAGGTTCTAAACTTATATGTTATTATCTTGTTCATCTTTATCAGTTATTTTGTTCAGATAACTTTGTATCTACTTGATTTTCCACAGATTCAGAGGTTAAAGTCCTCTATTACTATATTTCTGTTTATTTCTCCTTGCATTTCATAGTTTGCACAATGTATCTTGTGTTACCCTGGCATTCGATGTACCCTGAACCCCACACTTTAAAGGGGGCTCCATATCACAAACACGTCCTCACCAAAAATGATCAGAAAACACATCAGGACCTTTGTTGCTCCAGATTGCATCTCTGGCTGTTGTACAAAAAAAAAAACCAGTAACTTCTAGTCTTGTGTCTAACGCTATCTATGCCCTGGGAAAATTCTTCTCTACTTCTCTTGCTCAATGTCACTAAAAAAAAGGTGACCAAGTCTGAATGTCAGGAAGGGTTGTGCATTGTGGATAGTGCAATTGCAAAGCCGAAGACAACAGAGATGTACACTGGTCAGTGGTATGGTCGGTGGAAGGACTTAAATGAGAGAAAGACTGATTTGTCAGACAGCACGAGTACAACAGATTTTTGCATCAGATTCTTCTGGTGTTACTTTATAAAAGTTTCAGAAGTTTCACGAATTTCAGAAGCATTCACAATGGTTGATATAGTGGTACATTTTGCAATATTAAATAATGCACACTCTTCTAAAATCTGAAAACATGTAGGTCACAGCGTAACCTGCATGAAATTGAGTATCAATTCCTTACATTGGCAATAAAACACTGAACATGAAACTGGAGGTCATTTTATTTTTACAAAAATATTTAATAAGTTTAATTAAAATGTCAAAAGTGAAAAAAAATTAAACCTAGCATATTTAAATTGACTTAAAAATTTTACATTAAGTAAGATAGTCTGTATTTTGCTTTCTTATTCTAACAAATAATTCCGAATGTTATAAGAAATATAACTGTTTTTAAAACTTTCAAAACATAATTTTAACTTTCCTAATTTTTATAATTAGTTTAAATGTTTAATAAAAATAGCATATTCAAATTTTATACCCTGAACATAAATGCAGTTTAGTTTTCAATTCTTCAGATCAGAGGTCAGCAAGTTTTTATCTAAAGCACCAGATAGTGAACATTTTGGTCTGTTACAACTGCTCACTTCTCCTCTTGTAGCCCCAAAGGAACTAGAGGTAATGTGTGAAGGGATGAGTACAGCTAGCTTTGACTCTTAATGCCTCAGACCCCTAAATTAGATCATTACGTCAACAGAAACAAATTGTTTAAGAAAAAAAAAAAAGTTGATAATATCATAATTATCTTACTGAAGAGTAACAAAATAATTTATTTGGAATAAATATGTAAGAAATTATGAATTATTTCTGTCTTTTTAAAAACTCATCCAAATATCAGCCTAATAATAGACCATGAATAATAATCAAATTCAGTTGTCTGATATTTTGCTAATTTTCAGTCACACTTTTTGATTTTGATTTTGATACTTTTTGATTTGGTTGTTAAATGGTTATATTGTCATGGTAGAAGGGTAAAAATACATTTCTTTTACAGTTTATTAGCTGAATTTGTAACTTTCAAATATTTAGAGAGCTGGTATGTGGCCTCCACTTGTACTGTTGCCCTGGGCCCCACAAACCTCAAGTGCAGGCCTGGATACAACATTGAACAAGAAATTAAGGCCTTGCTGTCTTGACTTACATCCTAGTAAATTCTAGTTCACATCCACCTACTCTATTATAGACAGTAGATCATCGTTTTTCACATAGACATTTATTGCAATAGCCTTTTTATTGCCCTCCCCACACCTATTCTTGTCCCTCCCCATTCAACCTATTTTCCACACAACAGAGTAATATTTTATATATATAAATTGGAACTATCACTTGCGCCTTAAAGCCCTTTAATTACTTTCATTACCTTTCCATTACATGCAGTGTAGAATATTATCTGACATTCAGGATAAAATAACACTACATGCCCTCCAAAATCCTGCTCATTCCTACCTTCCAACTTTACCTTGTGCACTCCTTTTCTTATCTAGGACTGTATCACACTGGCCTTTTTTTGTAATTCATTGAGGTATTTCTTGCCTCAGGACCTTTGCATATGCCATCCCTCTGGCTCCCTTGTTCCTTTTGCCCCAGCCCCTTCAAAGGACTGACTTCTTTCCATTCTTTAGAGCTTTGCTTAAACATCACCTTCTCAGAGAAGACTTCTCCATCTACCTGATGTGATCCTTGTTAATTTCTGTCACTGCACTCTGTTCATTTCCTTCAAAGCCTTAGGAAAAAGACCTGTAATTATATGTGTTTATCTGTTTACTTGTATATTTACTATCCTGCCAGTTCTTTGATAGCAGGGATGATTTCCATTTTGTTTGTCACTTCCAGTGCCCACTATGATGCCTGAAAGTGGTAGTTATTAAAAAGATATTCATGAAATGAATTAATGAAAGCATATTCTGGTCACATCCAACCCCTTCAAGATGAAGCCTATATTCCCACAGAGATGGCAATGTCAGGATCCCTTCAACTAATGATTTTCAAGTGCATTCAGAGCCTTATTCTTGCTGTCTCTCCAAGATGAATTCCCTTTCACTGCCTTCCAAACATTTCTCTCACAAATTCAAGAACAGTTCCTCCACCAAGTCTTTGATACGTTCTTTAGCCCCACATGATACGTCTCTCGATTTCTACATTTATTGTCTTAATTTTCACTTTTGTATAATCTTACGTTGCCAAATTCTTTCTAAATATTAGTTTTCTCAATAGGGCACTTAGCAGGAACCATGTGTACTTAATCCAGCAGGCAGCATACAGTGAAGCTTCAAAACATACTGATATCATTCATTGCAGTTGGCTGGGTTCTCCGCCCCATTCCAACACCTCACTCTGAGAAACGGAGCCTAAAACAAGGCTTGCAAACAGGTATTTTATTTTGGGAATGATCCTAGATAATAGGATTAGAGGACTAGTGAGATAAACATGAAAGAAGAATGTCTTAAATCAGGTTCCCTAGAAATATAGGCCGAGATGGCCATTGTTGTGCAAATAATTGATTGAAGGAGTGTCTTCAGGGGATAGCTGTGAAAGAATGAGGGAGCAGAGTGGACCAAGGACATCTGTGGCTTCAGCTAAAGTTTAGCCTGGACCTGATCCCAGGAGGAGCTCTGGAATATGAATGGAACTACAGTCATCCCAACGTGACAGCTTCAGTCAGTCATTGACTATGAATTGCCCTTGGCCAAGAGCAGGGGAATCCTGTGGGTGTTCTAGGGAAGGTGGCTCTCCTCAATAGAGAGTAATTCTCTGAAGAAGCATTCATCTGTGAGATCTTAGCATCCAACACTGAGCAGCTGGGGCACAGATGTGCTGACGCAGTAAAATTGATCGTGCGGGGCACCAATAGCTTCCACTATAGAAGCAAATCCATTATATGGATATATTCTCAAGCAGATCACCACTGTGGGCTATTGGGGCTCAAGCTTGCTGGAACTCTCTGAAAAACCATATGCTTCAGATATATTAGTAGAATGTGCTTCAGAATTGTTTGAACAAGACGTGGGAAAGAGGAGCATTTATTCACCAGTTTCCATCCCCCACTAGTCAGAGGTTATTCCATGGTGGTCCCACACTCAGGTGTCAGAGAGGCTCCGGGGCAGAAAGTAGGGATGCCCTACATAGCTTAGCAGGAGGCTGCAAGTCATGCCTGCCCTAAGCTGGTTCCACAGCAATGGCCCAAGTAAAAAGTGAGACAAGAGGATATGAGGCAGGCCACAGAAGTACTCAAAACATCAATCAGCTCCCCTAGACCTTTGAAAAATATGGCAAATTCTGTCTACTCTTATGTAAACACCCTACCAGGAATCTTCGCAGAGCTGCAGCTGTCCTTTCCACTGCTCCTCTAATATATTTTGGACTATCTGCCTGATATGCATGTTCAGTTATGTGGGTCAGGTGTCCTCACAGATAAATATTGGGTAAAAGAAAAATGATAATTAATTTATCAATCTCATGGCAGTATTGGGCTCTCTGTATTTTTTCAGGGTCATGGCAATGATATTATTTCATTCTTTGGTGATAGTTATATGTGGAATATTTCATTAAAAATTTTACATATTGTCTATAATGAGAGCAGAGATGAACTATAATAAGCTCTATGTACTGGTGATGATCATAAAGTGTGCATATCACACTGGTCCCTGAACACTATTTTTAATAGAAAACAGAGATTCCTTCCCTTAACAAATTAAACAAAAATGATAGGTTCCCACATTGAAACACATCTGCAAGATAGTACATTTCCTTCATTTCACATAGTCATTAAGAAGTATTGTTAATGAGGGTTAGAAATATATAATAGCCAACCTTCCTGTTTAACAGAGCCCAGCAAGGACTCAAATGCACAGTTAATTATTGTCATTATGAAAGAATTTCTGCCAACAAGTTACAGTCAGGTTACTATCATTCAATCATGTCGCTAATAGAAATAATTTCATGGTAATTGGCATATTCTAGACAAGAGAAGACCACAAATGGCTGCTGGAATCATTAATAATTTCTGCTGACTTTCATGTTAAAATGACAATATATTAGTTTACCAGATGCTGAATCAAGCCATGGGCCATAAATGGGAGGGTGTTCTCAAAATGTTTGCAGAATGAATTATGGCTGGTTTATTTTCAGCGTGCAGGTATAATCACATGCATGCCATATCAAATCCTCCACAATGCTGTCAGATCAAAGGCTCCACGGGCTCATTATCAGCTTTTACTCTTAAAAGCAACACATTTTCCTGCCGAGACCCCAAGTATTAAATGAGCATTTAAAGAAATTGCATAAAGTACTGCCTTGAAAAAAATAAAACCTCCCTTAAAACTATTTACAGTACTCAACTATTCAAAATGTCCTCTTCATTGTCAATTTTGCCTCAGTGTTTGTAAAAAATACAAATTCTTGTCCTATCTGGAAGGCTTTCAGGAGGAGTCTCAGGAATCGGGGTGTCAGTTTATTAGTGAACTTAATATGCTGCATTCAGAAGAACAGAGGTACCAGCATCACACAAACAGGTTAAAAAAAAAAAAAAAAACTCACTCCAGGAAATGCAATGTACACTACATTAGTAACCAGGACGACTTGTATTTCTCAGCAAACTGCTGCACAAATACATTCATATGAGGAAAGGCTTCCACCTTTCCTGAATCTTCTGAACAAATGTAAAGCTTATTTAAATTCTTTTTCTGTCTTGCCTATGTAAGAGGCTGCTCTCTCAATACTGAGTAATCCTATTTGAAGGCAAAAGGGTGTTTGCAAAACAAAACTGAAATAAACAAACAAAAAAATAAATAATAGTTCCTGTTTTCACTGAGGGGTTACATCACTTACCAGTTCTCATGATCTGATTACCCACCCCTGAAGTGTAGGGAAAGAAATATTCCAATTAGCACTTATTGGTAAAGTGCTAAGTTTCAAGAATCGAAACCTTGATCCCCGGGATGCTCTTACTGTGGAAAAGCGCCAGGTTACGGCGGTCAAAAACCATTTGTGCGCTGCATTCCATTACCACGAGTTGTGTGTACGACACGACTCCTGTAATTATCGTCTATATGTACAGTAATTGTTAATAAGCGCATTTGTAGCCAGCCACTGCCATAATACAGGATGGCATTCTTCCATCGTGATTAGGGGTTTTGTGAGCAGTTTGGGGTGGAGGGACACTTTCTCACTGAAGATTCTTCCGCCCTATTCACACTCATTCAGCTTTTTCTAGGGGAAGTTAAAAGCTGCAGTGATAAGCCCTTAAGTATGACTTGGAAGAGTATAAAAGGTGCAGTGTATAAGTAACTGGATGAGGAAGCCTTTTATGTTGAAAGTCACTGAATGGGTGGCTGAGGACAGCGTGGGTGGAGAAAGACAGGGGAGGACTTTCTGGGGTGGTAAGAGAAGCAGGAATACCGCGGTCATTCAATTCCCTTTAATCGTCTGATTGCTGCATTGTGCCTGCCCCTTGTTTCACCTTGTTTCTCCGTGCCAACCAGTTCCTCACTGCCATTTTGCTCTCAAAGGGGCAAGGGTGGGAGGAGAGGTGGGTGGGCAATGAGATTTTTGGTAGGGAACCAGTTTCTCGCTGAATGCCAACTCAGCCAGCTGGCACCAAACAGGCCAAGCCTTCTTCAGAGGGGGTTAGTAAAACCCAAATTAGCATGTTCCATTTTTAAAACTTGCTTTTATTTAAACACTAATTCATGAAAAACAGTGGCTCCCCCACTGAGGTCTAGTGCCCCGGGGGCTGGCACCCAACCAAACACATGCAAATAACTGCCACCCTGGGATGACACGCAAGGAACAAGCTCCATTTTGAGGCAGTAGATTCACTAAGAATGTAACCCCGGAAGGCAGCAGATGCAGAAAAGATCCTTTCATAACCCTGTCCTAGGCTAGCCATGGCAGCAGAGCGCCTGAAAAACACTTTTGTTTCCCTGTATGGACGATTTATCTCCACGAATGGCTGCAAACGTGGCTAACTTAGAGAAAGATGACAAAGGACACTGCCTTCCCCCTCATGGTTATTGGAGGCAAAGGCTCTTCCTTTCTCTTTGCTCAAGTAAATATCACAAGTTACCCACTATCTCAAAAATCTGCTCCTTGCCCCATTTGCAAACCTACCCGATACCTAGTACTTCCCCTCATGCTTTGGTTTTGCTGCTCAGGCCTCATTTATATTAGCAAGAGCTCTGCAGCCAGGATGCCTAGGTTCAAATCCCAGCTCCACCATTTGCTGTTGAAACTGGCAAGTAATTTAACCTATCTATGCCTCAGTTTCCCCATCTACAAATTGGGATAATATTAGCAGCTACCTTGTAGGGTTACTATGATTTTGGATGAGCTAATGTAATGATGTAGGTAAAATAGTAGTTAGCATATCACTACTCCTTTATGAAAGAAGCCCTTTGAGACTGAAACACCTCAGATTCATGAAGGAAAATTTCTCTTTGCAAAGTCTCCATTTCAGTCAAAGTACATGTCTTCCCATAAACTTCCCAGAGTTTCTACCACTAAACCTTTGCCCACCATTCCCTCCCTTCTTCAACTGTCTTTCCTTCACTGTCCAACCCTGGCCAAATCTCATCCTTCACAGACACCTTGGCAAAGAGCCTACCCCACCACTTTAGTTGTAATGAATCCATCCCTTCACTCTCAGCATATCATTGGCATTTCCATAAACGAAGGACCATATTCTACATACTTGTTATATTTCCCTCTTCTATCAGACAGCTCCTTCTGAGTATAATCTATGAGAAGCTGGCACATAGTAGACGCTCAAGGAATATTTGTTGAATAAGTGGATAGTTAAGGAAAAAAAATAATGCTCTGCATAAATGAGTAGCTTTATACTATGGTTATGCTGAACATTACTTAATGAGAAAGACAGGAGAGTAATTTCTTAAGGTCATTCACAGTTTCTTTGGCCCAAATTAAGAGCTCAGCTTAACTTGTCATTGACTTAGGCTCACAAAGCAAACCCAGCAGGGAGTTTTGTCAATAACTGTATTAGTCTTCTAGAGCTGCCATAACAAAATACCACAAACTGGAGGGCTTAAACAACTGAAATGTATTTTCAACCATTCTAGAGGTTGAAAGCTCAAGATCAAGGTGTCAGCAGATTTGGTTTCTCCTGAGACCTCTCCCCTTGGCCTGCAGAAGGTCACCTTCTTGCTGGACACATGGATTTTTCTCTTTGTGTATGCATCCCATGTATCTTGTCCTCTTTTTATAAGAATATCAGTCATATTGGATTAGGGCTTCACCCTCATGCCCTCATTTAACTTTAATTACTTCATTAAAGTCTCTGTCTCCAAATGCAGTCTCATTGCGGGGTAGGCTTCAACATATGAATTTTGGAGAGACAAAATTCAGTCCATAACAATGATATACACAAACACATAAATATTCTGGAAGTTACTTAAGTCCTCAGGGGGTGGTGTTGGGATAATTCTCTGCTCCTTGAGTCCTCATATTTAGGCCCTGATTATATTAGCAAACAATTCAGCCAGTGGCAGCAGATCTGGCACTGAAATACGTTTTTATTTATATGAAAAACTCATCTCTTTTCAGAATTTGTATTAGTTAGGGGGCTCAGCCACTCTTCCCTTAGAGAAAGAACATCAGCATCCCAGGCAGCAGCCACAGTAACACTGGCTCCTAACAAAGCCACAACCTCTCAAGAACAAGTAGAAATGTCCAGCTAAACCCCTGTGTACCCTCTAGGATGAGACTCACTTGAGTCCTTCTAAGAGACAATTTATTTGAATCCTCTTTCTGAATACAGACCTGGAGCTTGATGTAGTCCTGAAAATCGGAGCCAGATTCTCATACCACATTCCCTTCTCAGCCATTTTCTAATTCTAAATGCTGTTATCAGTATATTCCTTTTATACTAGATAGTTTGACTTCCTCACAGTTCCAAATCTCTAATTCCCAATTAGGCAGATCCTTCACTTTACTCCATAAGCTAATGGCTCCCACAGAATGTGTTTGTATCCTTCTCTTCAGACTCTTAACACTTCTTACCTGGTAGAAAAATGATTTAGAGGTATATGTGTCTCCCTTGCCAGATTTTTTAACTATTTAAGGTTTGGATTGTGTTGGGTCCATTGTTTTATCCGAATAAGTGTCTAATGTGATGTGACACATAGCAGAGTACAGTAAGAGTTTCCTGTAGCTCACAAAGACTTTGTCAGGATTACAATAGCAGTACTAAGCATCAGAAATAGCACATCACAAAGTCATCCAGCTCCAGGGGTGAGGTCAACACTTTAGAAAGAAGAAATATCTCCCTCTATTTTTAATCCAAAGCTTCTGGCCAGTAGACCCAGAAACATCCCACACCTTTACCATGATTAATCAATTTGTCTGAAATAATAAAAAGGAAAACGAGACGCTATTAGCTCTACTTCCATTCTCCAGTCAATCATCATTCTAAATTATTAATCATTTGAAGTATTGCCAAGAAATTTTCAGATGTCTCTCTAAAAGTATAAAGTAGTCATTTTCAAATGAACAATTAAACATTGTATTCACCTAGAAGTCTTAGTATTTATAGAAAAGCTGATTGCAGTTGGGTTTGTGTGTGTGTGTGTGGGGGGGGGGGTTGCCTTTTGGGACCTGGGGAAGTAAGAAAGGTCTGGGTGAAACTTAAATGTAGTTTTCCTTCTGTCACTCACTTAGTAATGACTTGAAGTTACAGAATCCTACATTTAAAAAAAAGATATTCTAAAATATGTCCTGACCAGTTAAGCATATGTAACGTTGTTCTTAATAGCATGACACTTCTGACTGAACATTTCTGGCAAGGACAAAGTGATCAATTATCATTCTTTCTTCCCTATGATTGATATGGTGAAGTATAGCCAGAACTCATGCTTTCATGGAGATCACATTATAGAGGAGGAGACAGTCAAAAGTAAACCAACAAATAAATAAAACAGCTATGGTTTCACAAAAGAAATAAGAAGGGGGAACTAGGAAAAGGAGAAGATGTGCCTTAAGTAAATGTTAGGAGCAGGAACCATAATCTGTAGATATGAAGAATCCTGAACCTGGGGACCTTATGTGCAATCAAATCCAAAGTTTGAATATGGCATGGCGAATTCAAAAAATATATATTTGGCTCTAGTTATCAGCTGACCTCAGAGACTCCAAATTTCCAGTGGTATCTACTTTTCTATCTTTTATTTTAGGTATGTGTTATTTCACTACTATTATAGCAATTTCTTAGAGGTAATTTTCTGAGTAAGAAGCATAGTGTGCAATTTGCCTTGTCAGTCTCATTCCATGCTCATTAACAGTCCCCACTTTTATGTAAGTGATGTACCTTTAAAGGTAGTGTGGTATGTAGCTAAAAATATTAATTTTTTCCTCTATCTTCTTGGCTTGTTATTTTTTTAGAGGGAAGGTGAACAATAATGTTAAGTGTAGCTTCAGCTGCATCTTTAGAAGTTTGCTTAGGCATATTCTGAAAGTCTTGAAAATGAGAATGCAGCCCAGGAGAACTAAATATCCTCTAATTTTGAAGTATATACTCTGGGGTATACGTATATGAATTTCTTAGGCCCCAGGCACATTTTCTTTAGGAGATTCAACTCCATGTTATATCAGATATATTATACTTTTACATTTGAAATGATTTAGTTACATATATTTTTGTTTAATTTTAAAATTGGCTAAAATTTCTCAGCAATCACATGCATTTTCAGAAATTGCTAAGGAATGAGAAAAGCTAACTTATAAAATGTTTCTAAATGTAGAATTTTTATAATTACTAAATTTAGTAATCAATAACAAAAGCATAATGTTGCATTTTGTTGACATTCCATAAATATCTAATTGTTCTGATTCTGTAATTTCTCCATACACTAAAACCAAAATAATTTTTCTTTCTCTTTTAGTTGTTAATAATTTTCAAGGCTCTTGAAAAATGCATTGGCCCTTAAAATCAGGCCTGGGTATCTAACAGTTAAAGAAAGTATAAAATTTGTGTGCATTCCTATGTCTCATATGGAGGGGGGTTCCCCCAAAGTCAAGCTAATGCTGTTAAATCATGTGTGATCCAATGTAGCCCAAATGAATGTACCAAAATACCTATATATATTTTTTAAAAGCCTGCTAATTTTATTGTGACTAGTGCACTTGTCTATGAAGTGCCACTCAATTCACTTCCAAAGATTATTTTGCTTTTCCAGCAAATTTTCAAATCTTAATGCATAAGAATCACGTAGAGCTCTTGTTTAAAATGGAGATGCCTGGGCCCCTATCTCCAAAGAATCACATATACTAGATCTAAGTGGATCTCACAAAGCAGAGTTTTTATACTTCTGAAACCCTAAAGGGTTTATAAGCCTTCAGGAAACATTAGTTGATGGGGTGTGGTTGATGATAACATCTGCTGAATTAGTCTTGCCTTAAATTTCTGGACTACCTGAATCAATGTAGGCCAGTCTCTCTCAATCCTGACTCACATTCGAACCAATCAGCTTTTAAAACAGTTGCCCCCAAAGATTCTGATTTCTTTGGTCTGGGGTGGAGCCTGGGCACTGATACTTTTTAAAGCTACCATATAAACAAATCAAGTAACACAGATAGCCTAAGGGTGATAGCTCTTAGAAATGTGATGATAAGGCCTAAACCTCATAAAATGAAAATACCGCAACACAGATTAAGCAAAAATAAAACCCATCTCTATCCTTTATTCCCAGTTTGTTTCAGCTCCAACACACCCAAACTAGCCTCATAGTTATAGCACACACACACACACACACACACACACACACACACACACACACACACACAAACAACTGAGTCCTTCCCTTTGGGTTTCATCTGCTGGCAGAATGATTTAGTAGCTCTATTATAACAGCAACTCCATTATAATTACAGTGTTTGAATTATAAGCAAAACTAAAAAAGATGTAGGAGAAATAGTCCCTTAATCAAAACTGTAAAATGGAACAATTTCTGGCTGCAGTTAAAAGCAAACTCAAAAATATTAAGAATAAGCTCTCCAGCCTTTTGATTTCTGCCTCTTTCCCATAAGAACGACACTAGACATTTTTTCAATTAAGCAGTTTGACAGCCTGAAGAAACCCACAGTGCATGATTTAATGAGCATATACTGTATGCATGGTAATCGGCAAGCTGACAGTTTGCTCATTTCAAACTGACAAGAGAGCACTATACATTAGTAAAAAGGTTTGGGTTTTTTTTTTTTTTCATTAAATAAGCATCACAACTGAGGAACATTCCAATTGTACTGGCAAAGCTGTCACTGGTGGTCCTGGGGTGAACTTACTCTCTGTCACTCTCAAAGTCACATCTTGACAAAGAAATTACTTTTTAGAAACAAAGCATGAACACAAAATATTGATATTTAAAGGTTCTCTGACGTTGTCAGGGGTTATGTGGATTCTGAGTCATGACTCCACTGGTAATTTAACATTACACAAATTCTAACCCAGTATGTGTAGATTCTTCACAAGTACTGCTTTATAAACTGAAATGATTCTTAGAATGCCAAAACTGTTAAATTACTCAGTATTTTAGAAGCAGTGTATTATATTGAAAAAAAAAAAAAAAGGCTTTTGGTAACAAAGATACAGGGGTTCAAATTCTGACTAAAACCATTATATGGCCTTTGTCAAGTGACATAGTATTTATCTGGAGCTGAGTTTCCTAACTTATGAAACATGGACAAGTGTGGGTCTCAGGTCTGGCTATGATCCAGACTCGTGGGTAGGGATAGGACTCCAGATCTAGATTGTCACATTTATATAGTAGGGTGCCTGCGCCTAACTAATATAAGCATGATTGAGCTCGTTGGATCATGTATGTATGGCAAAATGCCACTATTGTTATCTGACATATATAAAGTCCATGTGGTCCCCTAGTGCAGAAGCACATTCCCCTCAAAGTTGGTGCCTGCCATTTTATTTTCATGTCAGCTCCTCATGCATTCTTTCAACTGGGCATCTCACAACCAAAACCTTCCCTTCTTGATCGGCTAGTGCTGACAACAATAACTACTTTGTGTGGAGAAGACTGTAAAATGCTTCTCACAGTTGCTAAGAGTACTAAAACAAGCTGACCCACATTTCAGAGTAGGAGTTTTAATGAAGTTAACTAAGGTCTGACCCTCCTGAGATTTCCACCTCGAACCTCTGTTGGGGTTACATAAGAAAGAAAATAATACACTAACATTTTTGCACCAATGTGGTCTCCTTCAAAACTATGAAGATTCTGAAAGGTAGGTGTTATTAACCCATTTTTATAAAACTTGAAAAATTGTAATGAATCTGAAGAAATGAAAAATTTCTGACATGAAACTTCTTTGCTCTGCCTACCAGAAAACTCAGAGTGAATTTTTGTGCTCAATATGTATTTGCAACTCTATTAGCAATAGTGGTAAGATTTGTTTGCTGATTTTCTATGTATATTTTATTGATCTTATTTTAAATTGGACATAAGCCAATGAGGTAGAAATTTCTTAGGTAGCTAATAAGGGGTCAATGACCAAGATTCGTGTCACTTGATTCTAGTATGGACCTTCACATAAATTATGGAAATTACATAATGGATCTCACAAGCAAATACAGTAAAGCCAAAACATATTGCTTAGGTTCTATGTCATGGGGAGGGAAAAACATATCAGCCTTCTATTTAAGAGAGGAATAGGAAAGCTTCAGTGTCCTTATATCTAAAATGGGGATAATATCTATTTCTTAACACTGTTATGAAGATTCAAAGAGAATATTTGCAAAAGCATTCAGTGTGGTATTTGATACAAAGTAACACTTTTAAAAAGTCCAAAATATTAACCCTTTATGATATAAATGCAATTCTACTAATCAGAAATAGTAAAACTAATGTATATAACTTGTAAACATCTTTTAGAAGTCATTTAACCCTCTGAACTCCGTTCATTGATATAAAATTCTGTTCCAGGCAAAGCCAAAATCCCTACTAACTGCTCTTCTTTCATGTCATAAGGCACTTGGAAATCTGTCAACAGTCTCTAAATTCTTACTGCAAACATGTCTATTGGAAACACAGAAATCTATCAAGAATATGGACATCTGAAGTTTTCAGATTCATAAGTCATACAAAAGAATGTTAAAAAAAAAACTAGTCCAAAATCATGGGTCTGTCTCTATGTACAAAAGCAAGCTTCCCCATGTTTCACAGCCATTGACTATATTCATTGACTATATTTACCATTACAATGTTCATTTGTCCTCGAGGGAGTCCAGGAAAGGGCACTATAGACCCTCATTGAATGCCTTAATAAAAATGGATCAGTGATGATTCCACAGAAGAAATGATGTAGTGCAGCGGGGGAAGCTTTGCAACTAGACAGACTTGAATGTTAGCTCTGGCTCTCTCATCCATCGGTTATATGACATTGGACAACATACTGAATCTCTCTGAGCCTCTGATTTTTCTACTGATAAATGGAAGAAATACTTCTAACTTGTATAACTATTGTAAGCAGAGGTGATATTCAAGATATTTAACAACTAGTATGGTGAGAGCACCAAACAGAATGGACTGAAGAGTGATTTTCATGCATACTAATTAAAAATGAACTCTGTTTGACAAATTAAATTATGAGAGTGACTATCTTGGTCTTGGATCATGTTAAGTGCTCAAACATATAAAATACAATAAATGACGCAAACATACGTTGCATAATAATGTGTAGTGAAATACAAGTAGTTAGGCATACAAATATCTATACTCTCCAACTCTGCTTTTTTTCACTTGTGTAACTTTGATTCCACAAATTTTATTAAATAATTGTTGATTTATTAAGTGGTTGTCAGCTAAAGTGATGAGCCCTCTGTGTCTTTTGACTCACAGTTGAGATAGTCCTCAAAAAATTCTGGACTCAAAAATAGTTAAAGTGGTCTCACTTGGAATTTCATCAGATATTTATGCTCATTTATCATTTTTACCTCATCTTAAAGTAATGACCCTTTTGTTATTAAGGAATGTTCTTCTTCATCTTTGGTAATACTTTTTGTTTTGGAGTTTAATTTGTCTGATATTAATATAGCTACTTTAGACTACTTATGCTGTTTCTATGGTATTTCTTTTCCCATTAATTGAATTTAAACTCTGTAACAGTTTCTCTCTTAATATAATATAGTTGTTCTTTTTAATCCACTCTGATAAACTCAGTCTTTTAATTAAGGTATATAGTCCATTAGTGTTTAATGTAATTACTAATATGGCTGCAGATAGAGCTAAAACTGTATTAGTTTTCTGTTTGCCTTCTTTGTTTCTTGTCCTCTATTCCTTCTTCCCTGTATTCTTTTTGGCTCATTTTTTTTTTTTAATTTTGTATTCTACTGGAAGTGAGCTGCGGTCCAGCGATGGTAACAGGGCTGAGAGAATGTTTGTAGAGTGAGTTTGAAGATGAATGCCAGAGGACTTGGATCCCAGCTAAAGAACCGTATTCCAGTTACTGAACTTTCAGCAAGCAGACCTTTTGAAAGTCATGCTCTTCTTCAAAAAGGTTTTTCCTGAGTGAAAAACAAACTTTTGCCCAGTTGTCCTCTTGAATTATCAGAAAAAAATTTCCAGCTCAACCAAGATAAAATGAACCTTTCCACACTGAGAAACATCCAGAATCTATTCACCCCATTAAAAATGAACATGAAATTCAAGGCAGAACAGCAGGTTCTGCATCTTCCATTTCTTCCAAGCTCAAACCATTCCCTGGATATTTTGAGGGTAACAATGGGACTATTGGATTTAAAGATGTTAATAACTCATCACAAAGTGAACTAATAGGAGAACCATACTTGATGGTGGAATATAAACTCGGGTTACTGTAACGCAGTGTGTTGTTCATGAAGACACAGAGGGGCTGTAGCACATTTCTAATCGTCTTCTTAGTGTAATTTCATGTACACATTAAAAGTACTGACACATCAAACTTGTTAAAAATTTTGTATTCTATTTCATCTATTGTATTTAGTAACTGTCTTGGAGATAAAAATATAAATTCTAGACCTTTTACAGTCTATTTAGAGTAAATTTCCTACTATCTCATATAAAATTTGAAAACCTTGCAAACCTCCCATTCTTTATGCTAAAATTGCCACATGTGCTACATTTAACACAGTATATTTTAAACAACATAAGGCAGAGCTATAATTTTTGCATTAAAAGGTCATATTTATTTTAAAGATAAAAATATTCTTTTACATTTATGATCTCTGATGTTTTTCATTCCTTCTTGAAGACTTAAGTTTCCACCTGATGTTATCTCACTTTAGCCTAAACAACTTTCTTTAGCATTTTGTATGGTATAGATTGACTGGCAATGAATTCTCTTAGTTTTATCTAAAAATGTATTTAATTTCCTTTTATTCTCAAAGGATATTTTCACTATACATAGGTTTCTGGGTGTTTAAAATTTCTTTTCCTCCTCTGTAAAAATTGTTTCACTTTTTCTGGCCTCTGTAGTTTCTGCTTAGAAATCAATGCTCATTTAAAGCACTCTTCTCTGGATGGTAATATGCCATTTTTCTCTGGCTACTATCAAGATTCCTCTTTATTGTTGGTGTCCAGAAATCTGAATACAATGTGCCTATACATGGCTTTCTTCAAATTTATTCCATTTGGGGTTTGTTGAGTTTCTCAATCTATAAATTTATGTATTTCATCAAATTTGGAAAAAAAAGTTTGTCATTATTTCTTCAAATATTTTTCTGTCTCATTCTCTTTCTCTTCTGATAATGTTAGACATTTTTATTTTTGTTATTCAGAACCCTGAGGCTGTATTCACTTTTTTTTCAGTTCAGTATTTTAAATATTTTTTCTTTCATTTCTTCAGAATAAAAATTTCTATTGATCTATCTTCAGGTTCACTGACACCTTCCTCTGTTAGTTCTAACTGATGTAAGTCCACTCAGTGAATTTTTATTCCAAATATTATATTTTTCAGTTCTAGAGTTTCCATTTGGTGCATATTATGTTTCTATTGACAATATTTTTATTCATTGTGAGTGCATTTTTTTTTGTCTTTCACTGAGTATGGTTATAATAGCTTTTTAAACTTTTTGATAATTCACACATTTGGATGATCTTCAAATTGTTCTCAGATAACTGCCTTTTCACTTTAGAATGAGTTACATTTTCTTGTTTTTTTTATATGCTATGTAATTTGGTGTTATAACATGTGAATGTATGAATACAACTATTATGCTGTGAAGCCTGCTAGCATTCTTTGAAAAGCACTGATTTATTCATTTTAGCAGGCAATTAATTCAGTTATTCTGAAATTAAAAACTATCTATGAGTTGGCAGCTCAAATCTCAGTTCAGTTCTTTTACCTTTAGCTGTGCTAGTTTGTGTCTACTCCATGCATGTGTTTCAAGAGTCAGTCAAAAATTTGGGTAGTGTTTATACACAAAACTGGGAGTGTTCCTTGTCTGCCTCTCTCTTTTCTAGGATTCTAAATTCATTTTCCATTAATTGTGGATGCCCTGAACTCTGTTCTTTAGATCTTCAAACCAAAAAGACTGTGTGATTTCTACTAGCATTAGCCACCCCAACACATGTTAAGTTTAGCCTGCCTTTGGTCTAAAAGATATAAAATGGAGAACTTACTCTACATTGGTTCTTGCATTTAAGTTTTGAATTTCAATTCCCCTCTAAAATCTGCCTGCTATTTCCACTCTCTAGTATCTTCACATAATTTTTCCCTCATACTTCATAGTTGTTATCTGTGAGAATGTCAGGTTCAGAAGAGCCATGCTGAAAGCAGAAAAAAATTAAAAACATTTAGGAAACATTCCTTTGCATTTCCTAAGACCTCTCCTCACAATAGTTAACCTCTATCTATAAACTCATCTAGTGATATTTGTTTTAGATTTTAAGTAGAAATATAAGTCAGACTCAGAGCTTCCTTGATCATCTTGCCAAGCACATGAGAATATGTGGAATGAAAGCATAGCATAAAGTTAAATCATAAAAATGATAAATCATCCATCAAATCTGGCTTTTAAACTGGTGGCATCTAATCTCAAAGCAATGAGACTTCTATAGGATCATGACTACCTAAGGTTATCTACATGGTCTTTTGCCATGTTATTTACTTTACTTCTTTTTTTTTTCTTTTCTTTTTTTTTTTTTTTTGGTTTCAGATATCTCTACATGCAGCCTTGTTGAAATCTTCAATAGGTAATATACTAAGATAAATAGAATATTAAAAATAACACCTTTTAATACCAACACAGAGGTGGCAAGTGGACATCTCCATCCAAGAATAATTCTTATGGCATTTTTTGAGGGGTTCTATGCACCAGGCACCTTGCTAATCATTTTATATAAACTGTAATTTAATCCTTCATAACCAGTCTATGAGGCAGTTCCTATAATTAGCCTCATTTTATGGAAGAAGAAACCAGAGTTCAGAGAGGTTAAGTGAGTTAACTAAGACCACACAGCAAACAGCAGAAATCCAAGTCAGTCCTTTTAAAGAGGACAAACGGCAAAGAGTATATGTCAGGAGTCATAAACTACATGCCATCTACTTTAGGAGAGAAAAAGAAAAGTCTAAGCAAGAAGAAATAAATGAGGATTCTAAAACTTAAGTTATATTCTACAATACCTCTTTCTACTAATTACTGATATTAGAATGCCCTTCTTTCAGATATATATTTTATATATATTTTTTAAAAAGCCTTGCTCCAGGACTTAAAAATACTGGCCAGAGCAATAACAAGTTCAAATAATTCCATGAAAAAACTTATAGTAAAGAAGCTTGCAATACTAATGCTCCATTTCATCTAATTTCATTTATTGTCCTTAAACCGTCTCTGTTTTCCAAAACAAAAACAAAAACAAAAACAAAACACCAAACTCTCTAAACAAGCAGGTGATTTACCAGAGAGAAATCAGGCACATTAAAAAGTGAAGATGCCTGCTTCATCCCACCACAATCTGTGTTTGGTGAGTACTTCTAAAAGATGCAGCAATGTCTCACAGTCTTACAAATTTTAGGGGCAATTCCTGCCTCACTCTGGAAACTGCAAAAGCCCATGGGTTTCAGGTGACTGTGGAAAAGGAGAGAAAGGAAGGCACAGTCAATGGTTAGTAGGCTGGCAATGTAAAATTGAACCAGAAGACTGAGTGTTGATTGGAAGCAAGAAAAGGAATATAGTATCTTTGCGTTCTGACAAATGGGGCTATTCAAGAGTAATGTTTCTATATGAATGTGCTAAATTGTTTGCTGAGACCTCAGAATGGGAAATAGAATTAAGGGAGTTAAGATGAGAAGGGGTGATAAAAAAGGAAAGCAATGTATACATATGAGTTCTAAAAAGGGGTTAAATGAACATAGTCCACTGATGACATCCTGGGGGAAAATTTACCACACTATTTAATTTCTCTTCCTTTACTGCTAATTTTAAAAATACCTACTCAAGTTATCCAGTGAACCCCTTCCCAGGCATATGAAAACAAGTGATTGTTTTGTCCTATCTTTAAGTCTTTTTATAAGATTTATGCTTCATTGGTCCTAACATATGCCATAAGACTTACTCTGACCAATAATGATCCCATGTTATTTTAAAAGATAGGTTTCATATCAGAAGTGTTTCCCTTCTGCTAATAATTTCATTTCAATTGCATGATCATTCTCAAAGCCATGCAAAGCATAACAACCCTAACTTTGTAACTCTTTAACCTTACTTTTACTCATAAAAATTATTAAATATGAGTAACTATCTGGTGGGGGGAGAATAATATAATAGCATGTCAATCAGTTAAGAGTTAAGCTACCTTTCACGAAAATGAAAGGTAATGCTTTCTTCAAAAAGTTAAGTCATCACTCCTTTCTTTAACTGACATAATATTTATACCCCAATTTTAAAATGGCAGCTACAAATAGAAGTCTAAAGAGGGTAAATTCCCTAAGGGAATTGAGCCCTGAAATTTTACTATTTTAAAAGTTCTATTTTATATGTACATAAGAATGTTGCTACTATTATAAGGATGTCCATGTAAGTCAATTATAACAAACTCTATTTAAAGAATTTAAATTAAGTAAATACTACCTCTCCGACTACTGCTTCCTCCTTGGTGTACTCAGTGGCAGGATGCACAGAGGTTTTACAGAGGGTCTAGGAAGACAGGTGGTCCTGGGATACCTACATCATGAAAAAGAATTCAGATGATTTTGGCAGTGATCTGATAGCTCCTAAGTACAATTTCATTAGGGACAATTTCAGTGCATACTAAATTAGCTGATTCCATCAGTTTTGTTTAAAAGGCAGAATAAAAGTACATGTATGATTTCTAGAGGTATTATCATTACTATGCCCACTGTGGCTCAAGAGTGGCTTAAAGTGACTCATACAAAATCACTTAGAGGAAGTGGCAGAATAGCCCTGACACTTTCTCTTCTAATTTCTAGTCTCGGACTGTTCTGGCTGTATTATTTGACACCCCTCAGGAGCTGACCAGTCCTGGCACTGGGCCTTTCTCTTTTGCAAAAAAAATGAGGCCAAACAAGTCTGATAGAAAAATTACTTTTCTGGTTTTATGGTGGTCTATGACAAATCACCTTTCTGAAGAGTATTTTGTGAGTCATTTCACTTCCTTTCCTTTGAAACCCTGGTATCCACAAGACTCTGAGGGATTCTGACAATGGAAGGAACAAGGTTTTTGGTTCAACTGACCTGAGTTTGAATCCTACTAATGCATTTACTATCACTGTGCCTTATACAGCTGCTCAACTTCACTGAGCCTCACTTTCTACCTCTGTCAAATGGGCATAATAATATCTGAGGGGCATCTATCAAGAGGATAATTTTTTTAAATGAGAGTGAAGGACCACGCACAGTTCCTGGCACACATTAGGTACTCAGGCAAAGTGAAAGCCCTGTGCTCCACCTTACTTGCATGGATAACTCCAAAGCAGGTACATGACCAAAAACTGACAATGACAAAATTCTAATCCTCCAGCTGGTCAGTTCCTCTCTGCTCTGACCTCTACCTCTGCTTTTCCTTTACGTGACCTTCTTTGAAATAAAAGTATCATAATTATAAATATCTATTCATTTCCTAAGATTATGTTTAAAAAATTGTATTCCTTTATCTAATGGTTTTGCTCCATAGCATCCTACACGATCTGCTCAGTGCAGTAACAGATAATCATTCATTCAACAAATATTTATTGAGTTCCGACTAAGGTGTCAGGCACTGTTCTCTACAGCAGTGAACATAATAGCTCCAAATCCTGCTCTCATGATGGCTACATTCTGGTTGGAAAGACAGACAACAAACATAATAAAAATGTAAATACATAGTTGGTTAAATAGTACTACTGTGCTCTGAAGAAACCTAGAGTGGGAAAAGAGATGACAAGTATTATGAGTTGAATTATGGCCTTACCGCCCCCCCATCCCAAACTGGGGGGTGGGGGGAGGAAGATACACTGAAGTCCTAACCTCCAGGTCCTCAGAATATGACCTTATTTGGAAATAAGATCATTGCAGATTCAATTAGTTAAGATGCACTCACACTAGAGTAGAGTGAACGCCTGCTCCAGTATGACTGGTGTCCTTATAAGAAGATGCCATGTGAAGTAGAGATGCACAGGGAGAACACCATTTGATGACAAAGGCAGAGACTGGACTTATGCAGCTGCAAGTCAAAGAAGTCCAAGGATCAATAGTATTCCACCAGAGGCCAGGAAGAGGCAAAGAAGGACTTGTCGGTTGCAGAGGAAGCATGACACTGGTGACACTTCAGTTTAAAACTCACAGCCTCCAAAACTGTGAGACAATAAATATCTTTTGTCTTAAGCCACCCAGTTTACAGTACTTTGTTATGATAGTCCTAGGAAACTAATACAGTGAGTTTGGGGAAATTGTTACATTTTTAAGCAAAGAGATTGAGAAAGATATCACTGAGAGGATAACATTTCAAGAAAGACTTCAATGAGGTACAGAAGATGGCTCTAGATGAAGAAAGTTCCAGGTAGATGGAACAGAAAATGCAAAGGTCCAAGGCAAGAGAATGCTTTGTGTGTTAGAAGAACAGCACAGCCCAGAGGCCAGTGGGGCTGGAGCAGGGAGAGGAGAGTGGAAGAGACAATGGCAGAGCCATGACAGGAAGATGGAAGGAAAAAGGAAGGCAGGCAGACAGGCAGGCCATCACCAGTTCTTGAGTGTACTTAAATTGGTCGCAGATTGTTGGTTTTTTAAGGATGAAACTCAAAACTGTGTTTTAATAATCAGTGAGACTAATGGTGATTCCTCCCAGGCTGGCTCAGCTTGGAGAGCTAAATTTAAGTTTGGCCAGCAGAGGGAACTATCTGTCATTTGGAAAGACACTGAGCCCTCAGCTGGGAGAACATCAGAACACCTCAAGTAGCCATCATCTTCAGCACGTGCTAGGGCCTCTGAAGCCACAGGAAAGAGAAAACACACATTTACAGACCAAGTAGACTGAGAGTGTGCCATGAAAATCTTTTCTTTTCTAAAAGGCTCATTGCAATTTCCTAGAATCAAGGGAACAATATTCTTAGTTAGTTCTTCAGCCGACCTATCAATTTTGCTTTTCATATTTCTCTCTTTGAAGCAAGTTTGCTATTAACCTTATATGTTCTAGGGCTTGAGATTAGATTTTCCCTCTTCCAAAATAAAATTTTTGCTTTAAAAAGAAGTTAGCTTTATTATAATTAATTTTTGCTGCTAATAACCAAAAGATCCTCTTTGAGACAAGGAGGCCATTCTTTAAAGAGGCTGGAGGTATGAAAAATGTTCCTTCTCTTCCTGGAGGGAGAATCTACAGAGGAAAAATGTTTGCAGGAAAGCTCTATAATCATAAAGTGAAAGTTCAAAAGATGCTTATTCCTGGGTCAATATTGTGTGTTTAAAAATGCCTTATGTATACACTTACTTGAGAGACCTTAAGGCTTTGAAAAAGCAGTTAGTTAAAACCATAAAGAAAAACCTGGCAAACTCCATATCTTTACATAATGCAACTAGGAAGCAGAAAGCACCAATTCAATGCTGGATCTGCCTCAATTGCTTCGCCCTATCACAGCCCTAATATTTAAACATCATCTTTTTATGTGTGTCATCCTACAGATGGAGTTTGAGTTGGTTTCTATCAAGAAAACAAACAAACAAAGTAAAAAGGGAATGTTATGAATCAGTTACCAATGTAAATGTGCTATTTTGTGCCTTTGAATTTGGGTGATGATAAACATGATTCCACACATGGAAATTAGATTTTTCAGAGATACTACACTGAATCATTTAATTTGTCTGAGTAAGTACTTATAAAAACATGGCTGCTCTGCGCTGCATTAAACATTGGATTTTCAAATGAAGAAATGAAGTATGTGATAATTCCTTATAAATGGAACTGCAGCAAAAGGCATTCCGCAAAGGGCTATGCACCAGAGAAGATGGGTGAAAAAACATCCTACTACAATCTCCTGAAAATGAAAACAAATCATCATATGATCTCTGGTTCTACATTTTCTACTTTTGACTAAAAACATAGCTGAAGCCTTACAATAAAATGATGGAGACTTACTATTTTAGGTTGTTACAAGGTAACTTATCACACTATTCAGGATACATGAGGATACTATCTTTTCATTCCTCCACATCATGAATTGAGGATGCTTTAGCAAAATAGCATAAGGAGACAATTTTGCATAACCGTTAAGAATGTGCATCTGAATCCTGGGCTTTACCAACCAAAACAATGCATGACTCCATCTAAATCATCAATCTATCTTCTTCATGTTCATTTTCCTCATCAGTAAAATTGGGATAATAACTTAGCCTTCCTCATAGAGTCATAAGGGGGTCAATCAATGTAAAGGGATTGAAACATGGTTAGAATTCAAGAATAGTTACCATCACTTTTTTTGAATCATCATCGTCATCATTATTATTATGTTTAACAGTATCCTCATTTTCATCCATTACCCTCATTTCCATCTATTATCCTCATTTTCACAGCAAAGGAAATCATCAATGAAATGAAAAGGCAACCCAGTGAATGGGAGATAATAAATGCAAATCAGATACCTGTTCCAAAATAAACAAAGAATTCATACAACTCAATAGCAAAAAAACAATCTGATTTAAAAACGGGGCAGAGGACCTGAATAGACATTTCTCCAAAGAAGAATTACAAATGGCCAACAAGCATATGAAAAGCTTCTCAACAGTAACTAATCAGCAGGGAAATGCAAATCAAAACCCCACATAAGTCAGAATGGCTATTGTGAAAATGTCAACAAATAACAAGTGTGAAGGAGGATGTGGAGAAAAGGGATCCTTCATGCACTGCTGGAGGGATTATAAATTGGTAAAGCCACTATGAAAAGCAGTCTAGAGATTCCTCAAAAAAATTAAATTAGAATACCAGATGATCTAATGATTCCACCTCTTGGCATTTATTCAAAGGAAACAAAAACACTAATTCAAAAAATATATATGTATCCCTATGTTCATTGCAGCATTATTTGCAATAGATTTCTATCACTAGATGAATGGATAAATAAAATGTGAGATACACCCATACACACGCATGCACACACACAGTTGAATATTATTCAGCCATAAAAAAGAATGAAATCTTGCCATTTACAACATAGATAGACCTCAAGGGCATTATGCTAGTGAAATAAGTCGGAGAGAGAAAAGTCAAAGACTCCCACAAAAGGTGTGTCTTTAGAGCACATCTGAAGGAAGAGCTCTAAAGAGAAGGAGCAGATCATTTTAAAGATACTAAAACAAAGGAACTTGAATTAAACTAGAGACATGAAGAGTGAGAAAAAAGTAAACAAGGGGTGGAAGGATGGCTTCCTAAAGAGAGAGAACACAATATTCAAAATATATAGTGTGTCTTCATTGTTGTTCCAAGTCAGTGTAAAATAGTCCATTGGATAGTTCAATTTAATTGAACAACTATATATCAAATACCTACTATAATGTAGGCACTGTGCTGAGCCCTAGGACACAACACTAAGCAAAATTAATTCTTACCCTCACATTTACCTCCCAATACTTATTCCTTGTTTGAAAAGTGCACTAAGTAACCAATAAATTCCACCTTAGTTTTTATCCCAAAGAGATTCCAACTACATGGAAAAATTGCAATGTTTCCTGTTAAGACAGGAATACTAAGTACACCACATGATTCCCATTCTGCCTTGGGGGTCAACCTACAACCATTTAGTTCATTCCACAGGCCTAACTTATACAAGTAAAGACAGTAACATTTCTGTTTTATGGTTGTTCTATTGCTAGCATACTACCTCTAATTTAGTAAGAGACTTCAACTTCTTTAGGAAGTTGGTATAAGAGGAGAAGGAAGGGAAACAAAAAAAGAAACAGAAGGGAAAGTTTATTGAGGTCTGGGAATTGTCCAATGTACCTTTGCAGTTTCCATAGTGGTAAACATGGAGCTGAATGAAAAGCAGTTAACTTCTGACTGAAGAATGAAAAAATGAAGAACACAAAACTTTCCTGGATTAACTTGGGTTCATTATAGGAGAGAAAAGGTGAAACTAGCTTACTTCTTTCTAACCTCCATTTGAGAGAAAGTTTAAAAAAGTAGCTGAAAAGTTCAGCATGATTGTTGCTGTAAAGCAACTCAATAACCAAATAGAAGAACCATGGAGAGCAAAAGAGAGTGCTAAGAGAACTTTAAGGTAGCATTAGAGATCTATTCCAAGGAACAAGATCCTTAGAACATTTCTCTTTTTCTCTAGTGCTAGTCAAAACAAGACAAATGTCATAGTGTCAATTGATATCTAAGTAATGGAAAAAATGTTAAGCTTCTTTGTGACAAAAAAGAAAATATGTTTGCAATTCTATTTCCTAATATTCTCTCAGTTATTTGGGGTGGGGACTGTTCTTTTGTTTCAAAATTCCTCTTTAGGAAAACAACACTATAATATAATGTATCTGGTAAACTACCAGGAAGAGGCATAGTAAATTTAGATGTCTGGAAGATATCTACTTAATCAATATTAGAGAACTGTAGAGTTCTGTCTTGTTCATGATCAAATCCATCTAATTCTCTCTCTCTCTATATATATATACACACACACACACACACACACACACATATATATATACACACACACACATATTATATATATATATAAATATAAATATATATGTATATATATGTGTGTGTGTGTGTGTATCTAATGGAAGGAGGTATTAAAACTTCTCAACCTTGTCATTAACTCAATATATTAATGACACTTTATGAATTAATCTCCAATCATGAACTATTTGTTGATATCACAGAAGTAACATCACAGTAGTAAATAGCGTGCAGCTTGCTTCATGAAACTAAGACCAGTTTCATGATGGTTCAATTTTTGTGACAGGTAGTAGAGAATTAAATCATTCTCATAAGATTAAACCATTTCTATATTCCTAAAAAATTCTTCAGTGCTAACAAGTACACCACTTCCACAACTAGTTGATAAACTAAAAAGAAAATAATATTAAGCAATGGTATTTGAGGAAAGAGTTAAAAGGAAAAACTCAGAAAATAAGAATGTGAAAATATATAATGAGGAGATTCTTAAAATGGCATGGTGAGGGAAGGAAATAGTTGCAGCTGAATAACATACGTTTTTAAAAGGTAAGTTATTCCTTAAAGCAATTACCAAAATGTGAGAGTTCCTCTCATGGTTCTCAACCTTATACTCTGAAAAGGAACTTCTTATAATGCAAGACTAAGAGAGCCAATTACTTCAGCACCAAGCTACATCCTAAATCTCTGGACTTGGCAGTTCAAAAAAACTCTTGGAAAGTATTATAAAATCTTCACTAACAACTCTGACTTTATAAATGTAACTCTAAGGATGAATGAAAACTAACCATTAGTAAAGAAGAGAGCACTGAAAAAAAGACCTACCAGCTTCAGTTTTACTTCCACCACTAACTAGCTCTGAGACTTAGATTGTATTTATAATAAAAATCATTATCATAGAAAATTAATAATTACATAGGATTTAGTATGCCAAGGATTTTTCATTATGTACTTTATCTACTGTAATCTTTATAATGTAATCTTGACTACATATGAGGGGGAAATTATCATGATGCCAGGTTGGAGAGGAGGGATGAGTAGCTTGTTTAAGACCACCTAGACCCGTGTGATGGGATCAGGATTTTGAGGGGAGCAGAATTTGCCACCCCAAAACATGCCTTTTGGGATCTTGATTATTTTAAGCTAGTTATTTTCAAGAAACAGGCATTCCAAAAGAACCTTTGATCTTCTCCCTAACTGCTGAAAAGAATTTAGATAGAAGGCCTGCTCCAGGAAGGGAGAAATCACTGTAGGTAACTATCGTTTAACATGAAATAGTGTGTGACAGACAAGGAGGAATCTAGCAAAGCCCATTTGCTTAACATTCTGTGTTCTATTGTTAAAGATGGCCCAGCAAACATTTACCAAACATTTGTTTTTCTATCTGCCTTCCTGCTCTTTCAAGTCTCAAACCACAACCCTCTCCCCACTCCTTGCCCAGTTCTCCTTAACTCAAGATGGCATATAAGCCTTATCTGCCAGCTCTGTCCCCAGGTGTCATATTCTTATGGAAACTTCACTGTGTATAGGCATAATAAATTTGGGCATTTTCTTCTGTTAATCTGTCTCTTGTTAATTTGATTATTAATCCAGTCAGAAGAACTTAGAAAGGCAGGGAAAAATTCTTTTTGTAAACTCCTGCAATTCAAACACAAGACTCTCCAAACCCAGAGTCCAACCCTTAACCACCACTCTGCAGACAAATTAAGTAAACTTGCTAGGATGATCTAAAAGGCTTCTTTCAACAATAAGGTGCTATGATTTATGAGGCAAGACAGAATAATGGAAAACCTCAAATTTTAAAGTTACTTAGTGGGCCAGGACAGCAGCTACTTCTCTAAGCCTAAAATTCTAAGAAAACACAATTTACTTACTGGCTGTCCTAAGGATTAGCGATAATACCAGAGCCAGTAACCCACAGTAATAATAATAACATTTACATAACGCTTACTATGTGTCAGGCACTAAGCATTTTCACACATTAAATCATTCTATCTTCACAATGACCTTAAGAATATTATAATTTTATTTCCATTTCACAGATGAACAAACAGAGGCAAATAAAGTTACTTGACTTAAATCCCAGTTACTAAATTATATATCTGGGAATCCAGACAGCTGATTCACTCAATATACAAATAACTTCTGTCTGCTATTTCTAAAGTCTATGTCAGTCTCACCCAGACTAAAGTAAACTTAGAAGGATGAAACAGCCCATAAGTAGTTCTGGAAGGCCTGCTTACTTTTGCCATTCAGAAACTTTATTCAATAGGAACTAGCTAGTGACAGATACATCACATACAGTATGTGGCTAGGACTTTTTTTTCTCAGTTTCCTGGCTGATGGCTCCCTTCATGTTAATACTGTGTTGATTTAGGTTTACTAATAAAAAGAAGCTCCATTGAAGTTATTTTTCCTGTTTTCAATCTAGGTGAAATTCAATCTTATTCATTTAAAAATTATTTTAATAATATATTTTACTTAATCCAATATGTGAAAATATTATTTCAATATGTAATAAAAATTAATAATATTTACCTTGTTATATGAAGTATTCAATATTCTAAGTGTGTTTTACATTTACAGCCAATCTCAAATTACAATAGTCACATTTCAAAGCTCAGTAGCCACAGATTGCTAGTGGCTACCTTATTGGACAATGTAGTTTACCTGATTTCAAGTTACTCTGTGGTTATTAATAAACTGATAGAAACATACATCAAGAGATCAAAATAGGGAACTCAAAAAATAGACCCAAATGAAAATGCCTTATTGATTTCTGACAAATGGTCTTGAAGCAATTGGCAAAAAACTAAGCCCAAAAATAAGTCTCACAACTTATATGAAAATTAATTTAATATGTATAATAGACTTACATGGAAAACATAAAACTATAAAACTTTTAGAAAAGAAAACAAAAAGGAAAGTCTCTGGGATCTAGGGTTGGGCAAAAAATTTCTTAGACTTGCCACCAATACAACTCATAAAAGGAAAAAAAAAGATATCTTAGACTTTGCCAGAGTTAAAACTTTTGTTCTGTGGAAGATCCTGTTAAGAGGATGAAAAAACAAGCTACAAACTGGGAGAAAATATTTGCAAACCACATGTCTACTCATCCTGACAAAGAACTAGTATCTAGACTATACGAAGAACTCTCAAACTTAACAGTAAAAAACAAGCAATACAATCAGAAAATGGTCAAAAGTCACAAATGGATATTTCATTGAAGAGGTTTTACAGATGGCAAGTAAGCACATGAAAAGGCATTCAACATTATTAACTATCAGGGAAGTGCAAATTAAAGCCTCAGTAATATGTGGCTATATACCTAGCAGAAGAATAAAATAAACAATAGGATTCAAGAAGTTGGATTATTCATACATGGCTGGTGGGAATGTAAAATGGCACAGCCACTCTGGAAAATATTTTGGCAGGTTTTTATAAAACTAAGCATGCAGTTACCATACTCCTGGGCATTTATCTCAAGGAAATGAAATTTTATGGTCACACAAAAACTTGTACATGAATGTTCACAGAAGCTTTATTTCTAATAGCCCCAAGTAGGAAACAACCAGATGTCTTTCATTGGGTAAATGGTTAAACTGTAGCACATCCACACCATGGGATACTAATCAGCAATGGGCCATCGATAACTTGTGACTACTTGGCTGAATCCTCAGAGATTAGGCTGAGAAATATATTCATAAGGTTGATTAGTCTACGATTTTCTTTTTTATATTGTTTCAGTCTGGCTTTGGTATCTGGGTAATATCAGTTTCATAAAGTGAATTGGGAAGTGGTCTCTTCTATTTCCTGGAAGAGGGTATGTAAAAAGGTCTTAATTCCTCTTTCAACGTTTGGTAGAATTCTCCTGTAAAATCACTGGGCCTGAATATGTCTTTTTTTGAAGTTTAAAATTATTAATTCAATTTCCTTAATAGTTAACATGGTTATTCAAATTATCTATTTCATACTGGGTGAATTGTGAGAATGTGTTTTTTGAGGAAGTGGTCTAATTTTTCTAAGCTGTCAAATTTATGTGTAGAGTTGTTCATAGTATTCCTTTATTATCTTTTTGATAATTGCTGACTCTATAATGATATCCTTGCTTCATTCCTAACATTGGTAATTTATGTCTTCTGTCTTTTTTTATCAGTCTTCTTAGATGTTTGTCAATTTTATTAACTTTTTCAAAAAACCAGCTACTTTTGCTTTCTTAATTATTGTTTGCATAATGTATCTTCTATATTTTACTTTAACCTTCCTCTATTGTTATATTTGAAGTGAGCTTCTTACAGAAAGTATATAGTTGTCATGTTTTAAACACAATAGCCAATCTCTGTTTCTAAGTGGTATATTTAGATTGTTTAGCTTTAATGTAATTATTTCTATTTTAGGACTTAACCTACCATTTTATTTGTTTTCTGTTTGTTCTCTCTGGTTTATGTTTTTCCATTTTCTATATCCTACCTTCTTGCAGGCTATTCAAACATAATTTTTGGAATTCTATTTTGATTTATCTAAAGTGTTTTTGAGTCCATCTCTTTTATAACTTCTTTAGTGGTTGTTCTAGGTATTACATTACACATTCATAAATTATCACAACCTATTGATGTCATTTTACTAGTTGGAATGAAGTACAAAAACTTTACATCCTCTTATGTCCCTGTAACAACTCCCATTTATAATATAATTATCTTAAATATTTCTGTCCTTTGCATGCACATCAGAGAGTATTAGAAATTTTGTTTAAATTTTCAAACATAATTTAGAAATCTCAAGAGAAAAAGGGAAACCTATTGCATTTACCAACATTTTTGCTTACTGTGTTTTTCCTTCCTCCCTGTTGTTCACAGGTTCCCTTTTCTTTTTAAATTATTTCCTTTCTGTTATCTATTCTATCTATTATTTTAGAATAGGTCTGCTGGTGACAAATTCTCTTAGTTTTTCTTCACCTGAGAATATCTTGACTTCCTCTTCACTACTGAAGGGTACTTTCACTGGTTATAGGATTCTGGGTTGACTCTGGGTTGACTGCTACAGGATTCTGGGTTGATTTTTGGTTTGATATTATTTTCATTCAGAATTTGAAAGCTTGAAGTTGCTGAGTTTCAGTAGAAACTCAAAAAATAAGACATGTAGACAGAGCTAAAAATACATATATAATAAACTGGGTCCCATTGAGTTGAAATGTCACCAGGCTACAAGGAACTCTAATTCTGGCAGGAGAAACAAATGGAAAAATAATTACAATTACATATGATAAGTGCAAAAAGGCAAGTACGTTCTGGTCATAGTGCTGACACAGAGAGAATGTATCACTGAGAGAATCAGCAGAAGTGTAACTGCACACAAACTTCATTTCTTTGTTTTTGTTTCAAAACTCTTCATTTCTTTAATATAGTTTTTTCCTCTGATTCAAGCTAATTTTACCCAGATAATGGCATTGTGACTCAATTACCTTTTGCTCCATCTTATCCTCCATATGCCTGCTCCTTTAATCATTAAACCTTAGGATATAAGATTACCCGAGCCTCAGGTCTATAATCGGAACAACATGTTTCAGTTGGACTTTAGACTAAAGGTAATATCTTGGCTGTAGATGTGTTTCAGCTGCAGGCCCATCAAGCCAAAAGTACAACCCCATCAGCCATGAGACCAGATAGGTTGGCACCAAGGCTGATTCCAGAACCAGAAACAATGATTAATTACTTCATTCCCCTCTAATAGTCTATTCAGTAGCACCCTTGACCCCAACTCCCTTAGTTTCCATGACTACTGATTGTTCTCTATATAATCTGTACTCCTGAGATACCTGGGGAGCCAGACCTTTGAGTGATAGCTCATCTGTGTCTTCTGAACTTGCAACTCTCTAATAAACCTTACTTTCTTTGCTACAAAACCAGCCCGTATCTCTTCGTTGGCTTAGATGTATGCAGGCAGATGGATCCCTTTTTTTGTCCCAATAATAGAAGTTTCTCAGAGGAGATATGTGGGCTGGATTTTGAAAGTTGGGTAGCGACAGGAGTTTCCAAGTAGAAGGGAAAACATCTGCAAAAGCCCCAAGAGAACTGAAAATGGCACATTTGGGAAATGATACAAACTAATGTCTGGCTAAAGTACAGAGCATCTATAGAAGTGAGGGCAGATGAAGTGGGAAGACAGGCAAGAGAGGGATGCTGGCGGTCCTCATCCTCCACTAAGGAGTTTAGACATTATCATACGTGCCACAGGGAGCTGCCAAATGGATAAAGCTGGTGAATATAATATTCATAGCAATGACTGCTACTACTAAACCCTTTTAAAAGTAGCTTATCATTGAATTATTAATATTATCTTTATTCTAGTATGTATCAAAAGTTAGTTTATGTACTGGTAGGATGTGTTAATGGCCAGTAAAAATAGAGGAGTCAGCTGAGTTCCTGCCTTCTACACTCCATTTTAAACACGCTCCATCTGCCTGCCGAATGACTTCAGTGTCTCTGTGATCAATGAATGAAGCAGCATGGAATGAGATCATGGCTAGATGACAGCACACTAAGTGAAGTGCTTCAGCTTTCCTGGAGCTCAGAATTCCCCAGCTTCTGTCAGTTTTTGTCAAAACATTAACATTACTTAATGTGTATTTTACATTATTTACTAAATGAAAATTTTCCAATGCCAGCAGCTGAGAAAAAATAGCGGATTTATGCACAGCATGCCAAGTTCATGCTCTGAGCTCCAAAACTGTCCAAGCAACCTTCAGAGACAGACACTGGTCCTTTGCTCCCACACTCATTTATTATGCTGACCTTTTGTACCACCATTTATACCTGCCCACCCACTATGAGCATCTAGAGTCCATTCTAGAATTCAGATGAAATTCTTTCCTGGCTTCACATAGGAATATATCACTGGTTATAATTGCTATCATACTTCTGGTGAAAAATAAAAAAACACTTTCAGAAAGAGTAGAGACAAATAAAGAGTAGACTAAAAGATCTTCACATGTCGTCATAAGTGCTTTAACCATAGCCTTATTCCTTTTCAATCCAATTATTAAAAAAAAATGTCATACTGAATGCTACTGAATTGTATACTTTAAAACGGTTTAAAAGATTTTATGTTATTTATATCTTTCCATAATAATACTAAAAAATACTCTCAAAAGTAAAAAAGAGAGAAAAAAAAGGCAAGAAAGAAAAAAAGAAAGAAAGAAAGAAAGAAAGAAAGAAAGAAAGAAAGAAAGAAAGAAAGAAAGAGAAGGAAGGAAGGAAGGAAGGAAGGAAGGAAGGAAGGAAGGAAGGAAGGAAGGAAGGAAGGAAGGAAAGAAGGAAAGAAAGAGAGAGCGAGAAAGAAAGAAAGAAAGAAAGAAAGAAAGAAAGAAAAGAAAAGAAAAGAAAAGAAAAGAAAAGAAAAGAAAAGAAAAGAAAAGAAAAGAAAAGAAAAGAAAAGAAAGAAGGAAGGAAGGAAGGAAGGAAGGAAGGAAGGAATAAAAGAATGCCAAATTCATGTTGTCTGTCAGAGGCAGACAACATCCCTGCCTTGGAGAGCAGGAAGTGAAGACCCACCTGGTACTTAACCTAATTTGAACTGCTGGTGAAGCTTCTTCTGTTGGATTAGGAGCATCTAGCACTCAGTCTTATCTGAAGAAAAAGTATAATTCTTCAGAGCCTGATGGCCTTGAAAAAAAGGTCAAATATTTTTAAAACAGAAAGTATGAATATTTCCATTGAAAATGAAGGTGTGAACTAGAATATTAACAGACAGGAAGCAAGAAACCAAAAATCATCAACCTGTTTAGTCTGAAACTTAAGAAGAAATTTGTTTGCATATCTTTGCCATTAAAGATAATTTTCTTTTAATTCCCATTTCTTTTACACTGTGTACACTGTTTTCTGTTTTGTCTCTATGGCTGCTGTTCTAAAGTGAGTTAACTTTTGGAGTATAAACTAGAATATAGGTATATTCTAGCTCCACACTCTTTTGTGCACTTGACAATTTGAATGGATCAGTCTTTCCGAAGTGGAAAATTATTCCTACAAAGTTCCTAACTTGTGAGAAAGTGTCTCTTCTGGTAACACTTTCCAGTCTTGATGAGTACTAAAATTCCTTCCTACCTGTAAGCTTGTTAATGAAGTATCAAAGGTCATTATATCAAGGGAGAACAGCACAAACCAACATGGGAATTTGCTTTTCTAAAATATGTATAGTAGCCATATTTATTTAGAATTGATTTGCATGCTTTTCTTCTATTTTCTACATAGATTTTTTTTATTTCTCTCTGTATCCTTCTTGACATCATTGGCCACACTGCCTTGAGACATTTTTCATACAGTTATGCAACAAACTATATCTGAATTATGTTCAAATGAGCAGAAAGACTGGTATTTTCTGTAGAAAACATATGGCCTATCAGAACTGATCTCCTGAATTTTGCCCCTAACATGACATGACTTTACTGAGGATATGCTCTCATATATGTAAAATATAATATGGAGTCTAACAGATTTTTTGTAAAATGCCTAAAATTAAGCAAACACAGTTATATGAGTTAGTATATTATCATGCAACACTAAACCTAATTTAAACAACAAAAAAAAGTCATTACCTTCCTTGCAACAATCTGGTACTGATTTTCACTTTAGACTCCACTGGTCATTACCTTCTTCTGTTTTGGGTCATTATTTTATCTAAAGAACCAAAGTCCAATTCTTCATCTATATCTACTACATGAAACCTTAGATTCTCTTAACGATCCAACAGATTTTTGAATACTTAACTATCCTATTATAAGCTATCTTGTTTAGAAGAATGAAAGTTAAGATTATGGCAGTAAAGGACAAGCTGTCAATATATTAAATAAAATTCTGTTGAAAAGTAACTACATGCATTGCATATTAACATAATTTATTAGAACAATTAGAATACATCCTTGTTGTCATTTAATTAGATTATTCCTTGTTCTGGTAATTATACTAGATAAAGGAGAATAATAGTTTCAGGATTCTAAGATCATCTGTAGACTATGTAGAAAGAGAATGATCAATAACGCTAATCTGCTGGAACATTTAAATTCCCAGAACAAGATCTTTTATCATGAGCAATCCTTTGTATAATCAGCATTATTTCTCAGTGTCTATGCTCATCTTTCCCAAAGTTGAAAAGTAAAGATGCCGGACAAATAACAGGCATTTCTTATTCCACTGCTGGAAACCTGGTCAGGCTGGGCCACCTCTGGCCTCTAGTGGCTCAGACACTGCTTCGCTCCTTTGCAAAATGCCAACAAAGAACCACAAATGAAGGATTTAAGATTCCATGCAGAGCAGCATAGCCAGGAGTCTGAATGCCTAACAGGGGTAAGACAAGATTTTTAAGTTCTGATCTTAGGTGAGGAATCATAAATGTCCTGAATTTAAAACTACATTCAAATTGATGAAAATTTCTTAAAAATGAAAAGACAACTGAATAAAAAAATAAAAGAATAACTGTTGGCATTTCTATACTTGAAGATATTATTTGCAGAAATTAATGGGGAGGCTTTATGACAGGGAAGATAGGAATGCGCTGAGGCTTTTAGATATAAGTTGAATTACTGTCCCTGGTTTTATGTTTATGAATTCAAATGCTCCAAGGGTTCTCTCATGCCATATGCAACTGTCACCAAGCATGCTAGGAAATCCTAGAGAGCAGATCCCAGGACTCCTAGGATTCAGAATCTTTCAAAAGTCATGAGTGGGCATATCCCATCCTCAAGGATAACTGTATAGTTGAGTGGAATGATGCTGGGATACACAGAACTGACACCAGTGAATCTCAAGTTCTCTATAATAATAGGCAACATAAATATCCCACCAGGAGCCAGAATTACGGGAATCTCAGCCCACTGTTGATCGTGTCTGCCTCAGTCAATGCAAAGTCGTAATGAGACCATGTCTAGACAGTATTGATCTCTCACCAGAAAAAAAAATTCAGAGTGTGACTTATTTTCTAGCTTAGTCCAAATGACACCCAAATAGGGATTGTTCATTCACATATTCTAGCACTCTCCTTAACCAGAGACATTTTATCAACCAGGCAGCCAAGGACACACATAATCTTTTCAAGGTATATTCAAGTTTTATTAATATTCAAATAGCAAATAATGAAGTTACTCAAGCCTATTAAAGAATATAGAGAAATTAAATGAGTTTTTATGTATTTTTTTTTTACCTTGCTAGCTGAAGAAGACCAATCATTATAAAAAAGAGATCCATGCACCCCGAAAGAATGAAAACTCAAGTTATGGCAGGCCAAAAGAAATGTCTACAGGAGGTATCATTCGCTTAAGCCATCTGAAAGATTTCCCATGCAGTCTGGTAGTTTAGCTGCAGAGCAGCAACCTTGTAACTTTGCTCTCCATTCCAGCTGGGATTACACAGTTCTTCACAGGAGCACATCTTTAAATTGCTATCGATGCTACTAAGAATTTAGGGTTCCCCACTAATCTCATCTTCAGACTGGTAGGTCCTTGAGACAGAATGCTATGCCAGAGGCACCAAAGATTTACAACATTTACAACTGAGTACCCTGTGGTCAGGTATTCCAAACCAGGATATGCTCCAGAAAGTTGGGAAGAAAGGGAATATGGTTTAAATACTTGTAGGAATGGAGCTAACAAGCTCCCGGGGACATATATTGGTGAGCTAGGAACGAAAACCTCAAGCTCCAAAGGGGAACAAAGAATTCCCTCTGATTCTGGGGCTGCAATGAAGTCATGATTCTGAGGTATCTGGTTGGTTCCAGAGGGAAGATAGTCTCATAAGGCAGACTTTTTGCTTCATTGAAGAAAAACGAAACAATCACCTTATTATGTTGGAACAGTATCAAGGTACAAATCCATCCTTGGAAGAATGTTAAATAGAAACAATCCTGAGTGAGGCTTCCACACACTATAAATAGTTCCTTTGAAATGCCATCTAGAGACAAAATTATCATTTCTGTGCTCCTAACCAATACAGCCTTGCAAGTCTAGGAATCTCTTTGCTCTCTAAAGCAAGCAGAAGAAAGTTTCTTCAGTCTACAATGAGTTCCTGTTGTACTTGGTTTTGAACCTTTTGAGCATTCACTCCCCAAACTAAAATTCAAATACCTGGATAACTAAGAACCTTGTCTATTGATAGCAAAAACTATTTTCCCAAGTGGTTCATATATAATTTCTCACAAGCTTAGTAAAAATCCTATATTTGACTGAAAGGAAATGAAAGGAAGCCAATCATGAATTTCCTTTTTCCCATGTAAATGAAAGATACAAGAGAGTGACACAGTGTTCACCCTTGTCCTCCAAGGAAGGTACAATATGTGAGGCTTCTGATTTAAAGGACACCATTGTGGCATATTTCCAGAACATGTTAATTTACAGGCTACTTCAATCCTAACACACCGGAGTTAAGGCAAGTACAGTATACATGTATACCTTCCTAGTTATCAAGAGGTCTGAGAGACAGAGGTAAAAAATAAAATGTGGATACACATTTTAAAGATGTGCAAGTTATTTCAAAACAAGGCAAGAGCAGTTGTAATCTAGTATAATTTTGTTGGAGAAACTTAACTCTCTAAGGAAATATGGACCTTAACAAATACGTTATAAATAATACAGATATGCTGTAGCATTTGGTAGAATCTTATCCAACCATTCTGATTTGGCCATATGTTAAATTAGCCAAACACATTAGGAGAAAAATTCCTCTATTGATCAGATGATTGATTTAAAATATTCATGATCTTAGCAGAAGCATTAGTAGTAAGTTCCAGAAACAAGAAATAAATCACATATATTGACAAAAAGAAATGAAGGCATTTTGTGCAAACTGCCAGTTATAAAAACAGTCACAGGAATGTAAAGTACAGCATAGGGAATATAGTCCATAATATTACAATTGCTATGTATGGTGTCAGATGGGTACTAGACTTAATGGGGTGATCATTCTGTAAATTATATAAATGTCTAATCACTATATTGTATGCCTGATACTAATATAATATTGTATGTCATCCCTAACTGAAAAATATTTTAAAAGAAAAAAATCTTAGGGAATAGATTTTTTTAGGTATTTTATTAATCATTAACTCTGGGACAGGAAAAAAAAAAACTCTACATATATAACCCCAGAGCATTTTTATTCCTGCCTCCATAGTTATAAAAGCCCAAAGATAAAACCGATTTCTTAAGACTTCTCCAGAATGTGATTCAACAAAATGTCTATTTAAAAAAAAAAAAAAAAACAAGAAAACAGTGCTAACTTTTCCCCAAATATGCCTTGCTATTATATAAATCAGTTCTTTCTTAATGCTGCAAGTGAAGTCAGAAAGCTAGATATTAGTAGCCATACTCTCTCATAAAAATCAGACTTCAGCTTTTCATTTTCCAAAGTGATTAGTAATTATCTATGATGGTCTCCAAAACTTAATTGAAATTTTCCTGAATCTTTCAAAATCACTACAAGAGCTAGAAGATGTCTTTCCAGGATGAATATGAAGAATAGAAATCTTTACCATTTCTCTTAATTTATTTCTGACTTCAGCTTGGTCATCATTATTCCTACATAGCTGCCTTATTTATTATTCAGTGTCCTCTGTGACCCCGTAATCAGTTTTCCGGGTGCATATTTGTTCAGTAACTGTAATATAATTTTGTAATCTGCTGAATTTTCTAATATTCTATTCTACATTTGTCTTCAATTAATGAATTCCATTATTTTCACTTCAACTTCTTTTTATTAAATTCTCTCTAACATAAAGTTTATGTTCAAAGAAATTCATAATTTGAATTATGTGGTGTGCTGTTAACAAGAAATTTAATAAGCATTGTAGTTCATCAATTTTTTCTTTACTAAAGACAAATTTTGTTAAAATGTTAGTGTTCCAAGCCTTTCAACCCCCAGAAAATACATTTATTTTGCTTGGCTTTTCCCATCACCCAGTTTCTAAGAGAAGTATAATTTTTTTGTGTGACGCAGAATTATGTGAATGATAAAAACAGAACTGGAAAACTGGGATGAAAATAAAAGAAAAAAGTCTAAGTCTGCAGCCTTAATATAAATAGTATATCTGTTTGAGAGTAAAGGGGTAAAACAGAGAGAGAACCCAGCTCTTGAGCACTGCAAATTGACAGCTCACTGGTAAAAGAGGGATGGAAGGAGATTTTAACGGTGGCCATGAACAATGAATAAAATATTTTTCAAAGTTCTCAGAGAGACATGAGCAAAATTTTGAATTACTTTTCCATTAGTTCATTTGCTATACCATCTTAAGACTGAACCAGCTGGGTACCTAGCACTTATAGGTTATGCAAGTATTCTACAGTGTTGATGTTTATTCATTTATATCTCGACTTTAGTTTCCTTTAAATGTTGTAAACACAGTCCAGAAACAAACTTGATCATCCCAGAAATTTTTAAGAGCTCTCATCAGTCTGTTTTAAATGAGTTCTATCAGTTAATTCACAGGTTAATGTCTGGGTCAATCTAAAGACTATTTAAACATACTGAAAATAAAGGTGTCTATCTGTTAGTGTCAAATACCTAAAAGACACACTGAGAGTCCACAATTGCTACTTGGTAATGCAGTTTTAAACTTTTAACAATGTATCTAAAACAAAGGTGTAAGAAGAAAATTAAGTAAAAACCTTGTAATTTATATAAGCCTCGTATAAGATTATTAAGAAAGTTATAAGCACTTTTTATTGCTTTGCTATACAGATCATTCAGTAAAACGTGGATAATATAACCTCAGCTGGAATATGCAGGCTCTGCGTGCCTTTTTTTCAGTTGAGTTATATAATTAAAAATCAATATGGTGCAACATAGCATTTATTATTCTTATGGAAGTACATAAAATTAAGGATAACCTGGAGCTAAATTAAAGATTTATTATCCTTTAGACCAATATGTATATTGGTAAATTAAACCTGTCATCAATAAAGTTGTACCACATAGTAGGGTATGCATGAAAGAATGAGAGAGAAAGGAGGATTCAGAAACATGTACACACTAAATGAAAACTATAAGGCATTCCCAAGGATCTAAACAGCCTATACATAAATGTAATAACTTCATATACTAAGGGAGAAAACTTGAGTTCTAAAGCTAGAGCCTAAGGCAAATGTCACATATAGTCAAACTTAACACTGAAGATCATTTAAATCACCTGTAGGGTGCAAGTTATATTGCTTTGTGTATTCAAGCCTGACAGTAAATATTTGAGAACAAACAATTGAGCTAGGCTAAAGAAAGGAAGCAAAGAAAAGTCCACCTACAGCTATCTGGTATTCGAACCACCTTGTCTTTAAGGAACTATCATATGCCCACCAATGAGTCTTTACCGAGTAGGCGATAAAGTGTAAACTTGTTTACCCTCCATCATGGTTTATTCCACTGATTTAACATGAAAATTTTATAATTTTGATATTTTAATGGATATATTTGTCATTGTTGAGAGATTAAATAAAGTAACAGATGCGGACGGACTGGCACAAACCATATACTCAGTAAATGCTGGGTTTTAATCTGCTTTGTTTCAGTCAACCTACAACTACACTGCTCTTTGAAAACTTGTAGAGAATAAGGTAACTGCTTCTTTTCTTTCCAAGTCAGCAATTTCAGTTGGGGCTCCCATAAACAGCTATCAGTACACTTCAGGCATGAACTGGAGCAGATCTTAGTCTGGCGTGAGGTTCTAAGTAGGCATAAAAAGGTGAATCTGCTGCACACGGGAAGCACATCTTTATGCTTGGGTTGCATCTCAGTAGATGGGCTCCCTGACTGGTCTTGCTCTTTCCAAAGCCACGACACAGCACATTTGGCTCCAACCGTAGGGTAATCGAACAAGGAGGATCTATATCTTTTCCCAAAGGACATTACTATCAACTCTACCAGAAAAGCACATGATACCATTTATTCTTATCTTAGATAATGTATGCATCCATGAGTCTTTTTTACTGGTGCTTACATACAATGGAACTCCACAAAAATCTTTAAACTGGAATTTTTTTCCTTCTTCCTCCTTGCTCCTTCTTTCAAATTTCTGCCTATGGTAAAACCTCAGAAGTAAAGCCAAATGGCTTTTCCTATAAGTCGATATTTCTGTCATGTACTTATTTACTTTTTGGTCTTCCCATGAATCCCTCCAGGGTGCTCCTCTATGGAAATAAGGTATGCCAAATGAAAAAGAGAACTCAAGGCACAATTTTACCCTTGACATTGAAGAGAGAATATTTTTCTCCTGGATTTATGGTGCTACTCAGACATTTTCTTTTCTTCTTCCCCCTAGTTTGCACGTCCTACTTACTGCTGCACACCATCATCACCATGACCATTAATTTATGTTGTACCTGTGGCTATAGCCTCTAGCCAGCTCCCAAATAATTTAATCCAGATATCATTGTCTTCGGCTCCTTCCTCTTCTTTCTTGAAATCTGCTTCTGGTAATTTTTCACAAGATATTATAGCTTTCTTTTCTTTCTCTTAAGTTGAATCTCTTTTACTTCTTCCTCTCATTTTTATGCTCTCCTGGGCCTAAGCACAGTACCTCTAAATTTACAGGAATTCACATCTCCAAATTAAGAAACTCTTGAGAAGTTTACCAACAAGCTGCTTTTTCTCTGCTAAATCTTAACAATGTTAAATAAAAGAAATCCTTTAGACTTTGAAATTCCAAAGCTCTCAGTCTCACCTCTCAGCTCCGACTTTGATCACATTGCAAGACGATGATTAGCATTATAGCACATTCTTTCAACTTCTCCAAAGAAGGTCCCTCTTCAACCTCCAAAGGTGACGGCTGGGCTTCTTTGGGAGATCTGAAGTGTAGCATTTGGAGTTACCCAGTCTCTGGAACTTAATTTGAGTAAAACCTTGAGTGAGCCATTTAACCTTCTGAGCTTCAGTTTCCTTGACTGGAAAATGAGACTACAAATATCTACCTTATGAGATTGTTGTGAGGATGCAATGAGGTAATCTTTGTAAAATACACACAGTGTCTGGTGTGTGATAAGCATTCAAACTCGCTAGCTATTATTTTTGTTTCTATGCGTTAAAAGGTTGGATAGAATGAATTTTTCTTCAAGAAAGCTCACAAAGCTGACCTTAGAACAATCATTACTATATTACTTAGTAGACCCCAGTCCCTAATACCACTCAGTTCAGTATTTTCATGCTAAAGAGGTAAATAAATATCTTAAATTGAAACTGAGGACAGAGAGTTCGAATTTGAAATCCTAGGAACAGATAACTATTCTCATAAATTTGGACAGATCATTAAGAGCCTCTATTCTCATAAAGTACATCTCTTTTAAAATATATTTACTACAGTTACCCATGGAGACAGAATATTTTTATCATCAGCTGAAAACCTGTCTTCTGAAAGGGAAAACTGTGCAGTTATAACCAGAGCAGACCTCAGACATTAACCTTTTATATAAGGGAAGAACAGTAAGTAGATATTCAGCAAGAAGCAGAGAAGGAGAGGGAGAGAGGAAGAGAAGGAAAGAGAGAAAGAATGAAAGCAAAAGGTTTGATGAGGAACACTATTTGGCTTTTGGCCCTTCTCTGTTACCAGCTTAAGTGGGATGATCATACCACTTATGAATGCTGTCAGTTCGCTCCATGGAAACTGAAGAAACAAATATCTCCTATCTTAATACAAAGAGTAAAATTGTCGTATGTATGACATTAACACACACACACATATAAAATTAAGATGAACAAAAAATAAAGCTAAATATCTAAAGTAAATGATGAAACTAATTGGGTCCAAATTACCAGAGTAAGTGAGGTTTGAACTCTGGGAAATGAGTAAATTCCTTTAGAGCTCAAGAATAAAAAGTTCAGTGATTGATTCTGATCTCTAAATGAACAGTCTGATCCACTTTTGTCTCAAACAGACCTGCTTTTAAATGTTATTTCTGCCACTTGCTTGTTGGGCAAGTTACTTGTCCTTGACTTCCCCATACCTAAAATTGAAATAAAAGTATCTATAAGGAGGAGGGTACTAGGCCTGCCACTCTTTCTTTTCTCTCTTTGAGGCCCACATCCCTCCAAGGACCGATTCTTAATCTGATTGGCAAAATTTCAAGCATAACGAGTCTAACTAAAAGCAAGGTTGGTCTCTAAACAACAAAGTTTCCTCCCCGCATTTCTATTTCCTCTTCTAAGTTGAGAAAAGTCTGGTTCCTTGGATACCGCTAACCATTTTTATTTCTCTCTCCTGCCCTCTTTCGAATTTTAGGCAATAACATCCATGAGCCAAAGTGAAGTCCAGAGCTCTAGCTTTACTCCCACACGTTCATTCCTCCCCACTCCTTCACACTATCCCCACTCAGAATTTCTGAGGATGTGCTTTAGCTGAGGGGGCTATTTAGGAAGTGGGAGGAAGACCCACTTGAGACCCCTTTAAGGTCAGTCTACCTTTACCAGTGTTCTACACTGCAAGGTTTGGGCACTGGCCCAACTAATAGCAAAAAGATACTCTGTTATCATCTCCATGTCAAGGCCTTTACATTTGCCCTTTCCTCTCTCTAGAATGCTCTGCGTCTTTAAATACTGGATCTTTAAATCATTTAGGTCAGTTCAAATGTTATTTCCTCAGAGAGACCTCTCATGACCACCCAATCTAAAATTGTAACCTCACCACCACCAAGTCACTCTACTACATTAATCTTTTATTTTATTAATGACTCTCATCACATTTCATTACTTCATTTATTTGCCCGTTGCCCATCCCTACCTCTTTTCCAAACATACCCATTAGAAGGTAATCTAAGATAGAATAAATATTGTGTCTTATTCAGCGTTTCTTTATCCAGAGCCAGGTGCATGTCACAAAGTCGATGACCAATAAATTATAGCTCTCATTATCCTTTCTTTTCATGCTTGGTTCTGCCACCTCCTATGCCCAACCAGGGCCAATGAAACCTTTTAAAAATTTCTCTCCTCAGCTGACCTAAGACATCAGATAGTAGGACCCAACAGGATATACCATATTATATTTTGTGGAGAATTGAGGAGATTTCCAAGAGATTCTTTAAGCTCCAACATAAAAACGATCTACAACTTAATATGAGTTATCTTTGGTGCTGCTGAGACTGAGGCTTTCTTAAGAGGAAATGTTAATTGTCAATGTTTTTGAGAGCATGCTGGTTTGGATTTGCTCTTTTTAAAAGGTATTTCCCCTCCCTCCCTGCTTGAGATTATCAAGAATGCAAATGCGGGCTTTCCACCATGCACCTATGTGCTTGTGGCTGGAAAAGGGCTTCTTTAAGACTATCCTGCAGGTAAAGGCATCAGCCACTCTCTTCTTTGTATATAGGAGCATATACTAAGTTGTGCTCCTTATATTGGGGTTTGTTAAAAACACAAATAAGGTAAATGGAATAAGATACTGTTGAAATAAAGAACAGGTTATGTAATTCTGATCCTTAAGTCCAACAAAGGCTTTTCTCTACCATTAGAACAAGTAGCTATTTCTTTGGCTGAAGAGTAGATGAAGTCATTGATATGAGTTTACTGGCCATATAAATTTTTTTAATGTATAACAGAATATGTCAATACTGGAATTGACACACTCAGCACTAAGATGCTCATACTAGGAGAATGAGGAGAATAAGACTGACTCCAAGCTCTCATCTCACATTTACTAAGAAGTATATATTCATTGAGGGGAATGTCTAACAGAATGGACTATATTATTTAAACTGTTTCTCTCTTTTTTGCCAATTTTGATTGGCTAAATTGGCAAAAGTTTAATGTACACAAGATGAAACTCCAATTTATTCAAGACCACTCAGTTTTAGGTTAGGATATCTTTGTGTTAAGAATCAACAGATGGTAGCCTTACAAAACTTTATGTCATCTGGATCCCATTTGCCCATTTCATGGACAAAGAATGTAGACTGATATTATACTCAAGAAAGGTCCCTAAAGAAATCTGACAGGTGTAATTTTAAAAACAAAAAAAGCAGACCTGTACCTTTCTATGGTAGAGTTAATCTTAAAATATTTTATACATAACTTTCTTGGAAGTAGGTTTGATATAAATCCTAAGAAAAAGAGTAAAACCAATATATCCATAAGCATTGTGAGGATAAATTTTATGTGTCAAGTTGAATTCATCATGGGGAAAGCCATTGCCCTACCCAGTGTGGGTGGGTCTCAACCTATCAATTGAAGGCCTGACTAGCATAAAAGGCTGACCTTTCCCCAAATAAGAGGGAATTACTCTTACCTGACTGCCTTTGGACTAGAACTATATCATCGCTTTTCTAGGTCTCCAGCTTGCTAACTGCATGTCTTGGGACTTGTCAGCCTCAATAATTATGCAAGCTGATTCCTTACACTACACACACACACACACACACACACACACACACACACACACACATACACACACACACACAGATGTATATGGCTCCTATTGGTTCTGTTTCTCTTGAGAACCCTGACTATATAATGGGTGTTAAGCTCAAACCCAAAGATTAATAACTTTCTATCAGTTTGGCACCTAAGTGCATGTCTCTTTATGAACTATCAATTTCATGAGCTAGCATATGGCACTCCATCAATTACTCTAGAATTCTCTATAGGTGTTTAGAATGTTTTATATTATATTAAAATGTCAAACACCAAAGGAAGTGCAGTGAGACTAGATTGGAAAGAATAGTTAGCAATGCCAAATATAAGACAATCTTGAATAGAAATAACTATTCCATTTTCTCAATGAAAAGATTAAAAATATTCAAAAGGGAGGATGATCATCTTGTACATATAAATATATAGGAATATAGAAAAAAAATAGTTCAAATATCTATTTCTACTAACTCTGTGTCACATTTCTTTGCTTCTGTTTTGTTCATCCCTGCAGATGACCTTCACGAGTACCAAAAGCAAACACTGGGTAAGACCATTTCAACCCACTATGACTTCCTGAAGCAGCACTTAAAATGACCCAAATACAAAGCAAAGTCATCTCTTTTAAAGGATAATAAATTTTGAGGAAAAAAAAAATCTCACCTGTATTTGAGCATATGTGGTATATTTTAGTGCAACTCTGCCTTTAAGATAAAATGCCAGTTAATTTAATTCTGATATTCTGCTTCATACATCTTTATTTATCCACTGGTTAATAAATCTAAACTTTCTGAAAGACAGAGAAGTTCCTTTTTTTTTTTTTTGCATTGCAAACACCAACAACAGATTATTTTTGTGTTAATGTTTACCTGCAATGTATTTATCTGCTCCATATACAAACACCTGATTTCCACCTCCCAAAATAACTGTTCAACATCATCTATTCAATGTCCTCAATAACACAACAAAAACTTAATTTGTAAAACTTATTTTGGTGCCTAATTATCTTAGTGTGAATAACCATAAACACCGAAAAAGCAAGCACAACACTCAACTATCTAAAAATAAAATAAAATAAAATAAATAAAATAATAAAATAAAATAATAAGATAAATAAAATAAAATAAAATAATAAAAAAAAAACACCCAGGTTGGAGAAAGTGTAAATGCTCAGATTCACCAGTGGGATTGGAACGTAAGGCCAGTTATATTTTTCGCTTCCCCTCTTTCCCTAAGTTTTCTCATACAAAGTTTTTTATATGTTCCTTGGCGGTGAGTCACTAACGTGTGTTTTCACTCTCTTGTTCCATGCTTCCAGGTTTGAAGGGCTAGCCACTAGGACTTCTTTAGCTGCATGTAATTACAACCTGACCAACAGCACAACAGCCCAAGAGCTTTCTTTTCTGTTACTTTTTTTTTTTTTCTTGTAACAAGATATCTGAAGGTATGCAGTCTTGCACTGAAACAGTGCCCCACAGTGTCATAAATATCCCAGGCTCCTTCTATGTTTCGGCTCTTCTGTCCTTAGGAGAAGGTTTTGCTCTCATGGTCATAAATGGCTGCTGCACCTCCAGGCCAGGCACCCTCATTCAATGAAGGAAGCAGGGTAAAGGCAACAGGCAAAACACAAAGGGAGAATGCCAGCTGAGTCATCCCTTTCTGAAAGCTTTCCAAGAAGTTCCATTCAGTGACTTTCACATACAGATCTCTGGCCAGAAATAGATCACATTTTTTCTCCTAACTGTAAGGGAGTGTGGAAAAACTGGACATTCAAACTGGTCATTGCCACTCCAAATGAAATCAGATTTTGGTTAGGGAGAGAGGGAAGGAAAATGGACCTTATGAAGGGAACTACCAATGTTTAGCACACATAGGTGTGTGGGATGAGTAGAAAGGGCTAAGTATCTTTGCCTATCTTGGAGGGTAAAGGAAATTACTCCAGTTTGCTTTGCTGCCAGGGAACTAGGGAGATAATCACCTCATTTGCTTCCATTTCCCCATCTCTGATAATTCCTGCTATCATCTTCCTCTTAGGCCATAATTTAGTAGCTTTATAAATATCATTTTTTTAAATCAAAATGTGACAAAATATATTTTCCTTATTTGGTAATAGAACCAAAATTTTTATGCACAGCAATATGCCCAGCTTTATGTAATGGATAATGATCGGCCTTTTGCCACCGACTGATCTTTAATAGTAAGCATGTGACCTCGTTCTAACCAATGAGTGGAAATAGATTGGGGCCTCCATGAAAGGTTTTCACTTTTAATAAAAAGCTAGAGTTGCATGTGATTAAAGCCTTCCACCCTGCTCCCCCATCTCCCTCTTCTTTCCTGTTTTGGACACTGTCATATAAAAGCTTTGTGCTTAGAGCTGTGACAGCAATCTTTGACCATGAAGCAACAAGCCAAAAGATGAAAGATTTTGAGAATGAAAGAGACTGGATCCTCATGACATCATTGAACTACCAAACTGCCCCTGAGATCCTCTACCTCTGGTATTCTTGTAGATCAATAAATATCTTTATGGAGTAAGTCAATATCACTTGAGTTTTCTGTTATTTATAGTTGAAATAATTCATAACTAATACATTTCCCTAATATCAACCTCCATTTTTTATGGGGCAAAGTAACTACATTCATTGTTTTATCCCTAAGGCAGGCACCCCTGTAGAGTTCTGGTAGTGTATATTCTACAACCTAGAAGGCTATATGTTCCTTCTCTCCAGGCTTAAGAGCCCTAAAGAACTTTTCATTTGAGATTTACAAGATGAGTGAGTTAGAATTAAGGTATAACCAATCCAAAAGAAATAAAAGCAAGCAAGAAAAGAAAAGAATCATGTAAACATTCATGTTAGTGTGAGGGTATAAGCTTAAAGAGACTCATCATTTTAAAGAAGGTCTATCAGCTCTGCTTAGATGAATAAAATTTAGTTGTAATCATGAAGGTGTGTCAGTTAAAATATCTGAAGAAGAAAAAAAGAAAACACTTAATTTGGTAGAGGATATGGACGTGGATAGGAGGAGACTGATGGAAAAGTTTGGAGGCCATCAACTGAAATAGTAATGCATTCAGGGCAGACAAATTTGCTTCTGAGTTGACAAAGAAGAGACTAATGGTGATATAGTTGATGTTTTCAAAATTACAAAAGGCTCAGATATGGAAAAACAAGGGCTGATTCACTAAATTCAAGAATAGCAGACTCACAACAACTCTAATGCAAATTTATCTTCCAGGTTTTAGTTTTCTTTGGTTTAACCCCTTCTCTATACTGCAGCCAAAGTAATCTGGTAAAAATCCAAATATTTCATATCCATCCACGGCCTAAAGATCTTCAGTTGCTAACCATTGCCTCTGTGATAAACCACCAAATCTTAAACAAAGTGCTGCATGATCTGCCCTTGCCTACCTCACTGTCTTTATCTCCCACTAGACTGTCGGCTCTCTTTTCCCACCTGCCATCTTCTTTCAGAGCACAGATCCTAGCATACTTTTTCAGGACTCAAGACCACACAGCATCCTGATATCATCTTCACTGATCTAATGTCTTCTTATACCTGGCTTCTCATACTTCATTTTTATAGGGTGGTCATCTCTAACATTGCTCCACTCCAAAACCAATGTGATATACTTCCCACAGCATTCTCTTCTTCTCTCTTTATAATACTCATCACACCAGTGATTAATTGGTTAATGACTATCTTCTTCAAATTCTAAGATCCATGAAGGCAAGGGTCACGTCTGTCTCCTTCACTCAATTTTTGGCACCTAGTAAGCTTCAATGCACATACACTGACCAGTTATAACTGACATCATCTTGGGAGGGACAGCTTTTAACAGTTCAAAAACATATATGAAAAACAGATTCATGATAAATTGATAAGAATAGAAAAAAATTATTGAGGATAGCTTTAAGGACTGGATATATCTTTTATCATTTTAGTTAGACATCAAGGAAAAGTCAGAATCCTTCCTAACACGAGCCATGGTTCTGTACAACTGAGTTTGGAGCACAAGCTAAGGAATCAGACAGCCTTGGATCTGTGTCCCAGTTTTTATAGTTATCAGCTGTGTGATTTGACATAACTATCTAAGTCTCAATTTCCTCATCTGTAAAATGAAGATAATGCCAAAACGTTTCCAATGGGGTTTATGAGGATTCAATGAGTTAATATATGGAAAGCCCTTAACCCAGCACTTGCCACAAATTGAGCATGCAATAAATGTTAGCAGAGGTTCATTGATGTTCTGGCCATTGTCATAAGGCACGGAATATAAATTTGACTAGATTGAAACTGTAAGAACTTAATAAATGTTAGATAATACTGTTATAGATCTTGTTATTATTTGTAGCAAAAAGTACTGGTGCTCACTTGAGCACATGGATTCCTTACAGTTAGGTAGGTCCACATTTGTCTTAGTTACTACTCTGCTCCAACACCCGGCACAGTGCTTAACACATGATATTATGGAAAAAACACTTTATGAATGGGTAACTGACTCAACAGTCTAAATCAGTGTGAAAATTCAGGTACTCTTGTGAGAAAACAGAAAGAGAAAGGCAGTATTCAGTAGAGGAAAAAATAGGAATGAAGAACAGAATCTTTTTTTTTTTTAATAAGAAAAGCTTTAAAGCAATAAGATTAGAAGTTCAATTTTAATGGTGCAAAATAGAGAAGTCATTGAGAATTTTGTGCTATGACATGGTCAAAGCTGAAGCCAATTAGGCAGCAGCATTCAGAACCATCACATCTATGACTAGTTTTCAGACCATGAAAAGTCAGAACATTCCAGGCAACTGCGGCAATTTGGTTCTAAAGGAAAATTCTGAACTCTTTTCACATCTCTCACCCACTCATATTGCTCTATCAGTGTGGCCTTTATGAAGTGAGGGCTTCTGTTCTCTTTCATCTTGTTCCATGACAATAAAACCTGAAGTGCCTCCACTCCTTAAAGAAAGCTTTGGCAATTGCCTTATCATAACCATTACATGTGACACAGGCCCACCACTAATATGAGATGGCTAAGAATAAATTACCCAAATAGGACAGGAATAGCCATTTACCTCAAGAAAGGCCCATTTTCTTGAAACTTTGTGTCATTAAAATCATTTAGAGTTTGCTGTTAAGATTCCTACCTGTGCTCATTACCTCGGCCAACAGTCTCTCTGGACTGCTGAAGACTTATGTGAAATATATATATATAATCATGGACTACAGTGCCTAAGTGCAATGGGATGATTTAAAAGCACTACAATTGCTTTCACCCATGATATTCATCTCTTCCTGTCTATTCTTTTGTGATCTAGATGAAAACTTGGAATGTAATCTGTATATTGATATTTCCTAAAAAGAATTTCAGCAGCTCTTTAGGAAAGATTGTTTAAGCAGTTTTAGAAGCCTCGGACATTCTGCATTTACAGTGCTTACAATAGTTTCTATTTCATAAAAAGTAAGCCCCACTAAATGCAGTATTCAATTCCTACCCCATCTAGAGTATACAGTAGTAGGTAAGCACATGTATCTTGGAATGAGATAGACCTGGGTTCACCTCTCAGCTACCCATAGAATTCCGCATGAAATGGACAAGGTATTCAACCAACCTTTCTGAGCCTGTTATATATCATTAGGCAAATCATATTTTGCAAGCCTGGCATAGAAGAGCTCAGTAAAAGTTAGATGTCATTGGTATTAATGTCGTTACCAATGTTGTTACCTGCTGCTACTGTTATTTTTTCTGGCAAAAACCACTAGTGTTCACACAGATAGACCATACTTCCCAGGCCTGATATAGCTAAGTGGGTCCAAATGACTGAGTTCTGATCAATGGAATGTGGCACAAGTGATGTACACCTCTTCCTCAGTGGGTCCACAGAAATCATTCAGCTTCTATGTTTCCTTCTCCTTTCTCAATAAACTTGATGACTACTTGTTGAAGAAATTAGAACTATGAAATGGAAGGAACCTGGATCCTACCCAAGAACTTTCCAGGAGAGCAAGTTCCAAATAAAGGTTGGGCATAATTTTTAGGAGAAAAATTTAAATGAAACAAAATGTTAAAAGAAAATAAGAGTTCAAGTGGTAAACCAAGAGTTACAAGGGAACAAAGAACAAAGCCAAAAACAAAAGAAACATAAGAATTCTTTTAAAAATCTGGTTTGATCATTTTAGTAACCAAAACAAAATTATTTTCTAAAAAAATAAAAGAAACTTGTAGAATACTTACTGTGAGATTGACACTGTGTTGAACATAAACTGGTGAATAAAATATATATAATAAAATAGATTTTAAAAACTTGCCCTCATTGAGGTGAAAGCTAAACAAAAGAATGGTGGCTTTTTCTAACAGTTTAAACATAGCTATTAACTCACCATTGTGATAAGTAGAATTTTAAAGATGTCCCTGAAAGATTCCTGTCTCCTGATTATTCTAATCTAGGTACTACTGTGAAGAAACTTTGAAGGTGTGACTAAGATTACTAGCCAGCTGAATTTAATATTGAGAGATTATCCTGTCTGTCCAATGCTGTCACATGAGGCCTTAAGAGCATAGGTAGAAAGTGGAAGAGTCTGTTGGAGAGACGTGGCAGAGGAGGATGCAGAAGAGTTATAGCAGATTTAAAGTCATAGAGATTCCAATCATGAGAAATTAGTCATTCCATTAATGGCTCTGAGACATAGGGGTTACATGCAAAGAAAATAGAGGGGCTGGTAGGAGTTAAGCATACTCCCTAGATAACAGCCTGCAAGGAAACAAGGACTTGAGTCCTACAACCACAAAAAACCTGAATTCTGCCAACAACCTGAGCTTGAAAGTAGACTCCTCCCTAGAGCCACCAGAAAGGAGCACAGCTCTGCTGACATCTTGATTTTAGCCCCAAATGACCCATGTTAGGTTTCTAACCTACAGAAACTATGAGATGGTAAATATATGTTGTGGTAGGCTGCTAAGTTCATGGAATTTGTAATGGCAGCAATCGAAGACTAATGAACCCATTATATCTTAAATATCACAAAAGAAAATGGGTCATAGAAAATGAATATTAAAATATTCTTTATCTTTCATCAATCTCAGGTTTGCTAAATATTTGATAGCTTCTCATTTGTGTAAAGTTCATTCATTCATATATTTATTCAGCCATTTAAAAATATATATTGAGCACCTCCTCTTTGTTGGGGATACAATAGTGAAAAAGATACCTAACATTTATTAAGTACTCATTTCGCTCATCTGTATAACAAGCCAATGAGGTAGAACCATGATTCTTCCCATTTTGCAAATGAAGAAGCTGAGGCACAAGCAGGTGAAGAAGACAGCCCCAAACCACAGTCAGTAAGTGGTGGAGCTGGTACTTTAACCTAGGTAGTCTAACTCCAGAGCCCATGTTTTTATATACTTTACTGTGTTCTTCTCAACACAGAAGAGTGGGAGGTTTCAGAGAAGAACTGAGATTTGGTATGGGCATCTTTAAAAAGGAAAGAAAAGGGGGCATAAAAAAAGAAACAGCATCAATAAAGCCAGAGATTCAGGAAGAGGGTGCATAACATAGCATATTCAGGGAACAAGGGGGAAGCCCTGTATTAGGATGAGGGAGGACTATTGGAAGATGAGTTGAAGCATAAGTAGTCCTCATTCGAAGGTCTTGGTCCAATCACTTGTTTGATTTCATTCTGAGGCTATCAAAAAAACTTATTCAAGAACATAATAAAACAAATAATTTCTAGCAACTTTTATATGATTTTAACATTGTTTCAAGGGATATTAGTGGATATCCTCAGGCACCCAATATGTAATTCTCAAGTGTAATGATATTTCTTAATACAACTTGGAAAAAAAATCTTTGAAAATATATTTAAAAAACATAAAAGATTCTATTGACTCCAAGGAAACTAGGATAAAGTGCAGACGCATGTAAAATTCCAGCTCTATCTTCCAACTATAAAACTCTCCATATCTAAGTCTACATAGACACTGCTCACCTTCCAAATCATCTTAGTTCACAATAAATCGGTGACAAATCTATTTGCTGGCATTGAGAAAAAATTTGTTGATAGCAATGCACCTGCTCAAACCAGTACTACAAAAAAATAAATAAATATAGAAGCAACAGCATTTGTTGATCAAAACCTCAAAGATTCTTCCATTTTCTTTCTCTGATGTAGAAAGAGTCATCATATGCATTAGACATTCTAATCTGTGCTATGTAATACAGTAGCCACTCATCATATGTGACTATTACATTTTAAATAATGTAAAATTTAATAAAATTCTATTCCTCAGTCTAACTAGCCTTATTTTAAGTGTTCAATCACCCGATATGAGACTAGTGGCCACTGTACTGGTCAGCATACATATAAAACATTTAGATCATTTCAGAACTTTCCATTGGAAAAAAAGGTACTTCTTTAGCTAAAAGTAGTGTTTTATTAGATATGCCTAATTCAATTCAGTTTATTTTAAATGTATATGATTAAATTCCTCTATTGTGGGATCTTATGAGGTTCTGAATTGTTGTTTCGATCATTCAGACATATTCTATTCCTCAGGAGATTCTACTCCAAGGTGCTTTCTATAGAGTCGAGACCACCAAGCATTTATTAAGCACAAGCTCTGTTTCAAACTCTGTACTAGGCATTTCACATCTATAATGTCACTAAAATTTTGTGACTCCCTGGGAGATAGGCATGGTTATCATCTTACAGATGAGGTGAGAAGGCTAAAGTAAAGAGAGAGTACCATATCTTTTCACAGACAAAACCTAAGAAATATTTATTTCTTCCCAAACAGCACCACTGATCCTAGAATATATAGACTGAAGAGCTAAGTTTTCCATAGATGAAGTTTACATAGAAGAAATTCAGAGTTCTTTTTCAAACAACTGTAGATTGTTTTTTAAATTGTCAAAATTGTCCTGTTCTGGTAGTAGCTAAGAAGTGACTCAGAAAAGTATAGGGCAAGGAGGAAAGAGGAAGTCTGCCCAGTTGAAAGCACTGACTCAGATATGCACCTCATCAGTCCCCAAAAACTCCGTACTTCTGCCACAAATATACCCAAAGTTACTTTCTTATAACTTCTCTCCAATCTATGGAAAGAATATACTTAATATTTATTTTAATCTGATTCTCACTTCACAAAATTGTGGAGGGTGTCATAGCCAGTCTCTAAGATGGACCCTAATGATTCTTGCCTCCAGGTATTCATCTTCCATATGTCATAGGGCTGACCTGTATAACAAATAGGATGGTGCCAAAATGACAACATGTCACTTCTGAGACTAGGTCATAAGATAAATTAAAGCTTTCACTTTGTTCTATCTCTGGGAGGAAGTTAAGTCACCATAGGATGAAGGTACTTAAAGCAGCCTGTGGAGAGACCAGATGCGTGGGGAGGATCTGCGTCTTCTCTCCCATAACCACCACCACTCTGCAGGCATATGCATGAGACATCTTGGAAGTGGATCCCCAGCCCCAGTTGAGCCTTCGGATGACAGTAGACCCAGCTGAAATATAAGAGACCTAGAAACAAAACCACCTAGCTAAGCCTATCCCTAATTCCTAACCCGTAGAAATAACATGAGATAATAAGTGTTTATTCCAGTTTTAAACCTTGTATTTCTGCACAATTTGTTATACAACAATAGATAACAAACACAGAATGTTTGTCAAGCTTTGTCTAGTGGCAACTCTGCAGATGAAACATCTCGCGTGCTGCTATTTACAGCAAGCTCTCCCTCCATAATTATGTCTCATCTTAGCACCCAGGCTATAAGCTGTTTGCAGGCAAGCACCGGCTCCTACATAGTGTTATATTCTCTTTTCTCATGCTTGTTGATTAACTGGGTAACTGTAATTTTTCTCTTTCCCCTTTGACTGTCGAAATCATTATCCTCAACTCTTAGGTCCCTTCTCTTTGGATTTCTTCCTTTATTTTTTCCTAGCTGAGAAAAAGCCAGAAAAATTGAATGTGTTCAGTTACAAAGGGTTCATGGCCTTCAGGAGACCACAATGATCTTTTCAATGACCAGAGGAAGACTTCAAGGACGCTTGATGAATTTGTTGTAAACATCTCCTACCATAAGGAAGCTGTTAGACATGGAGGAATAAATTAGATAAGATCAGCAAAATTGCTTATTATCCATTTCCTATTCTTTGAACACATGCTTCACCCATAAACTACATTCATCCCACACTTACTAGACATGCAAGGTACTATGAGTGATGCAAAAAATATATATTGTCTGTTTCCAAGGAACTCATAATCAAATATAGGAGATTTGTCATAAAGATGCAAGTATTTACTTATATTCACACATATAAATAAGTGGTACATTTATATATCAAAGAGAGCGAAAGCTAAGGGCCAAATGAATGCTATCTACAAACATTAACATCTTCAAAGGAAGAGGTTATCACTGTGAGCTGAATTAATCAGGGCAGGCTTTTGGAGGAACAAAGCCTTAAGAAAACTCAACTGTAGTTTATGTTGTTACAGATACTATCAGTTTCATCAGTTCTCCTTTGTCACTGGGTATAGAGAAGCCTGAACATCCCAGCCTCTTGTGGTTGACAGAACCATATGACTAGCTCTACACAACTGGGTTTAAAAAGAAAGTAATATATTTCATCTCAGGGTTAAATCAGGGGAAAACCCATGTTTAATTCTTCAGTCTCTCTTCTATAAGAAGGTAATATATTCTGGTCGGTGCAGACATAAGATGTGGGTAGCCGTCAGTTTGGGTCCCTAAATAACTACAATAAACAGAGTCCCCTGACGACCTGTGTTGGATATATACTATGAGAAAGAATTAAACCTTCCTTTATGTTATGCCACTAGAATTTGAAGATTAATTTGTTATTGCAGCATAACCTAGCCTCTCCTAAACAGAAAGATTGAAAAAGATGGGGAAATGTAGAAAATGATAGAGGTAGGTTATAAGTCCAGTGTGGCATGACCTTTCTCAATGACAAAACTATCTGCATACCATGAAATAGCATGTTATGACATATCTTAACAGAATTTAAGATTTTAAAACAAAAACATAAAGAGGGACTGAATGGTAGCAGTAGAATGAGCTACTGTTCTTGGGTGATCATTATAGATCTCAAGAGTAACAGAATTATTGATGCCTTAGCCAAGAGTATTCCTTTTCCTTTGTTCTCTTTTCCTTTGAGATTATAAGCCATATATTTCCATTTGGAAAACAGTATTTAATAACTTCTAAACCTAACATGAGTCCTGTGAAACCCTAGTCTACAATTGAATGGCAAAAATAAAGACTTGGAATCCTTCAAAGATCTCCCATTTTACACAACAATGCTTTCTCTCCCTACCAAGAAAGTGTTTCTGCGTGATGGATTCCCCTCTCTTGCTGTATATAACACTTACTGCTCTATGCCTGTCACTTCTTATTCTCTTCCTAGTTGTTTATGCCTTATTAAACTTAGCACTGAAACAACCAATAAGAAGCCGAGATCCTCAAGATGCCTGTTCTCTTACAATCAGAGCTCCCTTTTTTCTAAGAACTAATGACATTTTCCAATCAATTTGTGGGTAAAATTCACTGACAATTTACTTTATAGTGCATTGCTTCCTCATGAGTAGCAAATGGTCTTCAATAAGGACATGGTAATAAATTTTAGCTAAACTTTTTCATACAGACATTATCTCCCATGTTACCTCCTCAAACAAGGCTCTTTAAAATTGATTTAAATATAGAATTTAAGAGTTTAAAAGTACAAATAGCCTAGCCATTCCTGCCTATTATTTCTAAAGCAAAGCTATAGACCAGTCATCTAAGAACATGTATTATAACATTAAGTTAAAATTTAAAAGCCCATTTTAGCTTTAAATACCTTTTAATATTTGTGTGTTTGGGGGTGGAGGTGGGTGGAGGAGCAAGGGAAGAAAAACGATACTTCTGAGAAAGTTATTTTAATTATGTACATTTTAGAGTGTCTCAGTCTTTGGTCTTTAAACATTGTGCTATAGTGCAGCTTTTGTCATTTTGAAGAGATTTCCAAACTAGGCCAAGTCATAAGGAACTTATCTTAGATTGGTCCTTTATCTAAGTAAAAGTTCTGGCAACTCAACAGGTAGGATTTGCAAAGTGTTACTAGAGATTCAAAAATACCCTTAAAACACCAAATTTAGATGACCTATTTCACTTAAACCACATAACAGTCTGATAAAATAGCAATTTTTCTGATTTTTGAAGAGTATTATTCTTATGCCATAGGTTTGCAATGGAGAGTGCATCAGAAAGTGTTTTTGGTTTTATGTAACAGAAACCAAGTCAGGCTGGGATGAAATAGAAATGGGATTTATTAGCAGAAGAGTATCCCTAAGACTCAGAGGCAGAGATGTAGCCAGTTCCCTCAATGTCAGGAAGCAGAGGGCAGGCATAAACCCAGGGAATACTGTCTCCTTTCTCTGCTCTGCAATCCTCATAGAAAAATGTGACAACCTTCAGATCTCAGGTTTACCTATCATAGTTACAGTTACATAGAGAACTGACTGCCTGTCTCTGAATGTCAAATTCCAGGAAGAGAGATCTACCTTGGAGGGCCAAGTTTGGATTAGGTATTCAACTCTCATTGAAGTAACTTCTGCCAGGAAGCCATGTAGTAACCAAATATGGTTGCTAAGGCCAAATGAACTACTCTCACAGACAAAGAATGGAGTCCTTTGAAAAAAAGAGATGTCTGTAGACTCCACAGGCACCCTAGAAATGCCAGTGGAGCCAAATGGGAGCCAGGGTTTAAACAAGGGCCACACGACTACAAGTTGTCCCATCTACTTTCTCCTACTACAGGAACTGATATGACTTTAAGTACTCACAGTCGACACCAACAAAGAAGAATGATCCTTTTTGATATCTTTTCCTTGGTTCCCAAGGGGCCCCAGTTCCTTGTCCTATGATTCAGTATAGGCTCTGACAAGAGAATGAATTAAGGAACTTTGATTTTTTTTTTCTTATTAAGATTTACAGTAGACATCACGGGCACCTCAAATAATCCACCACAGTACCCACATTCTTGATTGACTTAACTCAGTCCCCATTTTTCTCTTTGCTCTGAATTGAAATTCACCCGGTTCATCAACTCTGTCACTTGCTGCTTTCAGAACATGTGAGCAATAGTAAAGTGCATGCCCACAAACTCATAGAAATGAGAACATTAATAACGCTCTGTTATATACATAATGGATAAATACAGAGATATTTAATCACCTGGAAGAAAGCAAGGCAGCAGAATTTGACTTTCAACTGCTAGAGACATTAACATATTTAAAGGGGGGAAAAGTGGTCATAGAGAATAGTTACAGAGATAGATGTTGGCAGTGGCTGTTTAAGATTCCTTTTAAGGGAAAAGAAGTCTTTAGATAATGGTCATTTGGTATTCTTATGTAGGGGGATGGGCAGCCCTAATTCGGAAAGAGATGCAAGAGGCTGTAGGCAGCTGAGGCCTTGGAGTTTCAGTTCCATGGAAAAAGCCACTGAAAGGTAGCAGAATATATCAGCCCCAATATGCTGCTTTGGCATATTGATTATTTTGAGCTGTGAGCACTAGAAAAATAGCAAATACAGGCAAAGGCTTTCTCCAAACTCCCCTTATCTGCCTAAAGCAAATCCTTTAAAAGGAACTAAATTGTCATAGATCCCCATCTATGACAGGGAGGATTGACTATTGACACGGGAGAGGAGACTAGAAGTCTTGAAAGTCAACACCACAACCAGACTAACTTTGTTACAAATTCTCATACCTCTCGACTCTTCTAAGGGCTCATTCATCTTTCCTAAAAGTCATCTACTCATCCATAAAAGATCAACATCCCTTCCTTCCCTTTTGCAGTGAGACAGTATTTAAGTCTGAATTCAAAGCCATCTCAAGGAATCACTAAGTTTTCCCTGTATATCTCCCCTGTACACATGAGGTGTACATATTAATAAAGTTCTATTTGTTTTTCTCTTGTTAACCTGTCTTTTATTACAGGGTTCTCAGCTACAAACTCAGATGGGAAGAAGTAAAATTATTTTTCTTCTCCTATACCATCTTCATTTTGAGACTCTGGTATAAGGATATGCCTTTCTAGGTTATTCTGGCTGGTTTAAGAATTAATTTGACATAAGAGATTAATAGGAGAAAATGAAATTTAATTTCATATGTATGAGGGCTCCATAAAAATATGAGGCCTACAGACAGTCAGACAATTAGGGCTACATGTCATCCGGAGCTTAAGAGAAAGAAAACAGGGGTCTGAGACTTCAACGTGGAGGACAACAATTCACAGGAAGATGAGAAAAGCAGATGTTTGATACATAAATGTCTGTTGGCCATACAGAAGCAATTTGACACAGAAGAATTTTAACAAACAGACTTTGCTAGGTTCCTCCCTGTCTACCACACCTAGTTCGTATTATATTGTCCTTGTCTATGGTAATAGCTCCATTCCTGAAACAAGTCCTCTATCTAAATTGTATTAGGCAGTTAGGGGTAAGGTCAAAGTTTCTTCCTAGTCTTTTAGGTCTTGATAGATTTTGGCTCGAAATAATCCTCAGTCTTATAAGCTTGAGTAATGTGAGTTCATCTTAAAGAGGAGACTCTTCCATGGGCGACTACAGACCATGGGACATGAGTGGCCCAAGAGAGCCACCAGGGAAAGGGTCTGCTGTCAGGATGATACTCTGGACTTGTCAACGTGTCCCCACTAAAGCATTTTCATAATAATTTATCCATGTGCCAGATTGCTCTTATATAATTTTCCAAAAAGATGGCATAACAGCAACATTAATAACATGTTTAAAAAAAAGAAAAAGAAATAGAGTCCCACGTAAACTCCTTTTCATTTGTGATTTTTGCCTCCTATCCCTGTCCATACACCGGTATATTTTGCATATCTGCAAATCTTTCCATTTGGCATCTTCTGTCTCCATATATCAGAAACATTTAAATAAATTATATCAGAATGATTTTTGCTCCTTCTAACATGACTACTCAACCTCAGGAGCGGATATAATCTTAAGTATTCTGTAATATGATCCCAGCCTTGCTTTTTACCACCTTTCTGTAACCTTCCTTACATCCCTCCTTAATCTCAAATGCATCAAAGAAATTGCAAAGTGTTATTCTCTGAAGCATTTTTCTCAGTCTGGTGACTTTGGATGTTCTTACATGGACAGAATCATCTTTCCTAATCAGGTTCTATGCTATCAAACTGTTCAGCAAAAGGAATTCACTTCCCTATGATGCCACCACCAGTGTAACAACATAACTGTTTTACCATGACATTCTCAGCTCTAAATATTATCATTTTTTAAAAACAGTGAAATGTTTAGATCACAGTGATACTTTCAAAATGCCATTCTGTTTTTAAAGGGTTCTATATAAATTAAGAAGGTGTCCAGGAACGGTGACATATTTAACTTGTAACTCAGGAACCTATATATCTTGTGTGTGTGTGTGTGTGTGTGTGTGTGTGTGTGTGTGTGTGTGTGTGTGTGTGTAAGTAAAAATCTGCTGTTGCTGGAAAAAAAACGGCATCTGTAGGAGGTAGCAACTCCACACATATTAAAAACTTATATTAGAAAGTCAGGAAGCTAATTTTCTAATATGGCTCAAGGGTCTATAATCCTGAATTCAGTATAATATCACTTCACTTTGACTCTCAAAATACATACTTTCTGTAAGATATTTTGGGAAAAGGGCAATCGGATATTTCACATTGGTGATGAAGGGAACCAAAATTTTACCACTTTGAAGATGACTTTTGGGGTATTGATTTTAAGCTGTTTATTAAAAAACAAAAGTTCCAGAAAGAACCTTTGACCATTTCCCCTTTCCTGCACAAGAGATTCAGAGGGAAAATCCTGCTTTGGGAAGGAATTTTAAAGATGTTCCCAATTAATCTAATTTGAATTAAGTATAGTAAATAAGAGGGCTTCAGGGCTGTTAGGTAGATACACCTTGTGTCCTATTGTTTCTGAGTTGCTTTGCAAGAATTTGCCTGGCGTGTGTGTTCTACTCTTCCTCAGCTAACTATAAATTGCCCATTCTCACTTCCAAAATATAATACACTGTCCCCCACCCTTTTCCTCTTTGTCCAAAATGTCTTATATGCCTAATGTTGCTTCACTGTCTTTGGAATTTTATACTTACGTGAATTCTCCATGTGTATATATTAAAATTTTTATTTTCTCTTGCTAATCTGTCTGCTAACTTTATTATTAAACTAGCCAGAAGAACTTAGAAAGTGGGAGAAGTATTAATTTATCTTAGCCCCCACTGTGAGTTATTTTTCTCCTTTTGCCCCTCTACCTTCTTTCCTTCTCTCTTTTTCTCTTTAATTCTTCTACCCAGAAAAAAACTCAAGAAGCAAAAATATATCCCTCTCTGCATTTTTTACAAGCTGGTCAGTTTAGTTTCCAGGTTTCTGAGGTTTCTGAACTACAAAAAAACTATGCCTTACAAATAATCCCATTATATTCTCAAAAACCATTCCCTCAGTCATTAGCCCATAATACCAATTTTCCTTTTGAAAACGAACAAAAGATAATCGTCATTTTTTGAGACAAACCCTCATTCAGAATGATTCGAAGAGAATACAAATTTAACGATCATCCTGAGAAATCAAGTAGTATATCCCAGGAAATAATAATAAAATTTATGATGGCCTTAAAATTGTTAAACTCCTTTCAGGAATCTCTGAATTTATAGGGTAGTAATATAACCAAGGACTGGTGATGACTCACAAAAGTCCAAAAGAGTTTTACCTTCAAGTTTGTAGGCAAAGATGCTTAAACTGTTCCTTTTCAAAAAATAAAGATTATTTATTTTTTACCTTCCTATGCATTGAACACTCTTACAACATACCTCTAACTCTTGTGTTCTTTGGTTTGATCGTCAAGGTCTCTAAATGCACGGGAAATCTAGTAGGGTGGCAAGCAATCAACTGTATTTTGTTTGTTTTTTGTTTTGTTTTGTTTTGTTTTGTTTTTGAGGGAGAGAAAAAGACTACTTAACAGCTTCATAAAGAAATTTGCAAATAAGAACCAATGTAGATGAATCAGAATGCAGAAGATTAATTTTTTCCCTCTACATGATTATACTAGGAGAAAGAAAGATTTGAAAACACTGAATGCTTTTCCTGATAACCACCTATGGCTGTCTTCCAAAGTGAGACATGTAAAGTTGGGCAAGTTGTTTCCTGCCCTGTGAAGACAATACTTAGTAACAGCCTTGTAAAGGTAAATACTTACAACTGCCTCGGGGAACTGTGGATGTGCTTTGTTCTGTTGCCTCTTTCAACAAGTTCCTTTGTTGCTTTGTGTGTACTCCCACAAAGACCCAGACTTTTACAACTGAATTTACTATTCTCTCTGCCTGAAGACTGTCTGGAAGTACATAAACTACCCAAGTTGGCTCTATCTGATGGTTCTGTCATATGCAGGGTCCTAATAGTGACCTGCAGAATCAAAATGAAAAATTCAAATTGACTCCTTAGGAGTGTGGTGAAACTTAGTTGGCTAGTAACTGTAAAGTCCACTGAAGGAAAAAAAAAAAACCCCACCTTTTAAAATGCTAAGCATTAATTTTAGCTTCCTAGTACAAAGAAAGATTATGTAGCCAATGAGAACTTATCATTTCACAAAGTATTTTTCACCAGCAAACCCTTTGCAAAATTTAAATAAACTTCTACAATGTATAGGAAGTTCAACAAAAAGCTAAGCAGCAAGATTGCTGCTATGGAATTTTTAAATTATATGGATGACATCTGTCACCCCCAAGCAAGCAAGTACCTACAATAAAAACCTAACATCACTGTTTATTTATATGGTATATGTTAAATGATGTAAGGTTGTTATAAGACTTAAAAAAGAATTAAGTAAAGCAGAGGCTGGTATTTATTAAGCTCTAAATAAATGTCTGTTGCCATAAGCAGCGCAGCAACCTCATCTTGCAATAATGCCAACACTCCTCTAAGGAAACACTTCTGAAAAACTCTGCATCCCTGGTCTAAAGATTTTCTTAGTCTAAAGTTCTCTTGAGCTTGTAACCAAATCCTTGATTAGCTTCAAGAACTCTGTGAACCCTCTGAAACTGAATGTAGAATGGTATGACTGTAGGACAATGTACGTCTTTCTAGGAAACCTCTTCATAACTTTCATCACATTGAGAGGTTAAGAATCACTACCATAAGTCAACTAGTTTAACTTTCTATTCCTTCCATTTTAATGGAGAACTAGAGTCCCATTTAAGGGTGAGTGACCAGGCCAAGGACACAACAAGGCACCTATGCTTGGGTTGTAGCTTAGCCCTCACTCCATACCAGCTTTTGCAGGTGACCTCTCCCAATAGCTGTGATACTAGTCCTAGCTCCCTTGTGCATCTTGACCCATCCTCATCTCAGGACTAATAATGACATAGCAGGAGAGATTTACGAATATCTAGGCCAATGCTCTGGGTCAACATCAAGTCACCTCTGTGGCAGTGCACTGTCATGGAATGAGCATGATCTTTGAAATAAAAGGCTTGTGTTTAATTATGTCCCACCACTTACTGAATCTATGACCTTAGAAATGCTTTCTTAGTCAGTCCTTCTGTCATCTATAAAATACATGCAATATGTTTTACGTCTATCAGGAGAAAAATGAGATAACGTAGAGAATATAGATAAATCGAAGCATATATCAGGCAATGCAACAGTAGGTGATCATCAATATTCCTTTCTTATCTGTGGACTTCCACCTGACTCCTTTGGTCACCTGCCTACGACCCATACCCCTCTAGGATGAGGTCCAGCCCTCACTGACACCTTTATCCTTCCTCCCACCTACACACTCAAACCTACTGAGAGACATAGACCCTATTATCTTGTGAACCTTTTCTGATGCTTCCTACTTAACTGAAATTCATCTTTCTGCTCCACCATTTAGGGTTGTAATTTGTCCTGCCAAGAATGTGAAGTGTTTACAAAGAAAGTAAAAGTGCTAAATTTGTAAATATACTTTAAAATGTTGATGGGAAATTTGATCAAAGTAACTATAAAACATTAAAAAGAATTTACTCTTTTATGACATTCATAAATTGTACAAAAATATTTTGAATTTAAATACTCAAAAATCTTGTTTAAAATATATAACTTAAATAAATTAAACAATTAAAACCCCAAATTATAGTAAATAGACCCTTATGCATACAAAAGTACTCTCTTATCCACTAAAAAACTCATAATAACAGACCCATAAGCAAGAGAAAGTGTTCTGAAATATAAATCTGATCATGTCATGCCTTTGCCTAAAATCTCCCTTTGGTCATCCATTATACTTAGGAGAAATTCTAAACTCTAACCAAGGTCTATGAGGCCTTTCAAAATTGACCCCTGCCCACTTCTCCTACCTCATCTTTAATTATCCTTCCCCTCCCCCAACAGTCTCAACTATGTCCAGCCATATGACCTTTTTTTTTTCTCTTCCTGGTACAAGTTCATTACTGGAGCAAGGCTCTTACATTTTCTGTTTTCTCTACCTGGAATACTTTTACCAAAATCTTTTGCATAAATGGCCTGTTTAACATTTAATTCTCTGCTCAAATGTCACCTCCTCCAAAGGCCTTCCCTAATTTAGTCCCTTCCTCTAATAATCTCTGACATGTTATATAGTTTAAAATTATAGGAGAAACCTTGATGTCCAAAGTATATTATTCATTTATTGGGTCATATATTTATTTTTCATCTCCTAATAAACTAAAGTTCAATAATAGTAACACCTTGTCTTTTCTAAAACTTTGCCTGACACATATTAGGTGCTCAATAAGTTATCTGTTACATGAATGAATAAGTTCAAATTTTAAAAAAACCCTACCTTTGCCATAATACAAGGTTATTTTGAAAACATATCCCTACATAACACTGGGTCCATAAGACCCAATTATCTGGGGTTTATTTGACAAATTTTATTATGTTATTTTGGGGTTACTGACCATGAATTCTGAAAGTAAGCCAAATGTCAACCAGAGCCTAAAAGTAAATAGGATCCCTCCACAGGACACTTGATATCCAAATTATAACAAATCAAAAGTCTCAGAAAGGTGCCTACGCTAATAATAAGGTGACTCAATATTCATGAGAATTTAAAAAGCCATTATTTTTGCATGAAATCATCTTGGCTTTTCCATAATTAATATGTCTTTATCATCAGAAGACTAAGAGATCAAAAATAGTAAAAGCATTGTTTCATATAAAAAAATCTCATAGGGATAATAGTGTTTAGCAATCCAAAATCTGAGGCTACTGAAAGCTAGAAACCTACTAAATAAACAAGACAGAACAGTTGGCATTAAGAAAAAAAGTTGTGGTATTTTAGCTAATCTACAAATGGAAAACTGGTTCTAGAAATGCTCAGGAAGAAACAAACTCCAAGTACTTATGGGCCATGGAAAATAATGATCAGTGTCTAGCTTCTTCAGTGTACTTTTTTAAAAAAAATAGTTCTTACTTGATTAGATCAGGAAGAAATTGGTCTTGAATGCCTAATAATCCATATCTCCATTTTGTCAACATTCTGTTTCTATTATCAGATTAGCTCACAAGAAAGGCAGATAGCATCTCTACCACAATACATTTAGTCTAGGATGTTTAGACCAACTTTCTCCCTCTTTTCCAACTTCCTCCCTTGACCTCGATGTACAGTTATGTTTAGCTTTTTCTACTGTTGTGTTTTGCATGTGTCTTCTTACAAGTTGATTAACATTTGCTTTGGGGGTGTTTGTGATAAAAACAATGAATAATTTAGTAAATATTTAAAATTCTCTTTTACCCAAAAGTTCCATACCGGGTTTTCAAAGATTGCAGTAAATCCCAGAAAGAACTCAGACATGAAATATCACCAGAGAATTGGAGGACAGGAAGGCAAAAAATATTTAAAAGCAAGAAATTTTAGCCTACCTATATGTACTGTTTTCTCTGGAAACATAAAAGGAAAATTTCCATATAAAGACTGATTTATGTAAGTGGAAGTCTATATGGAAATTAACTGAATACACGAAATAAAAGGAATCTGCGATATCTAGTCCAGTCACCTCGATATGAACTAAGGAAACTCTAAATCTGTGAAATTCATTTAATCCACAAAGATTAAATGATTCTCCCAAAAACAGAAAGTTGGTAATGACAGGATCATGCCTGGAATCTAGGTTTCATACATTCCAGGCTATGAGTTTGCTAATACGGGAGGAACTATGATTTTGGAGGAAAGGCTTTAGTTTCACTTTTAATTCCTAAGGACATGATCTATGCTCCAAAGAGCCCAGGAAGATTGCAGATCACCAGTTAAAACACATTGAAGCACCTTATTTTTTCTCCAACTCCATTAAATAAATAAATGTTACTGTTTATTTATTTTAAATAAACTACATTTATTGAATGTTTCAAATGGAAGCAAGGATGCCAGAGTACATGGGAAAGCTGATTTACATTCAATATAGGAATACAAAGATTATAATTGAATTTCCACCTATCAAATTCCAATTCCACTGAATTTCTTCTGAGATCAGCATCAACATCTCCCAGATCCTCCTGCAGACCTCCTGAACTTCAGATCTCTTTTAAATATTTTCAAGAAAAAAAAAATGTATAGGTTTATTTATTTACAAAGTTCTGAAGGTAGTTTGTTAAGAACAATTGATAACTGACACAAGAACAAAACTGATAATCTATAAACTCATTTTGTAAGCCTGCAAGTTTAGATGTATGCCTCTAGGAGCTGACTGTGATCCTCCCCGAAACCCAAGCGAGCCAGGGGCCGCATCCCCCACTCTGCTCCCTCCAGCTCACTCAATGATGAAACCAGGTTGTCAGTATCTCTCTGGAAGGATCTTATACACGAGTTTGGTATCTAAAGCTTTTGTGGCTGCCACCAAGGGCCAAGTTCCTGAATTACACAGCTCTAATGTCCAAATGGGCTTGCATTCACAAGTCCCACCAGACTATAGCAAGCAAAGAAAATGTTTTTAAAAAGATGAAGGTGCAACCGTTCCTCCCCTGGGCTGTACACCTGATCTTAAGGCAGGGAAAGCAGGTAAAACTGCTCATCTCCAAGTTTCACCTGAAAGGGGTTTAACTTTCCTAGCTGCTATTTGAAACTTTGGCTTCTAATCAGCCTGCATGTAGGCACTGACTGTGGTCCTCCCTTTAAGACACTGACAGGTTGTAGCGCATTCTCAAGTACTGGGAGCCACTAAGAACAAAGACAAGGGCTTGGACAATCACAAAGGTTTGAGCAGCAACCAGGAGCTTGGCCTAGACTAGGAGTGTGGTGGCTGTTTTATCTAATGCATAGAAACCCATGATAGTTAATAAAAATGAGTAAACAAGGGAATATGTTCCAAACAAAAGAACAAATAAATTTCAAGAAACCAATCTTAATGAAATGTAAGTGGTTTATGGAACAGAAAGTTCAAAATTACAGTCATAAAAATGCTTCCCAAAGTCAGAAAAGCAATGCATAACAAAATGAGAATTTTAACAAAAATATAATACTAAAAAGTACCAAACAGAATCATAGAGTAAAAGAATACCATAATGACTGAAAAAATTAAATACAGTTCAATAGCATACTAGATCAAGCAGGAGAAAGGATCAGTAAGCTTTAACACATGACAGTGAAATTCACCCAATCAGAGGAGTAAAAAGAATTTTTAAAAAGTAAAGATATCTTAAAGGATTATGGGACACCACAAAGCAGACAAATGTATACATTATACAGTTATAGGGATCTTTGAGAGAGGAGAGAGAAAGAGGCAGAAAGCTAGTCCAAGAAATAATGGCTGAAAATTTCCTTAACCCAAGGAAAGAAACAGACATCGAGATCCAAGAAGCCAAAAATGTTCCAAGAAAGATATATCTAAAGAGATCCATAAATTGTTTAAAGAAAACAAACTGCTGAACAAGAATACTCTGCAAAGTTTCTTAAAGAAACCAACTTCCGAATTGAAAGATAGTTTTCCAGACAAACAAAAGCTAAAAGAATTCATCACCAGTAGACACTCCTTAGAAGAAATGCTAAAGAGAATTCTTCATGCTAAAACAAAAGGGTGCTAGTTATATGAAAACACATGAAAGTATAAAGGTCACTGGTAAAGGTAAATATATAGTTAATTTCAGAATACTCTTATTGTCACGGTGGTATGTAAATCACTTATAACCAGCATAAAGGTTAAAAGACAAAAGTATTAAAAATATAACTATAAAAACTTATTAATGGATACACAATATAAAAAGATGTATACTGACATCAAAAATATAAAATGTAGAAAAAATGTAAAACTGTATAGATTTGGTATGCATTTAAAGTTGTTATCTTCTTAAAGTAAATAGTTATAAGATGTTTTATGTAAGCTTCACAATAATCACAAAGCAAATACTTGTAATAGATACTCAAAAGATAAAGAGAAACGAATCAAAGCATACCACTAAAGAAAATCAAGTCACAAAGGAATAGAATAAGAGAAGAGAACAGAAACAAAGGAATTGCAAAATAGCCAAAAATCAATTTAAAATATAGTAATATAAGTTCATACCATCAACAATTATTTTAAATAAAAATGGAATAAATTCCCCAATCAAAAAAAAAAAAAGGTGGATGAATGAATAAAAAACAAAACTCAGCTATGGTCTGCTAACAAGAGACTCAGTTCAGCTTTAAGGGCACACATAGACTGAAGGTGAAGAGATAGAAAAAGATATTTAATACAAAGACTATAACAAGGGACAGGGTTCAATTCATGAAAAGGACATAATAATTCTAAATATTTATGCACTGAACATTGAAGCAAGTAAATATATAAAGCAAATATTAAAAGATCGGAAAAGGGATACAAACAGATATACAGTGACAGCAGAAGATTTTAATATCCCACTTACAGTGGATAGATTATCCAGCCAGAAAATCAATAAGAAAACATTAGACTTAAACTACCTGCAGGATCAGATAGGACTAACAACTACATAAAAAACATTCTATCAAACTAACAGCTACATAAAGAACATTCCATCGAACAGCAGCAGAATATACATCCTTCTCAAGCACACATGGAACTTTCTCCAAGGTAGATCTTATATTAAGCCACAAAACAAGTCGGTAAATTTACAAAGATTAAAATCATACCAGGTATCTTTTCCTACCACCACAATGGTGTGAAATAGAAATCAATTTCAAGAAGAAAATTAGAAAATTTACAATATGTGTAGGTTAACCAACATGCTCCTGAACAACCAATGGGTCAGAAGAAAAGTCAAAAAGAAAAAAAAAATCTTGAAACAAATAAAAATGGACATATAAGATACCCAAATGTACAAAATATAGCAAAAGCCATTTTAACACCTGTTTATTATAATAAATATCTACATTAAAAAAAAATAGAAGGAAAGTCTCAAATAAGCAACCTAATATCATACTTCAAGGAACCAGAAAAAGAAAAAACTAAGCCCAAAGTTAGCAGAAGGAAGGAAATAACAAAGATAAAGATAGAAATTAATGAATTAGAAACTAAAAAGACAATAGAAAACATTAATGAAAATAAGAAATGGGTTTTTTTTAAAGATAAAATTGACAAATCTTTGGTTAGTATACCAAAAAAGACAGAGGAAATAAACAAAATCCCAAATAAAAGAGGAGACATTACAACTCTTAACACAGAAATACTAAGCACTATAAAGTACTACTATGAACAATTATATTTCAGCCACGTAGACAACCTAGAAGAAACAAATTCCTAGAAGCATGCAACCTACCTCTTAAGACTGAGTCATGAAGAAAAAAAAAATCTGAGCAGAGAATTTACTAATATGGAAATTGAATCAATATATATATAAAAAAAAACAACAACAACAACAACAACAACAACAAAGTCCAGGACCAGATAGCTTCACCGTAAAATTCCACCCAACATCAAAAAAATAATTAATACCAATTCTTCTTAAACTCTTCTAAAAAGTAAAGAGGAAGAAACACTTTCCAACTAATTTTATAAGGCCAGTATTATCTTGATACCAAAAGCCAGACAAGAACACTACCAGAAAAGAAAATTATAGGTCTATATCCCTGAAGCAAATATCCTTAAAACTATTAGTAAACCAAATTCAACAGTACATTAAGGACCATACACTATGATCAAGAGGAATTTATTCTTGGGATATAAGGATGGTTTAACATATGCAAATTAATTGGTGATATATCACATTGACAAAATTAAAGGTAAATCACACGATCTTCTCAATAGATGCAGAAAAAGTATCTGACAAAATTCAACGTCTTTTCATAATAAAAACTCACAACAAACTGAGTATAGAAGGAAGGTACCTCAACATAATAAAGGCCATATATGACAAGGTCACAGGTAACACCATACATAATGGTGAAAGATTAAAGCTTTTCCTTTAAGATCAGAAAAAAGACAAGAAAACCCACTCTCACTACTTTAATTCAACAAAGTTCTGGAAGTTCTAGCCAGAGCAATTAGGTCAAACAATTTAGGCCAAAAAATAAAAATGAAAGGCACCCATCAGAAAGAAAGAAGTAAGACTATATCTATTTGCAGATGACATCATACATAGGAAACCCTACAGATTCCACCAAAAAATGTTAAAACTAATATGTAAATTCAGTAAAGGTGTAGGATACAAAATTAGTATATGAAAATTAGTTGTTTTAGTACACTAACAAAGAATTATCAGAAAAAAGAAATTAAGGAAACAATACAATTTACAAAAGTATCAGAAATTAAGAAAACAATCCCATTTGTAAAAGCATGAGAAAGCATTTAAATACTTAGAAACAAATTTAATCAAAGATATGAAAGATCTGTACACTAAAAGCTATAAAAATTATAGAAGAAATTGAAGATACAAATAAATAGATATTCCATATTCATGAATTTGAAGAATTAATATTGTTAAAATGTCCATACTACCCAAAGTGATCTACAGATTCAATGCAATTCCCTTTCAAAATTTCTATGGCATTTTAAACAGAAATAGAAAAAAAAAACTTAAAACATCTATGGAACCACAAAAGACCTGAATAGCTAAAGCTATCTTGAGAAAGAAGGAGACATCATAATTTCCAATTTCAAACTATATTACAGAGCTACAGTAATCAGTAGTATTGGCATAGAAACAGACACATAAATCAATGGAACAGAATAGAAGGCCCAGAATTAATCCCACATATAGATTGCCATTTGATTTTTGACAAAAATGCCAAAAATGTACAATGGAAAAAGGATAGCCTCTTCAATAAATGGTGCTGGAAATCTGGAAAGCCACAGGCAAAAGGATAAAAATAAGGCTGTACCTTATGGTATACAGAAAAATCCATTCAAAATAGATGAAAGACTTGAATGTAAGACTCAATAATATAAAATTCCTAGAAGGAAACAAGGGGTAAGCTCCTTGACATTGATCTTGGTAATGCCTTCATTATTTTGGCAACGCAAGAAAAAATAAATAATTGGGACTATATCAAACTAAAAAGCTTCTACACAGCAAACTATGACAAAATGAAAAGGCAACCTATGGCATTGAAGAAATTATTTGCAAACCACATATCTGATAAAGGATTAATATCTAAAATATACAAGAACTCAGATACCTCAATAGCAAAAAAGCAAATAACCCAATTTAAAAATGGGCAAAGAATCTGAATAGACATTTTTCTTTCTAAGGAAGACATACAAATGGCCAACAGGTACATGAAAAGACATTCAATATCATTAATTGTCAAGGAAATACAAATTAAAATCACAACAAAATACCACCTCATACCTGTTAGGATGACTATTATCAAAAAAGTAACAAAAGTTGGCAAAAGTGTTGAGAAAAGAGAACCCTTGTGCTCTGTTGATGGAAATGTAAAATGGTACTGCTGCTATGAACAACAGTGTGGAAGCTCTGTAAGAAACTAATAGAAGTACTGTATTATCCAGCAATCCCATCTCTGAGTTCATATCCAAAAGAAATGAAATCATCATCTTGAAGATATATCTGTTCTCCGTATTCATTGCAATATTATTAACAATAGTTAAGGTATGAAAACAATGTAAGTGTCAATGGATGGATGAATAAATAAAGAAAATTATATATATTATATGAAAATTATACATATGTAATATTATTTAGCCTTAAAAAAGAAGAAATCCTGCCATTTGTGACAACATGGATAAAACTAAAGGGCAATAAGCCAAGTGGAATAAGCCAGACAGAAACACAGATACTGCACAATATCACCTATAAGTGGAATATTTTTTTAATCAAATTATAGAAACAGATAGTAGGATGGTGGTTGCCAAGGTGAGGGATGGGGGGATACCTAGAGGCTGGTAAAAGAGAACAAACTTTCAGTTATAAAATGAACAAGGTACGAGGATCTGATGTATAACATGGAAACTTGTCAATATAGTTGAAAATACTATAATGTATAACTAAAGCTTGGTAAGAGAGTAGAACTGTGTTCTCACCAAAAAAAAAAAAAAAAAGTAAATATGTGAAGTGATAGATATGCTAAATTGCTGGTGGGAATTCTTTCACAATGCATACATATATCAAACCATCACATTGTAGACTTTAAATATATTACAATAAAGCTGAAAGAAATACATTCGTTAGTACAAAAAATAAACATTTCCAAACAAATAGTCCTTCTTATAACTATACTGTGTGGGATGCCTAGAAGCAGCCTTTCCAAATGAATTAATCAATAAACATAAAACATAAAATGAACTGCTCTAGTTTTTCCCATAGACCCTATCTAGGACAGTCTGCCCTAGGACAGATGATTAAGTTAGTTTGGGTCCAATTCAGAACTACATAATATGGGAGTTATATCTTAGGCTATGTCCCCTCAGGCAACTTTGAGCATTCCAGGGTCAAAGAATCCCTGCCAAAACCCAAAATCAATAGGGTCATTTAAATGATGACATCCTCAGAAGGTAAAGATATTTGACTTCACACATCAATGACATGCTCTACTGTCCTGGGCATTCATCAATAGGTCCAAGGTCCCATTAAAGCTTTTTAATTTCTGCTTAGTGGTATTAGGATTTAATTGATGCTAAAGACACCGCCTGCCACTAACAATGATGTTGTGGCAGTCAGGAGAAAACGTCTTATACATAGGCCTTCCTAAATATGGCAGGTAATTCTACTGGCTGTCTTTATCAGCTTGGCAAGCTACTTCTACTTTATAGTAGGTCTTTGTTGTTTGACCTGCCTATCATGCATTTCATCATTTTCTTTTACCAGCAAACCAATTTTCTCTTAAAAAACTACTCCACCCCTATTCTTGGTCCATGTTCAGGCAAGAATTGATTCTGTCTACACATTCAGGGACAGGCATGTAACCCAGAGCTGATCAATCACACTGGGAAAGTGCCAATGAGATCCAAACTCTGAACATTAACTGGAACTATCAGAAATGTGAAACTACTGTTTCCTACTAGGATAGTTAAAATAGTAGGATGGGATGGGCATATATTACTGGAAGCCCTCTTGCCATTAAGGTGAGATACTAACTTAGGACAAACAATGGATAGATCATTGTCTTTTGAATCCAGCAGTTCTAGAAGTAATGTGCCCATATTTTTTCACTAGATATAAAATGCCTTTTTTCATTTAGTCCATTTTGCATTGTACTTTTTATCTCTTGCAATAGGTTCTCAGAAACTTCAAAAAATGGGCTACTGTACAAACTATGGGTTGGTAAAATGTCATTTGTTTTCTGGGACTATACAATTTATTACACTCCTATTTTGAGCCTTAGATCAAAAAGTGCCAAGTCATTTAGACAACAGCTCTTCTACGAAAAATATCATACTTGATCACCATAAAGTAAATTTGGCCAATAAGAAAACAGATATTCATAGGCCATATAGCTCAAAAGTCAACCGTCAGGTCAAACATGGCACTAACACTGGAACTCAATCCTTTACTAAATACACTGGTCTTACAGTCCCCAAATGGCAGTCTACAGACTGGGGTCTGGTGCCGGTGTGGCTTATCATCAACACTCCATAGACTAATGAAAAAAACAGACTTTCTAATAGGTCTTAATGGAGCTTTTTCACTTCATTTTTAAATTCTGAGATTTCATTCTTCCAATTTTTATATGTTAACATGTTATCATTTTTTTGTGTGTGAAATGACAGCAATAGTAGATATAATCTTTTTGGTGAAATATAAAGTAGTCAAGGCCACCCTACTCCCCAGTCACCCTAGTTTGTTCTCGGAACTCTCAGCTTTAATGCTAAAAGCTGCACTTGTTTCTTCCTCACTTATATTCCTTCTCCTCGCAAATCTTTCTGGAGTTTTTCCTCTGGGCAATTCCTTTGTATTTCCTGTTTCATAACATAGGTTAGAGTGGCCTTTCCCTGGCTTGCCCAAGTCTGAATCTCCTCCTATTACTCTGCTCAGCACTCCTTAGGCAAGATGCCAAAAGAAGCTACCCTGATTCTTGAGCAGATGGGAAAAGGGAAAATTATAAAAACTTATAAATAAATATTCATTGATCTCAAACAAGCAAATTTATAAATATTGATATCAACATTATTTAAAGCATCAAGGCATCAGAGAGACCTTAGTGTCCCACAATAAAGATAATTAAATTCCGCAAATTGGAAGAATTACATAGTCATTAAAATTATGGTTATGAAGACTGTGTAATAATGTGGGGAAAAGCTTATAATATAAGGTTAAGTAAAAAAAAATATGTAACTATGAAAATGAAACTATGTTAAAATACCCATGCATGGATAAACTATAACACAGTCCCCACAGATTTAACTGTATAATGGGGTGTGGGTAATATCTCTTTTGCCTTTAGAGAAGTCTCTGTTACCCAGATTTTCCATGATAGGAATATCTAACTTTTAAATGTAGAAAAACATTTATTAAGTTTAGTCCCACTTATTTATGCAGCAATATTTACTGATTACTCATTCAGTGGAGGGTAAGAAAGACATTTCTTCCTCATACTTTCCTTTGTAAGGCAAGATTTGCCTAGGAATTAGGCAACACTGCCATTATTTTTTCCTCGCCGGCAAGAAAAACTTGTTCTAAGCCAGGAATCCACCTCTCTCAAAGCCATCCTTAATGTTAAATAATCAACACTGCACCTGAGCTATCCCTTCTCAAACACAGCTGACACGTCCCTGTTTGAACCCAGGACACGCCCATCTGAGGCGCCATGCTGAACAGCTATTTTTTAACCAAATTGAGGTCAAGGATCCCATTCACAATTGCTAGACTAGCAAAAACCAAGACAGAGAAATCAAGGAGCCACAAGAAATCAAAGCCAGGTAGAAATCCCAGCAGGAAAGTATACAAATTCTATTTCCCTAGTGAGGCCCATTCTACAATAATGGAAAAGCTTCACTATTGTCAAAATGTCAAACTTGAATTCTCTGAATGCCATGCTTCCCTGAAATCGACACTTAGGTTCTGACAGCTTCCCAATTCATCCTCATCAACTGCATCAAAAAATCAGCATGCTCTTTGTGGGGTAGTTTTATCTGGTATCTGAAAATCAAGATGACAAAAGGTGGTATCACTTCTTAACCCCTGTGTAATTAACCAAGTCAGAAAAGGCTATAGTTAGATGAAATATACATTAGTTCTCAAGGGTTTTATTTCAGATGGACATTATCAGACACTTTCCTCTCATGTGCCAAAACTGTACACATGGTTTATTTTAGCAGAAACCTCATTTTTTCCAAAGCAGAGAGAGGCACTCAATTCAGCCACAGAGCCACAAACAATTATGGTTTCTACAGGACAGAAGAGGCCCATGACTTCTGTTACTTGCTGCCGCCTAGCACCCAATTTCGCAGGAATAAGTGAAACAATTTTGTTAACCAAGAGATAATATGAGATGCATGGATACCTCTGATAATCATTTGGGTGAGAGAGTTAAAGAGAATGAAATGCGTAGTTTCTGAATGATCTTGAAATGGAGACAAAATGCAGTCACTGAATCTGGAAAGTCAGAATCCCTGATACTCAAAGCTCTGTAGCTTGGTGAAAATTTCAAAAACTAAAGCCTTTGAGACTTTTGGTATTTTTAAAAACTTTTTATTTTGAGAAACATATTCGAAACTATAGAAATTTTATAAGAATGATATCATGAACTTCCATATACCATTCCCTAGATTCATAAACTGCTACTACTTTCCATACTTATTTTACCTCTTCATCCCCATCTAATCCTTCTCCCTCAAACAAAAAGGGAAAAAGAAAAGATTTTGCTAAACCACCTGCGTGTAAGCGCTGAAAGTTACCAGAATATTGTCGCAGAATATCACTCCAAAATGATATATTTGGCACGCAATTTAACAGAAGGATTCTTTTGAACGAAAGGCAATTGAGAACCAGCAGTCACAGACAAAGCTCTTTACCTTCCCTGTTAAAAAATAAAGTGTAAATTTCCTCTTTCATAAAGAAAATTTTCACTTATAATGGACATTTCCATAGTAAAGATGCCACCTTACCAGGAAGGGAATGACCAGGAGGAGACCACTCATCACCTGAGACGTTTTTGTGCAAAACAAGACAGCTCTCATTTACCATATGTTTCCTTTCCTCACTTTCCCACAACTTGCCCCTACGCCCTTGCCCAGAAGGCTCAAATCTGCTCTTTTCTTGTTTAGTCTAAGAGGATGTATCAACCTCAATCATCTGGTCACCTCCCAGAGCCACATTTTTCTTTGTAAACTCCAATGTATGCATGCATAAGTAATTAAAACTTTTTTTTTCTCCTGTTAATCTGTCTTTTATCAGTTTCATTTGTTGGCCCCTGCAAACCTAGGAAAGTAAAGAGGGAAACATGTTTTTCCCCTACAGCATGATATTAAAATCTTCTAAGAATAAGGCACTCTCTCACATAACCACAGTACAATGATCAAATTCAAGGACTGTAACATTTTTTAAATACTATATTAAATATCGTACATATTTACATTCCCAAGAATGTCCTGTGGCCATTTTTCTCCAATCCAGGATCTTGCTTTTGGTTGCTGTTTCTCTTTAGTCTTCTTGCATCTGGAATAGTTTCTCAGTCTTTCTTTGCATATCACATCCTTAATATTTTTGAAGAGATCAGACCTGTCGTTTTGGAGGATATTTATGCTGGTCTGAATGTTTCCTTAAGATTACACATTTTTGAAAGGCATACCACTTAGTGATTTTATGTCCTTCTTATTGCGTTATACTAGTAGGCACCTGATGAAAGTCGTTCCCATTATTGGTAATGTTAACCTTGATCCTTTGGATAAGGTGGTATCTGCCAGATTACTCCACTCGTGTGTGTGTGTGTGTGTGTGTGTGTGTGTGTGTGTGTGTGTGTTTTGTTGTGTATTGATGGCATTGAGGATACACTAACAAAAATATGGCATCTTAGCATATTGAATATTTTAAGTTGAAAGACTTTGAGAAAATAACAGAAGCAAAAATCAATTTTGACCTTTTCGCTGCCTTTCTCTCCTGAAACAAGTCATAAAACCCTTTCGTGAAAAGTGCCCTCCTTATACCCAGAGGAAAGGAGCATCCCTATCTCTGAAAACAAAAGGACGCTAAGAAGAATCTTAAAAAACAGGCCTTGCTGTGTTTCCTCAGTTGACTAGACTTACCTCATATTTTTTTACCTATCATATTTCTACATGGCTGCCATTCTTCATTGAAGCCATAAAAATACTCCGGTCTAAAAGTCTTCGGATCTTCATTTGCTTATGAAGTCTCCCAGGTCATATAAAGTTTATATTAAATACATTTGTATGCTTTCCTTCTGTTAATCCATCTTTTAATTTTCAGACCCAGCCAGGGACTCTTAGTGAGTCAAGGAAAAATTTTTCTCTCCTACAGCATAAGATATAATAAATAATGTCTGGGGAGATATTTTGAAACTATGCAAATATCCTGTTCCCCCAAAACCTCACTCAATGGTTTTGTCACCCATTGATAATTTGGTCTGAATTAACTATAATTACAGTAGTTACAAAATAGTGATTTTCTAATTTCATCATTTCTTCCACAATTACTAGTTGGTATTCTGTAAGAGGAGCTTCCCTTTCTCCCTTCCTTCTTTATTTATTTTTGGTGTAAGTATACCTCATTACTTTGGTCCTTAAGTGTCCTATTTCAACTTAACTCCTCTATCATTCAGATATGTCCTTATAAAATTTTTTTTGAGTATTTTCTTATTTGCTGGCATAACAAAATATTCCAGGCTTTTCTTGTACTTCCCCTGCTCTGAACCTGGAGTTAGTCATTTCTCCATGGGACACTGGTTCCTCGTAGTGGGAAATGGTGTTTAGAAACCAAGAGGTGAAAAATAAGTGAGTTCACTGCTGCTATGAGTGTCACTGCTTGCAGACCCTTTCAGAGGGCAGAACTAGAAATCACAAAGAAGAAGAAAGAGAAAGAAAGAAAGAAAGAAAGAAAGAAAGAAAGAAAGAAAGAAAGAAAGAAAGAAAGAAAGAAAGAAAGAAAGAAAGGAAGGAAGGAAGGAAGGAAGGAAGGAAGGAAGGAAGGAAGGAAGGAAGGAAGGAAGGAAGGAAGGAAGGAAGGAAGGAAAGAGGGAGGGAGAAAGGGGAGGAAGGGAGGAAGGAAAGGAGAGAGGAAGAATAAATAAATAAATATATAAATCATGTGTTCATATTGATACTTCTAATCTCAATCTAATAGTTCAGTGTTCTTTTTTTACTTTCTATATTTGTATTACTCTTCTTCCACAGTGATATCCCTGGTTTCCTCCCCACCAAAATATATTTACTCAATTCTACAATACATAAAAAATAATTTCAAAAGTATTCCATTAATACAACTATAACAGAAAATGTTTAAAGTTCAAGATTTCTTTCCAATTCTTTTGTCTTTAGATTGAAGATACACAGTCAAGGGACTATGTTCAAAATAACTTGAAATGGTATTTTTCCTTATGTATCATCATTTAATCCTCTTGATATACAGTTAGGTTCATTTACCTCTGTTTTTATTTAATCTCCCCTCCCCAATCTAGGAATTTAATTTTATTTTTGAGTATACAAAACATTAACATGGTTTCAATGTCTATTTTTTTTAAAAAAGGTATTTTCAGAGTGGTATCACTCCCTTTCCTAGCTTTTCTAATCCCACTCCCACCCTATATGTTACCAATTTTATTTCTTCAAGTTTATCCTTCCTATGTTTCCTTTTACAAAAAATAATCAGAGATTAGATAGACAGACCTTCTTTTTCCCTTTCTTTCTTACATAAAATGTGTGTGCGTGTGTGTGTGTGTGTGTGTGTGTGTGTTCTTTTGTACTTTGCTTCTTGCATTAACAATATCTCTGGAAATCACTCCACATCAATTCATAAGGGTCTTCCTCATTCTGTTTTACAACAAGCACTGTATGGGTTGTACTACTACTATTCAAATGTATACATTCTATGTATAAGCATTTAGGGTGTTTCTAATATTTCATAGGTACAAATAATGATGCATTTGGCTCTCATTGTGTATAAAGTTGAACATACTTTCATATACTTAACAATCATTTTACATCTTTTTTTGTGAACTGTCTAGGTCTTTGCCACTCTTCTATTGGATTTTTGGCCTTTTTCTCCTCTATTTGTAATAACTCTTTATATATTAGGAATGTTAGCTCTTTATCAGTAACATATCTTGCAAATATTTTCTCTTAGCTTATTACTTGTGGTTTGACTTTATGTTTTGCCATGTAAAAGGAATTTTTTTTTCATTTTTAATTTTATAGAATCAAAATTTATTATATCTGGATTTTGAATCAGAGAAGGCCTTCCTGGTTAAATTTAAGTGTCCCTCACTATACTATATATAGACAAGATCTGCCTACAGATCTCTGGTCAATTTAAAAGATACATAAAATTTATTTCTGCAGGCCCTCCATCTCCTAACAGCGTAACTTTCATTTTCCCCAGCCCCATGTATCTGCAGCAGGCCAGACCTAAATTACTAAATAAGACACTGCTCACTCATAACCACAGGAATCTTTCTAGAAAGCACATAATAATTTATAGAGTAAGTCTGTTTTATAATCACATACTTTTGTAAAGCAAGTATCATCTATATTTCATTTTATTGTCTCATTGACTGGTGAATTTTCTTGTATTTTTTTATTATAAAGTAACCCATGTTTATTTTAGAAAAAAGTAAAATTATAGTTAAGTAAAAACAAAAATTTTGGAACTGTTAACATTTTAGGATATTAATATATTAATATAGACCTATTAAAAAACTCTTTCAATCAGACTATTTTTATTATGCTTTTGTAATGTTTTGTAATCTGTTTCTATTTTCATTTAATATAAATATCTTTCCATATTATTGAATTATCTATAAAAGCATTTTTAAAAGCTACATGGTATTCCACTGTATAAAGACAGAAAATATTTAACCAAGTATTGTGTACTTAAGATATTTGGTTTTTCTTTTTAAAATCACAAACAGCTGTGAGATAAAATTACTTTAAGACATAAATGTTGTGAACTAGTCCAAATATTTTTTTAGTATAAACATATAGTCACTGTTGGATCAAATAATATACATACAGTATTTGTTAGATAGACAACTAAGTTGCAACCAGCAGTGTCTGAAAACAACTTCGCTTCACCCACATCTCACCCAATTGGTGTTAGCATTTTTCCTAATCCTTTTTTATTTCTTGATTTCTTAATACAAGACTACTCAGTAGGATAAAGCTTTGCAAAAGCACAAAACACAAGCAAATTTAGAACAAAACATTACTAATTTGCATCTATAAATATTATGTAATGCTTCTCCCAGGCTCTAAACAATCTATTGAAACATCTGAGAAACTGTTTCATTGAACGATGAAGGTTTTTTTCACTCTGCTTGCACAGCTCAGTCTGTAAGATCTTAAAATCTGGTGCAACTTCTTCCATTTAGTAGGAGCCTAAGTTTGGTTCTGGTTATAAAAAAATAGAAAGGTTTCTACACAAGAAGCATAGAACTAAGAAAGTTGTGGGAAGAAACTTATGTTAAAGGTTCTCTCATCAGAGCTGTTCTAATTAAAACTCCATAATAATTCTCCCTTGTCAGTTACTGACTGAATGTATTTGCCTTAGAAATTTTTACTTCAGGTTTTAGTCTAATGGCCCACACTTCTTAATTACACTTTCAATTGAAAAACAACATGGATTTTTTTTCAGAACCATCTGTGCTTTCCCAAGAACATGTGACTCCTACTGATAAATTCACTACTTTGTACACCTGAAGAAGCTTCCTGTTTAGGGTTCAAAAAGCTTAGGAGAATAATGCTGCTCCACGAAAACCATACGTGATCAGAAACACTTCCTTTAAAATTCAATGTTTGGTGTGTGAAGCTTCTTAACAAATGTTTAATAAACTGCATAATTCCAAAGCCTGGAATGGTATATTGCAATGTTTTCCTGGGAGTTGATCACATTTGCATATCCTTTTTACATTTTCTGTGAAATTAATATTGCCTTTTGTATCTTGAACTTAGCTAATATAACTTGCCATTTTAACTTCTCATTGCTAGGAATAATATAGAATGAACCCCCAAAGAGACTCCTGCAATGCCTACGTAAGCTTTATTCTCCAGCTGCTATATTTTTTTCATATGAATACATTAAATCAAGATTAGTAAACCTTTGCAAAATCTACGGGTCTTGAAAATAGGCAAGATTCACAATGGTAAAGATTGCCCAGCAAATAAAGCAAATTTGCTCCTAAAACTAGGGCCAAAGGCCAGAGTTCACACAGCCCTTGTCACATCTAACAGACAGAGGTCCTTCACTAAGTAGGAAACATTTCAACAACTGCTTAATGTCTATGCAAGAGTGCCTTAACCACCAGGATACCAAAACCCAGCTGATAATAATTTGACTGCATTCTCTCAAGGATACATCTCTGTCAGAAGTTAAAATTTGACCATGACTTCAGGATTTAAAAAATTCCAGCTGAGGCACACGCAGGCGGGAAATGGATAACAATCAAAGAAAGAGGATGGCAGAGGGTGAGAAGAGAGGAAGACCAGGAGTAGCTAAGCTCCTAAAATGAAATCACATGCAAAAAAGGGAAATCTCTGGAATACCACATACCACACTAGACAAAGGTTGCTGAAGGCCTCAGACCATCATCCTCCACCCATCTGCCCTGTAGGAGAGGAAAAAAATTATCTCTCTACACTTCTGAGTTATTGGCTGAAATGTTCCTGTAATTAAAAGAGATTAAAAGAAGAAAAAAAAAGTTATGTATCTATGTGTGGGAACCCCACAGAAGTATGAGACTCAAAAGGCAGCCAAAGGCTGAGGTTTTTGTACCTTCTTGAGCTAAAGAAAGAGGTAAGGGTCTGGGGCTTCAAAATGGGGAAAGCAATTTAGAGGAAAGTGAGAAGAGTAGACGTCTGGTAAACAAACATTGCTCTGCCATGTAGGTAAGTGTCTCCGGTAAAAAAGTTCTCTCTGGTAATAGCTATCTATAAGGTACAGCTAATGTAAATTTCTAATGTAAATTTCCATGACAAATGTACATTTCGACTCTGTTTTCAGACCTTTTCCTGTGTTGCAGTTTCTTATAAATAATCAGCTAAAAATAATCCTTATTCCAAAAAGGCATATTTTGGGGTGGCCCATTCTGTTCCTCTTCAGCCCCCAGCAGCTATTCTGCCTAACTGATAATCGGGTCAAGGCCCAGAAACCTAAGTGGCAATCCAAAGGAAAAGTAGGGGCAAGACCTGACCACTGGGATAAAAACACCATACCCTGCCGGGAAGGGTTCTCTACCACGCCTTAGATAGCTCTCAGTTATTCTCCTACTTCAAGCTCATCTGCACTTTGGTCAATAGGCAAGGTAATGGGGTTCAGGGCCAGGATTAGGGTGAATAAAGTGTGCAACTGGACTTAGGTGCAAATTTTAAGAAGTTCTGGGGAAAAAAAGCCTTCAATAATCAAGATAATACTTTAATGAAATATTTTTAAAAATCAATATTAATGCAAACAAGTTCATGGTGAATACCAAATTTTTAAATAAAGATTAATGCCATGCCAAACCACATTTGAGCCTGCATAGCGACACTTTTATCTACATGTTTTATGGATTTTTTCAAAGGGTTAATTTTTTGGAGGACATTAAAGTAGTTTAAAATATATTGGAAAATTGAAAAGCAGGTATATTAAAAAGTATTTTTAAGAACAAATATTTTATTAATACCGAAACTAGAATTTATTACAATTTCAATATTCTAGCTTTAGTGGGTAAAAGGTCAATGATATTTTCAACATTTACTTCTTTCTTTATCTTCTTTTCAGTGGGAGAATTGACATGTTTGACATTTTCTCATCAGCAAGTGACAAGCTTAAATAAATTTAAATTAACTTACATAACTTCATGAATTTAATTAACTTCATTTCTCTTTTATGTCAAGGTCCTATATGGCTCAGCTGGTCTTGATTTTTTTATAGCTTGTTCATCATAATTTTTTATTTTAATTTTTTTAAAAATATTGAATTAAAATGTTTTTCTTGATTATTGGGTATTTTGTCACTCTCTTAAATTATGCTTACCTGTTCCATACAAGTCAAAGTTGCAGCTATAGCCCTTTTAGACACCTGATAATAAAAATGAGTCTAAATGTGGAAAGAAGCACACGATATGTTAAGTGAAAAAGTATGTTGCAGAATACTATGTAATGTAGGCTCATTTGTGCTTAAGTTTTTTTTTTAAAAAAAATAAGTCTTAGTCATTACATATCAAATAGAAATGAATGATAAAAGATAAAAAGTGTATCTTTTGAGACAAGAGATTCTCAATCATGACGCTGGAAAATAATACACCGGGTACCCAAGTAACATGTCACTAATTACAACTAAAAAATTATTCTTTGCTAATCTTTGATATCTTTAAGATTATTTCTATAATAATGTGATTCTCACTTACTTGTAGCTAGGTACTTTTTTTTTTTTTTAATTTGGGAGCAAGGGGTGGGGTTAGCATGGGTACTGTGTACCAGGAATTATAAGCAACCACTGTAAGTTCAAAGAAGTTCATGGGCATCTCAACAATATGAGCCATGATAAAAAATAAACTTAGAACCACTTATCTAGGGAGTCATAAGATACATAAGCTAGGGATATGTAGTAAGCACTGTTTCTTATTTTGTTTTGTTTTTGTTTTTGTTTTGGATATCTGTTCAACAACCCCTCTTTTAAATAATAGCAATTTGTTTGTTTGTTTTAGTCAAGCTTATGAAGGTATAATTTTAAAACAGTAACATTGTATTTTGAAAAATGCATATAGTCATAACCAACACTATAATCAGGATACAGAACATTTCCATCATCTTCAAAAGGTTCCTGTACATTGCTGTAGTCAACCCTTCACCATCTTCTTTGGCCCCCAGCAAACAGTGATTTTTTTTCTGTCCCTATAATTTTGCCTGTCTTAAAACATCATATAGATAATATCACAAGCCTTTTGTGTCTGGCTTCTTTCACTTAATGTATAGCATTTGGAATTCATTCATTTGCCGCATGTATCAACAATCAGCAATCAGCAATTTATTCCTTTTTATTGCTATCATTCTATTGTATGGATGTTCCACAGTTTATGTATCAATGGTAATAGGATTTTTTTATTTGCCAAATCATCCATATCCAACTCCCAGGTCATGTGATTTATAAAAACTGACCCAACCTTACTTCCAGAGGTATCAATACCAAGACCTGATCGACCAGTAAATACCATCATCCTGACCACAGAGATGAGTTCAGAGGTGGTCACATGACCCAATCTGATCTAATGATATTCAGTGCAAAACAACTGAGAGAACTGTTGATAACAAGATGATACTAATCTGATATAATGAAAAGAAATATTGAGCTGGTATTTCCGGTAGCTATACAGCCACCACAAGGGGGTTCCCAGCTTGAAGATAAGGCCAACAAGAAGCAAAGTACAACCAGTGGGTGAGACAAATTCCTAACCTAATCTGAGAAAGAGGACCCAACCATCCCTAGACTTGTCAACTGAACAAGCCAGTAAAACTCCTCCTAGCTTAAGTCAATTTAAATTCTAATCCTGACTCTTAAAACTAAAATCTCTTAACACTTAACAAATAGTACAATTATTTCAATCAATGATAGACCCCCCTATACAAAGGTAGACTCATAAGATTATAATGGAATTGAAAAATTCCTATTACCTAGTGAAGTCGTAGCCATCATAAACTTGTAGTGTAACACATTACTCACATATCTGTCATAATGCTGGTGTAAACAAACCTACTGCACTGCCAGTCATAAAAAAATACAGCACACACAATTATGTACAGTACATGATAATTGATAATTATAATAAGCAACTATTTACTATTTATGTATTTACTATACTATGCTTTTTATCATTATTTTAGAGTATACTTTTTCTACTTATCAAAAACGTTTGCTGTAAAACAGTACACCGTCTTGCTCTGGCAGCATTCTCTTGTCTCATTCATCGTGTTTACTGTGTCTCTTGACTATCGTTTTTCTCTCATGCTTGATTTAATCTTGTGTTCTTTTGTACAGTAACATGCTATACAGACTTGTAGCCTAGAAGTAATAGCCTATATCCTATAGCCTAGGTGTGTAGTAGGCTATACCATCTAGATTTGTGTAAGTACACAATGAAGTTCACATGTGACCAAATTGCCTAACAACACATTTCTGAGAATGTATCACATTAAGTGGCACATGACTGCAGTGACTAATGATAGTAATTACTATCATTAAGAGAGAGAATTAAAATACATTATAAGGATCAGTGAACAATAACCATACTAGTGACATTTACTGAGTACATGCTTTGAGTTAGGTGTTGTGTTAAGTACTTTATATACATTATCTCATTTAACATTCTCAATAACACTAAAGAAACTTAAAACCTCATTTTTTTTAGATAAGATTCAGAGAACACAAAATACATTTCAGTTAAAATAACAATTAGTAGAGGCAAAATAAAATCCCTCATCTGAGCCACTAAAGCCAAAGCACATTTCGAAGTGAGATAGAAGGCGTGAGATAGAAAGCAAACACTCTGTGGAGTACAATTCAGTTATAAAAACCATCATCATACAATTAATTCAGCAATTCCATCGCTTTATACATAACTGTGCACAGTGTATCTAATTCATTGAGACATAGAAAGTTGTCATATAAAATTATCACATGTTAATAAAGTTGCACTATATTTCTAAACATCTGGATTACTAAACCAATTTTACACATTTAATTCAGCTATTTGGTGTGAAAAACACATAGAAAAATTCAAAGGGAAAATAAGATTACACATCTGGCACGAAGATAGCTCTAAGAATTGGACTGACTTTGAGGACATCAAGTTTTTCTATCCTATATCCTCTAGAAAATAAAACTCCTATATAGAATTGTTTACTAAGTAACTACAATCAAGAAAGGCAATTCCACAGAGGAAACAAGAATACATAAGACATGCTCAGCCCTCTTCAGGAGCTGAGACTTCCACTCAAATATAAGTATTCTACAGTTTCCTATGCCTGACAACTTGGCCTAGAAACCAGGAGTGTTGCTTGTTTGCTCATTCATATTTTGTTTTCTAGCTTTGGTGCTCATCAGATCCTCCAGAGAAAGCTTAAGTTTTAAGTCACTCATAATTCTTATCTAGAATTTCCTTTACTCATTCATTCTTTCAGTTATTTGATGATGACTTCTATTTGCAGAGCCCTAAGCTGGGGATCCAAAGTCCTAAATTTCCCTGCCTTAGAGACTAGAAGAAGTTAGGAATCTGGCTTCTCCATTTTCCTCCTTTCCTCCAACCACTCGTTTTTGCTAGAATAAATACTTTGAGTTATGGTAGACTTTGAGAGTCAACATGATTAGCTTTAAAATCAAAGGCAATTCTTAAAGTAAAAAATGAAACAGGTATTAGAAAGAAACGGGTTAATTCCTTTGCAAACTACATGTGAAGAAAACCTTTGTAACTATGACTCAAATCAAAGTGTTAAAAAAAGAAAAATATTGAAAATTTGACTACATGAAAAATTTTTTTAAATTTACACAAGAAGAAATACCATTAGCAAAGTCAAGAACATACATGCTAGAAAAAGTTACATTATATATAGCACAGAGTAGAGCATGAATCACCCTAATATATTTGAATATAGATATAGATTTTTTTAATTCTTAAAAGTTAAAGGGAAAAAAATGAATTCAAAAACCTTGTTTTTAGAATGAGTAAAACAAAGGAAAAAGCAGGTCACAGAAAAAGATATAGAAATTGCCTTTAATCTTATAAAAATATGCTTGATTCCATTTATAATAAGAAAAAAGCTAATTAAAACTATAGTGGGAATTAATTATAAGTGCACTACACAAATGAAAGGGGTTAACAATAGTAGACACTCGGTGTGGAGTACATGGTAACTCTGTACTATCTTCACAACTTTTCTATAAATCTAAAACTATTATAAAATAAAAGGTTTATTTAAGAACAACTACACTGAGATACTATTTCTTGCCTACTAAACTGGGAAAAGTTTAAGTTTGATGATATATACTCTATTGACAAGGGTACAGAGAAATAGTCCTTCTCATGCATTGCTAGTGAGAGTGCAAAAGAATGTAACCTACATGAAGGGATATCTTGAATTAGTTAAGAAAACTGTGTATCTATTAACCTTTGTCCTGATCTACTTATCAGCTATATGTTTACATATAGCAACTTCAGTTATAGCAATTCATTCTAAGCATACCTTCCAACATACCAAAAAACATAGACACAAAGTTATTCACTGTGGCATTACTTTTAGTAACAAAATATTGGGAACAACTGAACCATCCACATGAACAAGCTTGGTATATCAATAAAGGAGTACTAGTCAGCTGTAATAAGAAACCAGGAGAATCTTAAAAAAATGATATGGAATATCTGCTAGGATAAAAAAGCAAGGTAAAAAAGAGTATGTGTAGTATGCTAACTTCTCCATAAGAATAAAAAGTAAGCATTATGCATATATTGGATATATCTGCTAGATGAAAGATAAACCAGAAATGAAAGATAAACCAGAAATTACTGAGAATGTTTACTATAGGAGGTAGGTAAGAATGGGGTGGAAGGGTGGAGATGGAGTAGGACTTCTTTGAACAATTTTTTTACAATCTTATTTTGCTCAAGGTATACTCACAGATTGATGGAGACATGTTAAAAGGACACAGGAACCAGCTTAAAGGGGATCCTACTGGCTAAAACTGGGGACAATTTGAGTCTCGCTAAATAAGATGCTGTTTATATAGTTATATTAATTTTGTGAAACTTCCTTGAGCTATATATCTATGGCTTATACAGTTTTCTGCATGTTTGCTATACTTCAATACAAAGTTTATACATAGTGACTTTTTTCTTAAAAAAAAATAAAAAGCTCTGATATAAGCAGCAAAGGAAACACATAATACTCCATAAATAAATTCTTCCAGCTATCATAATTATTGAATCCTACTATTGATATGGCAAAGGGGAGCTTTTTTGATACCAAAGAATATCAGCTAATAAGTGTACAAGGATAACACATCAGAAAAACACTATTAGGCAAGATTTATCAATGAATGATAAAACCAACAGAGGAAAGGTTCTAGGGAAAGAGGAAATTCACTCAGTCTCAAAGTATCACCCTACATATCCTTACTAATTACAAAGCAAAATATAAATTTCAAAAAACCCACGACCTCCAAAAATGGAGAGATCTGAAGAATATTACCTTAATTAAGTCATCAAACACTAAGACCAATAACGGCACAAATTATGTGCCTTCAGTATGATGCAATGTGACATATACAATATCACCTAGGTAGTATTTTGGCCAAAAATGTTCAAAATGAATCTAATCATGAAGAAACAAATGGACAAATCTACTTGCATGGCATTACTCAAGACACTGGCTTGTAATCTTTAAAAGATATCAACTCATGAAAGACAAATAAAAGGCAGGGGACTGTTCTAGATTAAAAGACTCCACAGGGATGCAATAACTAAATAAAATGTATAATCCTTGATTGAATTTAAAAATTAGAAATAAGAAAAGAGAGATATTACAAGGGACTTTAACAAGCACATTTAAATACATTAGAAAATGTATCAATGTTAAATTTCTTGGGTATGATAATGGTATTATGGTTACATATTGATCTTAAGAGATACAAGGTTAAAGGCCAGAAGGAAATATGATATATACAGCTGAACTGCAAATGGTTTTTAAAAGTATATATAATTTGAAAAAGAAAGCAAAAAAAATTGTGACAAAATGTTCATAACTAAATCCTTGTGAATAATATTCAGGTTGTCCCCTTCTCTCAGCTTTTCTTAAGCTTCAATATTTTCAAAATAAAAAATTGAAAGAAAAAAATTGGGATAGCCTGTAAAAAAAAAATAATGAATTACTAGCATTTTTAAAATTCTCACTTTGTGTCAGGCCCTAGTCAGAGGAGTTTTCAATAATAATTCATTTAATCCTCATAATTCTATGTGATTGATACTAATAATATCTCCCTTGCACAATAGAAAATTGAGTCCTAGAGAGGTAAAATAACTTGTCTAAGCTACTAATCAGAGTAATTAGCATTTGAACCTAACAAAAGTAGATTCAAAATTCACTTTCATAGACAAAATTTTCCTGCCGATGAAATAAATAATAAATCAGATTACTGAAACACACTTGTCAAATAATACAAAATAATCTGAATAGTAGAACAAACATGAATAACATGAGCTTAATGATCATATGCATTTTATATCTCCTAACTGACCAACACAAAATTCCAAAGGGTTCAACTGGTTTTGATTAGTTCTCTACCTTATGCTAGAAAATAAGTTCAGCAATAACTGCAGTCCAAAGGACAGCCTGAGGTGGGGATGGGATTTGATTTTATAAACATAGCATCTAAAAATAGTATGTGTAGTTATGAGTATTATTTTTAAAATAGAGAATATAAGGAATATCAAAAGATCCATATTTATATCTAGTAAGTTAAATAAATCAAAGAAAAAGGAACAAAAGTACAGGTGCTTTAAGGTTTACACTATGTTAAAAATGCCATTAAAAAGTGCTGCGTTTCCTCAGTTGGTAGCCGCAAAAGACCCTCACACAGTAGAAATTACATCATTAGTCAAGTAATCAGTTTTCTCTCACGATGACACAATGGGATGGCCCTTTTAACTCAATAGAGTAACCATCTCACAAACAGTATCGAAAAAAGAGGAAAGTCACAGAATGAAAAATAGGCACAAAAAGCTTTGGGGAAGAGAGATTGAAACAGACAAAAGCAGTTGTACTAAAAAAAAAAAGAGAGAGAAATGTCAAGAAAGGAGAATGTGAAGAATCAATGGTTACAAGAGAAAATATCAGTAATTTTTTTTAAAAAAAGGAAAAGATAAGAAGGCTCTTATGAAAGAAAAGGAACCTGTGAGGTTTCAGAAACCATGACCAGAGGTAAAGCCTGAAAACACAAGGCAACAGACAAAGAGAAGCAGTAAGAGAGAGCAAAGCTGTTCACTCACTCATTCATTTACCATTTCAGGAAGTAGAAGGCACTGTGGAGCTTTCAAAAAGGAGAAAGCCTGAGCCCTTGCTCTCAAAAAACCCAGCTGCTGAAAATATTCTCTTTTGCATGTTCCTATTTTTTAAATGTAATTTTAATTATTGCTGCTACACCTTAGTTAGGTGTTTCCAGATGAGATTAGCATTTCAAAGGTGGATTCCATCAAGCAGAATGCCCTCCCCAATGTGGGATATACTACTGTTGCCATATCAGAAATATCATATAATCCCTTAAGGGCCTGAATGGAACAAAGAAGTCTGAGACAGGGCAGGTGGGGTGGGGGGAATTTAAACTCCCTATTTGAGCTGGGAAACCAGTCTTCTCCAGCCCTTAACTGTGACTTACGCCATGGTTCTGGTTCTGATAACTAAACCACCAGCTCTCTGGGTCTCTGGCTTGCAGATAGTAGATCATTTAACTTCTCAGCCTCCATAATCATATGAACCAATTCCTTATAATAAATAAATAAAATTACATATAATAAATCATACACATGATTTATTAAAAACAGAACCAATAGAACATATATAATTATTAGATTATTAATCAGGGTTCTCCATAGAAATAGATACAACAGAATATATATGCCAACAGGATATATAAAAATTGATATATCATATACAAACTAGAATAGTTACAACATCTATAAAAGAGGGTACTTTTTAATTTTTAAATTTATTTTTTTAATTACAGTTGACATTTAATATTATATTAGTTTTAGGTGTACAGCATAGTGGTTTGACATTTATATAACTTACAAAGTGATTTCCCCAATAAGTTTAATACCCATGTGGCACCATACATAGTTATTACAATATTATACACTATTATTACAATATTATGCATATTATTTTAAGGCCAAGTAATATTCTATTGCATATATATATCACATTTTCTTTATCCAGTCACTTAGGTTGCTTCCATGTCTTAGCTATTGTAAATAATGCTGCAGTGAACATAGAGATGCATCTATCTTTTTGAATTAATGTTTTGGATTAAAAAGAGTACTTTTTAAGGGCATCTGCTATACTAAGTTCATTAAGAAGACGTATTTATATTTCTGATATGCTGACAGTATACAAAGAAGCATCATATATATATATATATATATATATATATATATATATATATATAGAGAGAGAGAGAGAGAGAGAGAGAGAGAGAGAGAGAGAGAGGCCAATTTATCATGAAACTATTACAACTTAAGCTTACAGGTCCTTTTATATGAATGTGTGTCCATTTGTAACCTTTTTTATAAAGGAGGCTCTGCAAACTATATAAACATCAGGCCACACACAACCTAGGTATACCCCTGGAGGAGACGGTTGTGAATATACAATGATATAGCCACAGTTATCCATGACAAAATCTAGTTTCACCTCATTGGACCCTGCGATTATGTGAGCAGATATTCACTCTTTCTTTTCTCTTGGGATAATCTCAATTTGGTTTTACCCACTAGCAACTGAATGGTAGCAGAATATTACACCACCAAATATGACTCTTTGTCATAAGGTTTATTTTGAGCTAATTATTAAGAAATTGCAAACATAGAAAAAGCATTGAAAACAGAGTAGAAGTTACCCTTCTGTGGGGGGCATTATACATTTATGAAAAGAAACTCTATTTGAGTCTCCCTCTGTATACCAGAAAGAAAAGCATGACTCTAAGTCACAAGAGAATATTATCGATGGTGATAACATAATATCTACAGAATAAACCTTCCCTTTATTTACTTTGCTTTTCCTGGCAACCTCTCAAAACCAGATCCTATGCCACTCACTCTCTCCCTCCCTCCTTCCCTTCTTTCCTTCCTTTCTTCCTTCCTTCTTTCTCGTTTATTTTTATTTTTCTTTTTTTTCTTTTTTTTTTTTTTTTTTGTCTTTAGCTGCAGATGGTATTTAAGGTGATGACTTGGGCCATCTCTGAGATTTTTACTTTTTTCCTGGGTATCTCATGTATACACGAAGTATACATGTTAATAAATGTCTGTTTATTTTTCTATTGTTAATCTGTCTTTTATTACAGGGAGTCTCTGCCAAAAACACAGAAGAATAGAAGGTAAATTATTTTTCTCCCCTACATAACCAAAAGAATCTGAAGATATTAAGACAAAAATAAAATAATGCATTTAAACTTTCTGGCAGAAAAAAAATGGGAATTCACTACTATTTTCAACTTTCAGAATATCTATTATAAACTACTATCATATTTTTGTTCACATTTTGAGTTGTGGTTTATAGTAAGTTCCAACATCAGACTGATAACCAGTTTTAATGAAACAAACCATGGGACAAACTTCATACATTCTTCAAAGATATTTTTCCTTTAATTGGCAATAAATGAGGAAAAAGAATTGAGTTGACACTACAAAAAGTCACCATTAATGATATCTTTTTGTGTGTTATTCATTTACAAAAAAAATGTATTTTTATTCTCCATTGCAAAGTGTACTTACTTATTTTCTATTTTCCACTTAAAATTCTCCTCTGTCTTCCAGTCCACATGATTGCTAAGGAATCCATCCCTAATGCTATGATCTGTGTCAAACCTACACTAGCAATCTATTGACACCCATTGTCTTCTCTGGACAAATTACAGTAGACATCTAATATTCTTGGAAATCTGCAAGAAAAGCATCTTTAGAAATTTTTGATTTAAGCAAACCTCTGCTTTCTTGGGATTTCTCATTGAAGAAGGTAATTTAGAAAGTGATAAAAGTGAGTAGAGGATATTCCATACTTTTCTGATTAGAAACATTCAAACTAATGAGTCCAGAGATTTTCCTCCATGTGGTTTTTCACATATGTATGTTTCAAGAATACAAGGAAAATAAAATTTGTTCTTACTAAATACTTCTCTAAAGCTATTTACAATATAGTATTTGTAAGAAATAGACAAATATTTATCCCAAAAGAAACGCAAAATATTTTACTGGAAAAGATAAGGAAATCAATAAAAAAGGAAAATTCATCTTGCAAATGATCCATTCATAATTACAGGATATCACTGTTTTACCAGAAAGTGACCAACTCTTGTTCTGAAGAACAACAATCAGTGAGAAGAAAATGGATTTTGTGATTTTGAAAAATCATTGTGAGTTCTAAGCAATGATTCAAGTCTTAATCAAGTCCTATTACCAGTCCTATACACCTTGTCTCCTCACCCAAACAATAAAATTCGTATTGACCCCATCAAAAAGTATACAGTCAAATGATCCTTCCTTAAAGAACTCTACACACCACACACACACACACACACACACACACACACACACACACACACACCCCTCCACTACCACCATTATCACAATATTGGAGAGCAGTCACTTCTGCTGTAAAGGAATTTGAGAGCTAAGCAAAGCCTCCTGGCCAGAGGTCCTAGTGTCTTCATTCAAACCCAGGTCACTCACAGGTGCGCACCCTGCAGGGCTCTGGCTTTGGCGCCACAGAGCACGGCCATTTCCAACACTGTCGGTTTCTTTAACCTTCAAAAGAACACAGAAGTAGCATTCAAACCGACAAGTGAAGAGATGTCCTGAAGGACTAATTTCAAAGGAGGTTCCACATCAGAATCTTTTTATGCTTTTAAAAGTATTTTATGCTACTCTGATGGAAACCTTCAACAGTAGCTTCTGTCTGATAAATGCCATAGAGACTGAAACAATTAGTCTCAAGCAAAGGGAAAGGGGCAAAATTATTTTGTTTCAAGAGCAATACACAGTGAAAACAAGACTATTAAAGTTTAAAAGAATAATCTATATTTATTCTGGTAAAGACTTTCCTCATGTCAGCACTTTAAATACCACTAAAAATGCTGACAATAATAATGTGAATGTTGCTATAAAGATTCAATCTCCCAACTAATGGGTTTCACTTCTGCCTTAAACATACACACACACACCAGCACAAACAGGAACATGCAGGAACATTTCAGGTACACTGTCAGGATTTTCCAAAGTCTTCAGAGAGGAAAAATATCTATAGTACTATTACAAAGAAGTAAAAAAAGAAAAAAAATGAGCCATAGTACACTTAACCTGAGGCCCGATGCTCATGTGTGCTGGGTTTCTAGTTGGGCATCAGTGCAGCAGACAAGTAAACAGCCTGGATTGTGGAGCAGATCACACTTGGAATTGAATCCTGGCTTATTCAATGAGAGAATAAGGCTAATAACTAACCCTCCCTGAACTCCAGTTTCCTCATCTGTAAAATGGGGATAATCATGAATATTATAGGTTTTAAATGAGGACATGTATACAAAGCACTTAGTACAAACTCTGGCTCACAAGAAAGCACTCAGTAAGTAGAAGTGATTGTTACTGTTATTACCATTATTAATTATCGCCACAGAGAGTTCATTTTGTATAAACAGATACCAACTTGATGGCATAAAGTCACTCTGAGGGAAGTTAGACTTGAAGAAAATTCAACCAGGATGGAATCTGGAGTTTCAACAGAAAGGCAAATATAATTTCCCTGGATGTAATAAGCTGCTTGTTAATCTTTGAATGGATAATATTTCCTGCTTTGACCTTTGCTGCTTAAAATGTGGCCCGTAGATCAGAACCTCGGCATCACCTGAGAACTTCTTAGAAATGCAGACTCTCAGGCCCCACTTTTGACCTACTAAACCAGAATTTTAACAAGATCCCCAAATGAAGTGTACACACATTAATGTTTGAAAAGTGATGTTGTAGACCACAAAATTTAATATACAGCATTTCCCATTTTGGGACTGTTTCTGTGATCTTGCAGCATAAAAATCACTCCAAAACTTAATGACTTAAAACAACAAGAACAACCACCATGTATTTGCCCTCATTCATCAATTTGGACAGGATTCAGTGGGGCTCATCTCTGTTCCACATGGAATTTATTGGGGCAATTCAACTGGGACACAAGATCCACCTTGGCTTCTCTTCACCCACTTGCCCCTAGGCTGGGGCTGAGGCAGCTAGGGGCTGACTGGGCCTCTCACCGAATCTTAGTAGTCCTCCAGGACCTCTTGCCTAGTGGCCTCTCTCTTGCAGCATAATCAGACTTCTGTCAGTAATGGCACAGGGCTCCAAGAGAGTGATATCTCCAGTCATTTTGAAGTCTAGACCCAGAACTGGCACGGTGTCATTTCTATCATTTTCCTTTAGCCAAAGCAAATCAAAAAGGCAATGAAAATTCAAGGTGAGGGAAAGAGGACTTCATCTCTTGATGAGAGAAGAGCTATGCACAGACAGGAATGGAAGAATGTGTCAGTAACAGCCTTCACAGACCAGCTACCACAGGGTATCTGTTACTTTTCCATTTTCTTCTTCTCCCTGTTCTCATGATTGGTAAAACATCATTCACTCTATTTCAATTATATAATAATATACAAGCCTCCATTGGGAGCATAAGGAATTTTAGGGCATGATATCTCCCCTCAAGAAGCTTGCTATAATAAAATTGGTGAAACAAGGCATATATACCTTGAAATTTTAATAATAGAACACTATAAAAATAAAATATTTAAATAGTGCAAGATAGTAATAGAAATGATATCCTAAGCCTATGAACCATCCATTTAATTAATTTTGCACACAATAACTACATTGAGTATTCAGAGAACAGAAGTAGAGAAAAGGCCCATAAGAGGAGAGATGTACAACCTGAGTAAGATTCTCACAGGAAGAGTAAGATGAGTAAAAGAAAGTCCAATGAAATAGCCTTGAAGGAAACAGAACCACAGAGCCAAAGGAATAGGGTCTTGGGGACAGAACCATGAATGAGTGTCTCTGCCTATTCTTCGGTGATGATTATAAATTCAGTGTTCCAGAAAGAATTTCCTACTTCATAATGTCCACCTTCACTTCTCCCCCTAGGTATGTTCATAAGTCATTTGTATAATCCCCACCAGCAATATAACTTCGTATTAATAATGGAGAGTTTTTACTACCTCATACATTTTACTAGACCTTGTGGGAGGGGGAAGGAAAAACAAACAGAAATGTAGCCATCGTCAAACAGCAACTTGTAAATTTCACTATTCATTGTATAGGAATTATCACTTTTGGTATTTTGTTAAGCAGCAACTTGTAAAACTCACTCTCCCTTAGAAAATAAAAATGGAATGAAAGGTGCTGCTTAGAAGAAACATAAATTTCAATCTCCACTGCAGGAAAATAAGCTCTGATTACACAACATAGTTCATACACCTCAATGTGCCAAACATTTGTTTTATTATACATTCATGTATAATGAGTTGATTTTCTAGCAACAGAGAATGGAATTTGCAAGTTGTTATTTAACTTTTTTAGGAATGTATTTTTCTTCCTTTTCTTTTTCCCTCCTCCCACCCCACAAAACATAATATGAGCAATGGGAATCCTGAATAGTATCACCTACCCATTAATTCATGCTATAACAATCATTAAACCAATTTTAAACATTATTCTCGGGGCTTCATTGTACCACATATAATAGTAGAAAATGACATTTTTTGGCCATAATACATTTCAAACAAATGCTCTTTAACTTGTTGGGAGTAAAAAGGGCTTTTAAAAGTCAGTAATAAGCATCATTACTAGTTTTTAATTTCTATTTGTTGTTGAAAAAGACCAGGCCTATGATTCCAGAGGCTCCCTACCATTTTCATAAATGTACCCATTAGAAATTCAGAGCCAATGGCTTTGAATGATTTTGCCATTTATTCAAACAAGTTTCTAAACAGTTATCCTGGACAGGAAGGTGGGAATGTTGGAAAAAAGTGGTATATATTCTACAGAGTCATGGCAAGAAATAAGAAAGGGGAGAAGTTGTCCCCTCAATACTAAAAGTGTCAATGCAATAATGTCCTAATAAAAATGTTCTAATTGAAGTTATAAAATCCCATACTGAGAAACACTCTCAAAACAGAAGTCCGGTATAATACAGCCCAAAATCAACCACAGACATAGTAATGTCAATGACTAAAAATGTACCGATATATCCTCTCTAAAATTTTCTTTGTTTTAATTTTGAATAGATGATATATACACAAAGTAAAAATTGAGACAATACCAAAGTACAGTGAAAAATAAATCTTCCCATCCATGCTTTGACACTTTCTTGTGCAGTCTTCAACATACACATATATAAATATGCATACATAGATTTTAAATTTCTATGAACACCATAGCATACCCTAACCACTTTTTTTTTTTACTTAGCAATATCATAGTTCTATACAGATACATTCTGTATAGGGATAGTTCTATACAGATACATTCTTAGAAATACTTTCATTGTGTTACAAAGTTTGGATATTTTCTAATCTATATACCTAATCCCCTATTGCTGAGATAAACCATTTTGAATCACTGTTATTAAACAAAATTCCACAATGAATACTTTTGTACATAGATTTTCATGTACCTACATAAACTTATTTCTAAGATAAGTTACTAGAAATGGAACTGTTAAGTCAAAGAGTTGTGTGCATTTTGTTTTTAAATAGTTATGGACAAATAGCTTTCCAAAGACAATGTATCAATTTATACTTCCATTTATACTGAGGGAATTCCAAAATGACCAAATTTCATCATCATTTTCCTTCTTAAATGGGGTTTGGGGATAACTAGCATCTATTTCTGCTTATAAGTATAGGCAGCTTATAATTATTATTGCCCAAGATTCAAAGCCATTTCATTACCCACTGTATCACTCTGTCCTCACTGTGCTATAATTCTAACTGGTCAGATAGATTTTTAATTTGCAGACCTCCTCAGAATACAAATTGTCTACATTCTGCAGACATCTGCAAAAAGCCATCCACAAGTGCATATTTCATGGCTGAATATTTTTACATAATATCAGCTGGAGCCCATCGTTCCAGTATTCTTGCCAAGTGTCACAACCTGCTCTATTATATCAATAAGCAGCTTCAATTAGTCATTTTCTCCCCATGGTGAGGACAACTATAATAGCATGCAGTTGTCTGATGAAGTTTGTAATACAAAGTAGAGACGGGGCTATTAAAAGGAAGATACAAAATTAAAAGACCATAACAAAAAAATTTCACCTCCCAAAAATTTCACCTCTCAAATGATAACATTTCTAAAACAGTATTCAAGAATGAATACAAAATTGCAATTACTTTTGAAGAAGATAGATAAATAAATTCACCATGGGAACACATTCTTGCCCCAGATAGATCTCTTATTTTTAGGGACTAATTAGACATTAAGTGTCATCTCAAAAACAACAATAAATAAAAGAATGTTTGGTAAATAGGGAAACAAAGTTTAAGTCTTAAATAGAATTGCAGGATGAAAATAAATCCCAACAGAGAATGCTGCTTCGAAAGCATTGTAGTATAGTAAACAAATTAGAAGGCATGACATGGTCAGCTCCACCCTCAGAATTTATTCCTAATTCTACCACTTCTCAATTCATCTGCTGGGAACAGAGGGCTCCAAGCCAGGCTAACCTCCCCTGGCACACAGCCATACCTTCCTAACTGACTTCCTGCTTCTCTTTTTGTCCACTTCTGCCTCTTTTATCTACAGCAGCTGAAATTATTTTTAAAAAGATATCAATCAGATCATGTCATTTCCTTCCTTTCAGCCTTCCAGTGGTTTCTCTCACAATAAAAATCTAAAATCTTTACCATGGCTGAAAAGATCTTTTGTAATCCAGTCCTGCCACCTCCCCAATGACATGTCCCACTGCTCCTTTCTCCTTCGCACACTGGCCTCCACCAAGCGCAGTTCAAACTCAGATCCTCTGGTCTTGCTGTTGCTTCTAGCTGGGATGCTTGTCTCCCAAATATTCACAGACATCCCCCATTCACTTTATTCACCTTTTTCCTGAATATAACCTCATCAGACAGAGATTCTTTGACCACTCAATCTAAAAAGCAACCCAAAGCTCTATCAGTGTATGCTGGCTGACTTTCCTTATGCCACTTACTCCACTTTACATTATATTATGTACTTATACATGTATTAATTTATTATCTAAATCTCCTGCTAGAATGTAATTTTTATGAAGTCAAGAAGAAGCAAAAATGCAAATTACGCATCCCAACCAGACACTAAATCATACTATGATTGTGAACTACACCCATATTTGAGAAAATATCATCTAACTTACTTTGGGTCAAACCATTCAACTCAGCAATTATTTAATAAACTTATAATTATATTTGAGGTTATTATATATTGTGTATACGATATATTATATGTATGCATATTATATAATAAACATTTAATTATATTTGGGGTTCCAGAAGAATAGGTCTCAATGTCTATCTCTGGAGACAGAAACTTACACATAATTTAGGGGTCAAGACACAAAATATGAACTATTGAAATAATAAGTCAAAACATTAACAATCAGAAGCCAACATGAGTAGGGCATACAGTAAAGGTCAGAAAGTTCTGGGGAGAGATCTGTATAGGCTAACAGGGTGAAGAAAAGTTTCAAAAGGAAAGATGGAGAGGATCTGGAAAAGAAAACCAGGAGGAGAAAGGCATTCTGGGTGAATACGCAGCATGAGCAAAAATGCTAATTATAACAGTGTTCTCTAAACTTCAGGTCATGGAACCCTGGTGCTATGTGCTCTACTGACAGGATAAAGTAAATATAAATTCATATCCCTTTCGATTCTATTGTAATCTTTCTAATTCATTCAAAGAAAAAGTATTCATTAGTGCTAATATAATTAAATCACCTTTCTAACAATTGCAAATCTAGATTGCATTTTATTTTTGCTATATTTCTCTTTAAAGTTGTATCTACCTATTTATGGTAAGGGATTTTATTTTCCATTTTTGAAATAATATGAGTTTCTTTATATATAAACTTTTTAATGTAAATAAAGTGAGTTGTTTTAAAGCCAGACACTAAGTCATACACAGGCCAGGTGGCTGGGACAGTACCTGCCCAGATGCCGAGCAGAGTCCATCTTTAAAAGTAAGCAAGGGGGACTCAGCAGAAGAAAGTGGAAAGAAAAACTCTTGTCAAAATGCAAGAAGATTCATGGCAGGCTAAGGCTCTTAAAAGATGTTCTGTAGGAATATACTTTTTCAACTTTTTACAAAGTCAAATTCCTTGGAAACATGTCCTTTGTATGTAAGTGTGGTACGCCTCTTATTTTCAAGACAGTACAAACAAAATATGACAATCTTCATTTCATTACACAAGCTTAAAGACAAAGTTGAAAAAAAACAGTACAATTTCATACTATATGCAGAGTACAAAAGCACAATCCATCTACTGTTTTAATAATAAAGGGGAAAAAACTGCCTATCTCAATTAGGATCTGGACCTGAAACAGAAGAAACACTCAGTAGGGGTAATCTCTACAGAACTATTTATAAAGGGTGGTAAAGGTGTAGGGAAACCAAAATCTAAGGCAATATCAGGTGACAGGGGAGGAGCCCACTTATTAAGGAGAACCTCCCAGACACTGAGCAAAGTGGAAAGTGGGTATAAAGGGATAAATGGAAGAGACCCAGCTCACAAACAAGGCTGCTTTCAAATATTTTCAAATACTTGCTGGATGTTTATTTACCACTGTCTAATCACTAGCTGTACATTGGACTTAGAGCTATAGAGAAAAAGAGTGTAGATGGCCTAGACTTTAACCTTAGCTTGCCATTTACTAGTTGCGTAGGTTTCTTGTGCTCACTGAATTTATTTTTTTATTTTTTTTTAAATAAAATTTGGGATAATAGCAGAATTCACTATAAGGCCAGTGTCAGAAGCAAAAAAGTAAATGCATGTTAAGCACTTAGAGTAGTTTTTGGCTACAATAAATGTGTGTGCTATGGGGGAAAGGGAAGGAGGATAGGGAGAGGGTCATGTTAGCCACTGAAACATTTAAGAGAAATTTATGCAAGAAAGGCTTAAACTTGTAGAAATTCTCAATTTAAATTGCATTAACAATACTTCATATAAATTGGCCTAAAATCTACATTATCTTATTTTATTGATAAAAAAAATCTCAAAGGCACACAAAGAAGAACAATTATCTAGATGAGCAGAGGTGTATGGGGGTGATAGTTATGGTAACTGGTGGTAGTGGCACGAAATGAGCAATAAAGACCTTCTGGAGAAGGTGATTTTTAAAGTAAGACCAACCTGAAGCATAATAGGAGTTAGCAAAAAAAAAAAGACGTGGGTGAAAAGTACTCCCAACAGGGAGAATCCAACTTGCCAAAGCCCTAAGGAAGACAAGGAATTTGAATTGCATTTTTCCTGAGGCTAATGAGAAGCCCTTGAAGGGTTTTAAGCAGGGAAAAGGTATGATCCCATGATCAGATTGTCATAATTTTAAAAAAAAACACTGTTCAAGGTAATGGGAGCCATTGAAGAGTTTTGATTAAAGGACTAAACAAAAATAAATAAATAATGTTTCAAATTTAATTTTTATCATTTACTGAATGCCTAAAACTAGTGTTTTTATAAAAATGGCTTACAAAACATCACACAATTTTTCCTTTGATTAACTACATATGTGTGTGTTCAGCCAATAAGGCATTCATTCATTAAGGTATTTGTTAAACACCTTAATATATACTGGGAACTGTGCTTAGATAGGTATGGGAGAAGAAAACTCACAAACAAGCAGTGTAAAAAGTTCTAAGACTTAAAAGGCAAAGAACATTTCTGAGAAGTGAGTAAAACTCTAGAAGTGGGAGCCAGCAAAGCATACATGATAAAACATATTCCAGAATGCCTAGAACATAAAATGCACAGGAAGTGCTGAACAACCCATCGATAAGAATTTACCGGGCACCTACGATGTGATAGCATTGTACAGGCAGTGATGAATGAGAAAATACTTAAAATATGACAACAGTAACTGTTATCATTGCAGATAATGCTACAGGAATATATGAGGAAAAAAAAAAAGAGCAGTACCTTAATTTAAGGAGGACTGCAGGGGCTATAAAATATTTTAAATTAAAACTTCTCTGCTAAGTATAGCCAATCTTTGAAAGCTCGTGTAAACTGTAAATGAATTATATGCAAATATATCATTGACATTATAGCTTTTAAAATGTCAAATAATTCTGAATGTCAAATGCTGCCCACTCGCCCCCAAAGTTAATAATCATGAATTGTCTATCTGATCCCAAATCAAAGCAATCTATTAAAAAGTGAAATGTCCATTCCCTACACTGAGTTGGAGAAATGCTTCAGATAGGGTCAGATCTTCGCTTTGTCTTCATACAATCTTGGTGCTGGTACAGACCCAATCAGTCAGCTGAAGTCTATTTGGGGCAACTTGAGAAAAGGAGAAAAAAACGTGTCCCCACCCAACACTAACTTTTCCATCTCAGCCCTTGATCATGCCAAGACATCACAGTGCAATAACGACAATTTAATAAAGTAGTTGGCTGGGCTCTGCCCAAATTAAAAAGCTCAGGAAAATAAATGAGGTTCACCAGCCAAACAGAGGAACACTTCTCCAGGTAGCCCCTGCAGCAGGGAGATACCTGCTAATGAAACACCAGATGTCTCCATTCGTAATGCAGGACAGAAACTTTCAGAAGGAGTCCGGAAAGGTGAAGCTCTCAAAATAGTAATAAATTCGAAGCTCACCGGCCATGGCTGTGGTAAGAGCTCTGAAAATGTCTCAGAAGGACTGCCCAGAGATTCTCCACAGGGATACACTAAGTTTTCATCAGATGGCAAAGGAGGTAATTATGTTCCTGGGCACATTTTCTGGATAAATTGGCCTCCTTACCTTCATCCTCCCATGTGGGCACCAGATACAGAAACTGTGTTTAAACTCCACAGTGTTCTCTTTGGCTTTTACCATAAAAAGAAATAAAAATGTGTCCTGGCAAATCAGTCCAGTGTTACATGGGGACGCATTATCTTTGACCTTCACATTTTTGCCTGTTCTGACTCAGAAAATCCTCAGAAACTCTTTCAGGTAAAGATATATGATGTCTGGGAGGTGCTCACTTTCAGGGAAAACATACTGTTCCTGCGATATAAAAATCACAGTTTAAATAAGTGATTTCATTATTTTTTATCAATTGGTCTTTTACCTGATCAAATTTTTAAAATGCAACTAACATGATTGAAGCTTTGTTTACAAATCCATGCTGTTAGCATGTTAAGCTAACGGCCGTTTTCCTCCTTTCTCTGTCTTCTTTCTCCATTTACCAAGACAACACTAATATTTCTTCATCTTATCTTCTTTATAGAAAAATTCTGACATGTAACTCTCTGCCATCCTCGACTACTTCTAATACCAGTAATAAAGTGTCAGAGGAGGAGCAGTTAATTAAAATTGTGAATCCTGTGCCCGCTTCTGTATAGCACACACACTAAAATTGTGAAATCCACTTTGTATCCTTTCACAGTCAATAAAAGTACAATTAAGGATACCTTTCAACATATACTGTAACTAGTATAAGTCACATTTTAAAATAACATTTGGATGCTAAAAAATCAAAAATCATTAATGTGAACCAAATATTTAATAAACATCTCGCTTCATTGGCCATTGAAGCTCAACTAGTACAACAGATTTGAGAGCCATTAAAATGTTTTCTAGTTCTAGGCAAAGGAGCATGTCTATAATCTGCAAGTAATTTACAGGAATACAAACCTTACCTGAATATCTCACACAGGCTTACCTGAGTTGTCATCTTTAACAAAACTTCCTCACACTCTCTAATTACCCAAGAAACAGTTTAAAAAGAAGGGGTGCAGAACAGTAGTTGAGAGCTAAGACTGTGGAGTCAGGTGCTGTGTGTTTTAACCCTGCCACTGCTATTTACTAAGCTTGGCTTCATTTCTTAGAGCCTCAGTTTCCTATATGGAAAAAAAAAAAAAGAGAAGAAAACACTATTCAAAGGGCTGCTCTAAGAATTAAATGAAATAATATACATAAAGCATTTAAAAGTGGCTAGGACTTGTAACAAGTTGAATAAATATAAGCTGTTCCTCTTAACTGATACCTTATTCATTTAATCATTATATTCCCAAAAACTGTCTTGTAATGTAAGCATATGTGGAAATATAGTCATTTATTTCACACTATTACATTATTCATTTTTCTGAGAAAAATGGGGGGATAATATTTCAGGGTCCTTTAGCTCAGAATGCTGGCCCTCATTTTCAGTACAGATCACCATTAAGCAAAGGAGAATAAAGGGGTAAAAATGCCTCAGAAACTGCCAGCTTCCACCCTACCTTGTAAACTAACTTGATATGAGTAAAACTACACTCTCCAGGGAACACTTGTGAAAGTCCCTGATTTACAGAAGTATTTACTTTAGAGTTTGGGGGTTGTTTTTTCAGGTTTATCTCTGGGAGAGCTTGCTAAAGCTAACAGTCCAGCAATTTTATTAAACTCTGTTCAATTTCAGCATTTTTTAAAGAGCATATAGAAACCACACTAGCAATGGCAATTTAAACTTCCCAGTGAATGCCAAAAATAATAAAAAGACACTTAAATGACCATTTTTGAGCAGAGCCAACAGCATGTGTCCTAATTATCCAAGTACATGAAAAATTCTATGTATTTTTACAAGAGTATAAGGGTTTGATATGCACAATTCAGGATGCAAATGGCTACTTCGCTGGGGCATGCAGCACTTCTCAAATTTAAACGTAGGGTCCAGGTCTACCAGAGTAAGTTCCTCCTCTGTTTTCTCTTCTGATTAATGTATATGATAAATAAACAAGATGATGAAAAATTGATATAACTAAGACAGTGATAACTCCAAGTAAAGAAACGCTACTGTGCTAAGTGCTCTCTTTCACTTACCTCCAATACAACTTTCTGAGGCAGGTATTATTATGCACATTTTATAGATGAGGAAACCAAAGCTCAGAAAGAGTAAGTGCCTCACCCCAGAAAGGAGTTTGAGAGCTGGTGCCCAGGTTTTCCTCCATTTGCCCTTTTGGATCCTTTCTCTGCCCTGCTAGAGGCCTTTTCTCTGCAGGCTCCGCAGATTCAGCTCCTATACCCTCTGACTTCTTTTGGGTTAAGACAATGGTCGGCAGCAACAGAGTTTGGATATTTTATTCCCCACTTCCTCCCCACACCACCCCTACTACACAGCTGTGAGTTTTGAAAAGTACCCACGACCTCTACCTCTGACTCCACTTCCTATAAGAAGTGCATCTTCCCTAAGTAAGCTTTCACTGGATTCTGGTAACTCTGCTCTCTCTTTTTGCACTTTTAGACTTCACACGGATGCTTCACTATCTTTTTCAGTTCCCTTAACTCTACCCATACCTCTGTCAACAGTTCCTTCATTAAACTTTCCTCCAGTCTCTGGGTTTGAGCATGTCATCTATTTTCTGCTAGAGAAAAGAGGGTAGCCCCTAGCAGTTGTTACATCTCTCTCTCTAGCTTCTCCCTCTATTACCCATCCAAAATCAGCCACTCAACCCTTCAGTGTAGCCAATCTTATCACCTGATATTTCACCAGACACCCTTGGCCCACCACTTCCACACATACACACACAAGCAGAGCCAGGCCAGACCAGGCGACCATTCCTCCTACTAGGTTCTCTCACTCCCCACATCCATACATTTTACTCCAATAATGACAATATTTATGAATATGTTCAGGCTTATCTCTCCTTTTATTCTATTTTCATTACTGCCTACAAGTATCATTTAAGGCTGCCCTATGACAAAAAAAAAAAGTCTTCCTAATTTTCCCTATCTTAGAATCATCACTCCTTTACTTTGTTTCTTCATCATTTATTATTATTCCCTTATGTATGAATTCACTCAAGAATATTCACTGAGAGTCTACTGTATACCAAGCAGCCTCTTTAGGTGATAGGAATATTGTACTAAGTGTGATTCAGATGGCCCATGCCCTACTTATTTTCTCTTCTTTTTCAACTTAAATATTCAATATAAGGCATTTCCAGAAGTCAAATACCAAGTCTTATACAAATCTTTGGGCAGTGTCAGACATAGTAGAGATGCTAAATAGTTAAAGGATAAAAAATAATTGGTGGATAAAAGAAAGTCTTTTGAAGTATTTTCAGGACCACTCTAAAAGCTACCAAGCCAAAGACTTTTTCAATAATTTGCTGAGCAAATCCATAATACATTAAAATGAGAAATAAAAACAATGATGTTAGCTGGTGTTGCTAAAGATGGGGTGAAATAATCATTTTCATAAACTGCTGGAATAAGTGTGAAATAGTGCCATTTTTCTGTATGGCGATTTGCTTAAACACCAAAAGCACATTTGTGACTGAACTAACTGCCTTCCATAAATAAATCCTACGAGCATAATTAAGGATAAGCCCAAAGACATAGTTACAAGTATATTCATGGATACTATGTAATTTTTCAGAAATGGTAATAACCTAAGTGTTCAACAACAAGGGACTGGATTAATCAGTAAAGACATACCACATAATGAAATACTGCAAACGATTAAAGATAATGCCATACCATATATTTCATGACATGAATACATACATGATACATTATTAACTGAAAAAAGAGGACACGAAGTTGTATGTAGAATAACCCAGTTTTTTTTAATGTTTCAGTGTATGCAAAGAAAAAGGTATAAAACAGCACTGTCCAATAGAAATATAATATAAGGCACATATAAAATTTTAATGTATCTAGTAGTCACATTAAAAAGTAAAAAGAAATAGGTAGAATTTACTTAATATTTTAATTAACCAAAAATACACAAAATAGTTTAAATTCTTTTTTGTACATTAAGCCTTTGAAATCTGGTGTATAGTATATACACATAGTACGTGTCAGTTTAGTTTTGGCACATTTTAAACGTTCACAAGCCACATGTGGCCAGTGGACACTATATTAGATGGCTCCGGTAAAACTTAAAAGCAGGTGTGGACACTGGCCAGGACATGTAAGCAACAGAAGTGTCTTACAACAGATGATTGGATAAAGAAGCTGTGGTACATATATATATATAATGGAATACCACTCAGCCATAAGAAGAGATAAAATACTGCCATTTGCAACAACATGGATGGTGCTTGAGATAATCATGCTAAGCGAAATAAGCCAGACAGAAAAAGTGGAAAATCACATGATATCATTTATATGTAAGATATAAACCTAAAAGCAACAAATGAACAGGACAAACAAACAGAGACTCATGGACATGGACTATAGACTAGTGGTTATCAGAGAGTAGTGGGTAGAAGGAGGGGGCAGGTAGACGGGTTAAAGGGGGTCAAATATGTGGTGACAGAAAGAAATCTAACTGTGGAAGCTTAACCAACAGTGTCTATATATATGCCTTACTGTTAAAGTATGCAGATGAAATTTATTGAATTTTGTTAATGAATATCACCATATTTCAAATTTAAAAATAAATATTTTTTTTAAAAAGTAGGTGTGGAGAGTAGCAACTTGTATAACGATTTTTACTTCTTTTCTCCTTTTTTTGCAATCACCATTTAACTATTGACATATACTATTTCTATAATGTAAAATATAAAGTTGTTTTCAAATATTTAAAAGAGAGGGTTTTTGGTTTTTTTTTCTGTCTCTGGAATACCTTTTGGCTATCATCTCTGTAATCACAGACTACATGCTTCCCAGAACTAGAAAAATGCCCTCCTTTCTTCCCCTCCCTTTAAATATATTTTGAATAGCTACTTAGCTTTAGCCTCAAACACGAAAGTGAAGATCCAATTTGCTGTTCTTCAGAATCATTGCTAAGCCAGCCCCCGCTTTCCAGTGGTACGACCCATAATCTATCAGGACTCCAGGCCACTGTTTTAGCAGCTCTCCTGGGCCTGTGGAAGGCCATGGAATGGAACCAGAAACTATTTAATTTCAGGTTAATTAAATAGTGACGACAAGCCTTAATCCTCAACTTGTCATCAGATTATAAACACTGATTGCAGCTGCAGCAATCTGCAATAAACCGATTGAGGAAAATCTTGGCCAGAATGAAATGAGTATAGTTGTTACCCAGACGAAGCTGAGAGGCGAGATCGAAGAAACCCAGGCCCTTGCAATACCAGGAGAAATGGAGACTCGAAAGAGAAATTAAAGGAGATGAATGTGTCGAACCTGAATCTAAAGGGGAACAAGTATAAGTTACAGTATGTTAGGTACCTACTATGGGTCAGACACTTCGCATGTTATTTATTTAATAATTCTCACAATGATTCTATAAGGTGAATATAATTATTTTCTCCATTTAAAGAAGAAAATGCTAAATCTCAAAGGTGTAACCTACCTTGCTGAAGGCCATGCAAAAATATGAGCTGAACCCAGATTTGAAAACACACTAACTCCCTAATGTAAGCTCTAAACATCAGGCTGCTCTGCATCAAGCTTTCAGGCAATGGCGAGGAAGTGACAGTTGTGAAAGAATACTGAAGTTTATAAGGAAGATGCATGTAGAAAGAGAAAAAAAATCCCTCAGAAGATCTAACCAGGAAGTTAGAGATGGCCTAGTAAAATATCGGTGAGGTGGGCGAACATTTCGATACTGCTGTTCTAAGTGAAACTCTGAAAGTGCCTTTCCTGGTCCCACTGACATGGAGAGCACTTTCTCATTCTTTAAGAACTAGCACAGGGTCCATTTGTACTTCTCCTGTGGAGCCTTCCCCAAACTTCCTGGTGAGACTGGCACTTTTTTTTGTATTAATAAAGTGGAGTGCATTGAGAGGGAAATGACTTTGATGTGAGGGTCTAAACACCATATCATATATGAAGAAAATTAGAAGAAGTTGAGAATCTTAACGTGAGGATGAGAAAAAAATGGAGTAGGGAAAGAAACATGACAGTTGTTGTCAAATAGTTAATGGATTAATATGTAAGTTTTTAATCCATGTATTTTTCCCTAAAGCTTTTTTAGAACAAGACAAAACATTCATTCATTCATTCATTCATTCCCGAATCCTATGATAGTGCTAGCGGAATAATGGTGAATAAAACCAGACACAATTCTGCTGTCAGGGTGCATACTTCTAATGGGGACAACAGAGTCATAATAAAAGATCGCATAAATGAACAGAAAATTAAGATAAGTGCTTCAAATAATGGGTGTGATTTTGTCCAAGACACAAAACTAGAACCATTAAAGAGAACACAGACAGTTATAAGCATCAGTTCATTAACTGGAAAATGTTTCAAACAATCCGCACTCTCCAGAAATGACCCCACGAATGAGCACATGTCCCTCCGGGTATTGAATGTGCCTAGGCCGAGGCCCGGAACACAAGGGTGTGGCCCCTGAATGACTTATCCAGTCTTTTCCAGCTCTAAACAAAATACTTTCACAGATGGCAATTAAAATTTGCTAGATTGAATTTCCAGGAAATGGGAAATTTGTGCAGAGACTAATCATTTTCTGTGTATAGTGGAGTCAAGCAAAACTGAGTCTCTCCTAACCTGTTCCATAAATGTATCACAACCCTGATACACGTCCGTTTTACTCACTGCTCTGGAAGCTTCCTGGGGACAGGGGTTCATAGTCATGTTCATCACTGAATTATCTGTGCATGGCACATAGTACATATTAAATGTTTGTTAAAAGAACAAATGAATATGATACTAAACTGTGCAAATATGTATATAAGTGTAGATCAATTTTTAAAAAACCCTTTCTTCTACTGTTAACGAACCTTATAATTGAAATTTCTTAAATAATTAATGAACATGAAAGTCAGTCAATCACTTGCCTCCTGATTAATAGCTAGGGTCCCTTGTCCAAACAGCCACTTAGTTCCATTAAAAATTAATAATGTTCTACAGAATAAATATATACTATACATAGTACATCAAGGGTTCCACTTTTAATAAGCAATTAAGAAATGCAGAAAGACTAAGAATCTATTAACTAAGTGAGAACTGCATGAACTTGCCCTCCAAATCATCATTCATGTATTAACCATTACTCTTCTAAATTTTTAAATTTTTTAGCCAAGAAGAAAAGTAGTTCTGAAAACAGAATAAATAACATTAATAAGTTGTCATATTTTGGTTAACATTTACAAGCCAACATAATGTGTTTTGTTAAAGATTTGAGATATATTATTCCTTCTGTGAAATTAAGAATACATTAGAGAAGATCAATAAAAAATTGAGGTACTGTATGTAAAATGTTAAGAGTCTATTCATTGAAAAATTATGAACCATGCTATAGAGAACTGAGCTATGTCAGAGCTAAATTAAATTATTGATCTACATTCATTTTTCCCTTTTCTGTGTGACAATCTCCCGATTTTTTTATAATGCACGTTATTGCCTCTACAGTAAATGAATCACCTTATTCTAGGCCCAGCATGTCTGATGACTGATAATTTTCTAAAATTAATTGTCATTTTGGTAGCATTCAGATTAATAAATTTAGCTCCTCTCACATAAATATCTAAATGTTTAACATAAAATTTACAAGCTTTTGTAGCATGAATTCAAACAGAAAGAGGGTAATTTTCATTTTTTCCAAAGCAAAGAAAAATGGAATGTTATTTTTCTTAACATCAATTCACTACTTTATGGGTCTTGATACATTTCATTGATGAGGCCAAAATGTATTCACATGACAAAAAAAAATGACTTAACTGTAATGCTAAGCAAAGTGATGGAGTCAACACTTTGTGAATTGAAGTCTTTTAAATTTATAGACCTCAATCTTCTTCAAGATGCATAACCTCAAATTCTGCAAGCAGTTTTACCAATCACTTTGGGGATTTATTTTTTAAATACAAGAAACTCTCATGCCCAATCAACCTCCAAAGTGACAAAAGAATGTGTTTTGAATTAGGATTGTCTTTCACCTGTTAAAAATGGAAAATAGGTAAATATTTTGTAAGAAATATAAATTCCACAGACCCACATTAATTCATGAAAAAGGAAGCTGACATAAGTATTCTTGGTAGAAATGATCTTCGATTTGGGACTGTATTTAGCCAATAACTTTTGCCTACTGGGAAAATATTTTCTCTATAACAAAGTAATATCAGACACTGAGGCCTCTTCATTTCCTCTAATGGAGATACAATCATTCTGACTTGTGCTCCAAATGAAGCAGAAATTATCCCTAATGTGTAGTTTGAACATTTGTATCAAAATACAGTAAAATGCAGTTTTAGAGTCTGATGAGAAAAACATATGAGCTCACAAAATGTCTGCCTCCCTCAGGTGAAGAAATGGTCCGCTGCTTTTTCTTCATGCTGTCACGGGAGAAGCGCCAGGCATTAAGGGGCATGTCCCACAGTCTCACACAAATGCCAATCCCTGTCACTGGGACAGGGGGATTCCAGACTCACAGTAAGCCTGAGGGACTCTATTTCTCTACAGGTCAGCTCCAAAGCAGAGCATCTTTTGCACAGAAATCGATGTCATCCAACAAAAACTCCATGAGAAAGTTAAATACCAGCATCAGAAATGTCTCCTGTGTACCAGTCTCTTCCCACTGTGTTTCTGCCAGGTGACAAGAAGCAATGAGGAAAACAGAACAAGTAGGGCTTAAATAAGAAAATCAAAGAATTGCAGAACTTAAGAGTTAGAAAGGAGCAAATTCTCAAACAGGAAAAGAATCAGGCATCCTACTGTGCAAAGATGTAGAATGCTGTCTGGGGAAGGACAGCAGGCTCCCTATACAGAAGCCTAACTAAAGGTCACCAATACCTCAGGAAGTTCCTTCACCAGTGTGTTAGTATTCTGGGCCCCAGTGTTCTCATCACAGTACAAAATTCATTTCTCAGGAGGTGAACTTCATTAAACAAGCTCACAAGGCCAACACTTATAAAACCAGAATGCTAAAATAGAAGTCTACGATTTGCAATATAACTGTCACAAAGACATCAGAATGACCAGTACATTCTCTTCCTGAAGATGTACTCTATACAAAGCCAAGTCCTAATCAGACAGCAATTTAATTTTAAGGAATCTGAACAAGAGGAGCTCCTTTGACAAAACGATGTTAAACAGCATGGGGATGGAGGGGGCTGGAACCCCCCCCCCCCAGGAGAGAATAATCAGTGTGCAAGGGCTGCAGCTCCCTGGATCCACTGCCATAACAGGAATGGTCTTGCCAATAGAAAAGAAATGTTCCAAGTTCCTCGCAGGAAGCCCATCTCCCCCAAAGGGGTACTTGTGCCTACCTTCATTTGCATTTTCACTGCTGAGTAACACAATTTGTAAAGCAAAGTCTTTCCTTTGTTCTAAAAAAACCTGCATTATTTTTCTCATTGTGGAATTAAAATGTGTTCATTGTAAGAAATGAACTCATGAAAAAGAGTTTTAAAAAGTCATTTTGTTTCTTTTGTCCAGAAAATTACAGGTGGGCAATCTTTCAGTCTCTATGTATACATCTTAGCTATAAAATTTCCACTTTGCAGATAAATAGTTGATTATCAGTAATTCCACATGTGTCAGCCAACCTAATACACAAACACACATTATATCAAAGTAGGATCAAACTTTAATTCTGTTTTGTTGCTTTTCTTTTAATTAACCAAGGCTCATAGCAGCATTCCATGTCATGAAGTGATACCATAAGGGATATTATTGTACACGCTTCTTTGCCAAAGCCTCTGATTATTTTCCTTAGGGAATATTCCTAAATATAGAATTGTTGGGTAAAAAGGAATACACACACTATTCATTTATATATTGCCTAAGGCTGCTTTCACCCAATAATAGCAGAGTTGAATAGTTGAAACAAAGACCTATCGAAAGCCTACAATAGTCTCTGATCCTCTATGGAAAAACTTTGCCAACCTAGAGTCTACAGTTAGCTCGAGACAGAACATTCGCAATAGTATGCCATCCACAATAGAAAATCTATTCCACAGTAGGACACAGACTCTGCTTTATAAAATTTACCAATACTACAAGCAGATTTCTGTCATTTCAAATATTGTCTACATTTTAGCATTTTTTTAATCACCCCTAAGATTCTATGTGATATAACTTCACTTATCATTAGAATAGTATTAAAGAATACCATTAAAGAAATGTAGCTCCAAAAATTTTAGCTATAGAAATTATTACAACCTAAGATATTAATGGGAACCAAATCAAACAAAATGAGATGTTGCAAATTCCTTTCTTGTATAATACCCTACAATAAACATAAATATACATGTTCTTAAACATTTAATATAAAAATTGATTATTAAATAAAAAAGACTAAAAGAGATTTCATTTCTTAAGCCTTTGATTTAAAACCACAAAGTATTTTAGATTGGATTCCCTTTACTGATGAGTAAGACTCAGAAACTTGGCTAAGAAAAAAATTACATTGAACTTTTTATTGAAAAAGAATCATGCAGGCCACATGTGAAATTTTATAAATTCCTTGTTAATTAGATTTTAATCTGCATGACTATACCATATGCTAGAAAACAATCCAAATACAAACCCTATGAGATGGTTTTACTGCCATTACTTTAAGAGTCATTTAAAAGATTTTCTATGGGATAAAGATTGGGTAATTTATCATGGTTTTATGCTCCTTTAATCTGCTCCACCTTTCCATTGTAAAATAAATATTGGTTTTAAAATAAATGGTTCTGCCCAGGTTTTGATAAGGAAAACTGCCCTGTAAATCACAAGCTCACTTGTGTCAAACTCTAAGTCCCATATTAAGTCTAGCCCATTCTAACAAAAAATAAGTCAATCTTATAGAGCAAAACCAAAGAAAGACAATTAGTGAAGTATATTAACAAGGATGCAATGTAACTAATTTGAGCTAAGAGCTTCTCCACCCTGTTTTTTAACTCCCTAAATAACCACTAGTTGGTGCCAAACTCACCTTTTAATTAAACTCTTAAAATGTATTTTCTGCCATAGCTTTTATTATATTCTCTCCAACTCCAATATACAAGTTACGTAACTGAAAATAAATACAATTAAATCTTAGGGTTATGTGATAACATATTTATCAATCACTTTTTTCATATTCAGAGGGCCCGATCAATTTAACATTAACTTTCTTAGAATATTTAACAGAGTTCTGAGAAATCAATGATATACGTATTTTTCTGTAGTAAGCACAGTGGCTAAACCATTTTGGAAGAATAAATGGCTTAAAGCAGTGCTTTGCAAACTATTTGTGATGGAATAGTAGACAACTACATTTTTATCTCCAATGTGTATGGGTTGATGATATATTTACATAATACAATAAAAAATGAACTTGGGAGTCTACAGCCATGCCAGCCTGAACAAGCCCCATCTTGTCTGATCTTGGAAGCTAAGCACGGTCGAGCCTGGTTAGTACTTGAATGGGAGACCACCTAGGAAGACTAGATGCTGTAGGTGTAAAAAAATAAAAGTAAGGGATTGTAAAATGAAAGGTCTTTGCAATCTGTGAGGTCAACCAAGGGTTGCCTCACCTTAAAAAAAAATAAAAAATGAACTTGGATATTGTGGCAATGCCAAATTGCTATGAAGTTTCTAAATAATAATTGTCTAATAAAAATATATTGTGGGCCACATGTTGAATTTTAAACTTTCTAGTAGCCACATACTTTAAAAAGAAACGATATCTGGGCAATATCATTTCAACATGTACTCAATATAAAAATATTATTGAGGTATCTTACATTCTTTTTTAATACAGTCTTTGAAATCTGGCATGTATTTTAAACTTACAGCACATTTTAATTCAGACTGGCCACATTTCAAATACTCAATAGCCACCTGTAGCCAGTGGCTACTTTGTTGAGCAGTACAGTACTAAACCCTTACTCAATTTTGGCAACTTCCTCTCCACATTTGAGTAATACTGTCTAAACCATTGCTCCCTTCAGAATGTTATGTTTAAGTTTCTCTTCCATAATTTTCTGTCTGATGTTTTATAATTGAGGGCTTCATTCCAGATAAGGCCAAAACTTAATTAAGGAAATTAGCAAACTCACAATTGTGGCTAACTGTATACTTCCTTTCCGGAAGGGAATCATCACTTACAAGGGATGAATGCAAAAGGCCTTCTGTTCTCCCTTTTCTGGAAATAATCAGTATTCTGAATGAATTTGGTTTATTTACTCCCCATCCATGTTTTTACACATTGTCTACAGATTACATTTCTAAGCATTTACATAATGCTATTAATGAGGTAAAATACGTTTGCACCTTACAGAGATGTGTGAATTTAATGTATTTGGCTTATACAAATCGTTACCTTATTCCAAAGGCAATTGCAGAAACTGAATCCCACACCTTTCTACTCTCTTATTCTATGATCTATGTCTTTGGACCCCATACCACCTCCTAGCCTGGAAAATTCCTATTCACCATTTAGATCTTGGCTTAAATGTCACTTCTTCGGGAAACCTTTGCTAATCTGCCCTTTTTCTTAATAAGATTAGGTTCCCTGTTAAATGTTCTAACCTTTCCTGTACTGCACTTACCACAATTGTAAATATCTATTTTTGTAATGAGTTGTTTAATATCCATCTTCCTCATGAAAATATAAGCTAACACCAGCACAATTCCAGATGCACATAAGCATTCATTGTATGAATGATTAATTTTCTATTCCAGGAAACCAGACTCCCACTCAACTCAGCTAGACAGCGTATTTCATAGTCTCTTGCACATGGGCTTAGAATGTATATATCATAAGCATATTGAGCAATTTTATTTATTAGAATGCATATATTCAAGTATACTATCACAAAGTTATTCATAGTGTATTTTTGACCTTTTATTCTATGGTATAATTATATTTAGTCCCCATTTCATTTCTAATACTATTTATGTCTGATTCCCCTTTCCCGACCTTGTGTCATTGATTAATTTTGCAGATGTTTATGTGTTTAGTCTTTCAAAAAATCATCTTTTACTCTGTTGATCTTCTCTATTAGTCCTATATATTCCATTTCATTTGTTTTCATAATATTTTGTATTATCTCTTTCCTTTATTGTGATCTACTCTGCTCTTCTATTGTTGAATGCTTAATTCACTAAAAATCAGTCTTCCTTCATTTCTAATATATGCACTTGTGAATCTATAAATATCCTTCTGTGTACCTCTCTAATTGCATCCCACAAGATTTAAAATAAAGTATCTAATCATTTCTATTGTCACTTCTTTTTGACTCAAGAATTATTCAGAAGTATGATCTTGAGTCTCCAAATGCATGGAGTTTTTGATGTCTATTGGTTCTGGGTCTCCTAATTGTTTTTCTCAGTGATAGGGCTTTTTATGTATATATATCTTCTGTTAGTGGAGTTCAAAGTTCTATATATGCCCATTTGATCAAGCTAATCTGTTATGTTGTTTAAATCTTCTTTATCCTTTCTAATTATTTTAGTTTACTTGATTTATCAGTGTCTGAGAGATATGTTTTAAAACTCCTTGATTATGATTACCCATGTTTCTCAATACCTCAAAGTGATTCTGTCAATTTTTACTTCATATATTTCTAAATTATTCTACTAGGTAATGTAAGTTCAAGTTTAACATATCTGTCTGGTGAATTGTTATTGATCATGAAATAATAACACTGTATTTGCAATACCTTTTAAAGCACATTTTGTCTGATATTAATATAATGTCACCAGCTTTCTTCTTAAAGGTATTTGCATGGTATATTATATCAATTTCCATACATTTTTTTTTCAATCTTCCCATGGTATCTTCCTCAATAAGTGTGTCCCTTGTAAACAGTTATAAAGAGAATATAGCTGTTTTCTCTTCCCCATCCAACTTAAGAATCTCTGTCTGTTGACAGATAAAATGAATCATTTTTATATTTAATATGATTCCTAGTATATTTAGCCTATTTCAACCATCATATTTATCTACAATTTCCCAAAAGTCATGAATCATCTAAATTTACCAATACTGCACAACATAGCAAGCATTGTTGTATCTAGCTTAGACTCATAATTTACTATTCTCAATAAGTCATTTAAACACACATTAACAAACTATATTCTTTTAAAGATAGAAGGTAATAAATCCTTAAACAAATGACATGCACACACACAAAAATTCCCATTTGGGGTGGCTAATCTATGACTCTATTTCTTTATCTATAACATAGACCTAAAAGAAGGTCCATGTCATCTACTTCTGTTGTTTCTGTTCTTCCTGCTCCCCATTATTTCTTTATTCATTTCTATTTGACACAGCTATCATTCTGCCTCTTCCTTTCATACATACTTCTTCCCTGTCCCAGACTCTCATCATATTTTGCCTAGACAACTGCATTAGTATTTTTTCTCTTCCTGATTTCATTTTACTACTTTATAATCTAATTCACCTTCCAGTTAAATGAGAGCCTAGAAATTTGAACTTTACCCTGCAGGTCACTGTCTCTCAAACTGAAATCCAGACATAGTTTCATAGCTCTAAACATTCTGTGAGAATTTTATTTTTAATTTGTGGCTTTATCCAATTAACAGTCCAGAAAATCGAAATGACAACCTGATAACTGAGCTGTCCTTTCCAAAGCAGTGCCTGAGTTTGTCTTTCCCCAATCAACTTTGTTCTGTTCTCAGTGAAAGTGGCACCAAACAATCACCTAAAGTGACAGCTTTTAACTTTCAATGTGTCAGTGAACACATCTGACTGTTAGCTTGGCATGTACTAATGCTAAAATTGTCCCACATCTGCCATTATGCTCTTCGGTGATGATGATTTGCAATTGAAAGATACTGTCATCTAATAAAACTTTAATTTATTAAGATATTTAATTAATGGAGACTTTGATATGACATCATAAAAACTCGTAGTGTGGCAGAGTAATGGTCTATTTTAATTGCTATGGGCTAATGAGAAAAGAACAAAGGCAAAATTAATATGTAAATTATGTGTTTACATCAAATGAAAGCCAAAGGATATTATGGGACAATGTACAAAAAAAGGTTTCCCAATCTTTCAAATGGAAAACAATGGTGGGAGAACTGAGTTATCATATGGCTCAGGGTGGTAAAGGCATGCCAAATTAAAAGAGCCTTTGCCATGGTAGTCAGTATACTTTACTTATTCATTACTCATTTGTCAAAAATGTGCTAAATGCTCAATCAATAAGTCGTAAGTATTAAACACTTTTCTAGGCACTGGGGATATGACAGCAAACAGGACAGACAAAATTCTAACCTTCATGGAAGTTATAGTCAGGCAATAAACATATAAACACAAATTTATAATATGATGTCAGGTAGTGATAAATCCTGTGAAGAAAAATAAAACAGAGAAAGGAGATAATGATATGGAAGAGGAAGGCTATTATAGGCAGGGTGGTCAAGGAAGTATTCTTTAAGATGATATTTGAGGAGAGACCTGAGCATGATGAAGAGGTAAGGCACAGAAGTATCTAAGGGAAAAGACTTCCAGACAGTCACAACAGCAAATACACAGAGATGGTGAGGTGGAAATAAGCTTGACACATATAAATAACAGCAAGAAAATCAGTGTGACAGACCACAGGGAGAAAGCAGGAGAGTGGTATGAGATGAGGTGAGAAAGAAAAGCATGAGCCAAATCTTGAATGGCTTTGAGGCTATAGCAAAAAGACTGGATTTGATTCTGAGGAAGATGGGGAGCTACTGCGGGGTTTTATACAGTTCATGCAGAGTACCAGAAAAGAAGATGGGAATAGTGGATACAGAAACAGGTAGGACTGGTAGATTTGCTGGAAGAGGTGAGGTACTTTGCTCTTATTGTTTCTATTTCCCCATTGAAATATGAAGTGAGAGAATCAGATGAGTGAGTGAACTGGGAACGAGAGTTGAAGGTTTGAGGTAAAGGTAAAGGTGTAAAACAGTTATCTCAGAGAGTAGAAATATTAGGTAAATTAAGTAAGACAGCCAAAAAGAGAAGATAATTCACTTGAAACTTGAGGACATATATTTAAAGTAAGGCAGTTCAGCATAGTTTTGTGTCCTCCATTCATCCATATTCTGGCCCAAGGTAGACGGAAAGCTCAGTGAGGGTCAGAGTTTCGCCAGATGAGGATGGTAGGGAGAGGATAAGCAAAGGAGAGACTAACTATAGCACCTAAACTGTGTAAAGAAAGAAGTGAGGGCATGAGAAGGATGATGAATAGTGCAAAAAGAGCAGTATGTCAATAGAAAGGAGGCCAAAAGCGGTCAAAAAACTGTTGGAGTAGGAATGCTAGCATCACATGAGATGGCATCCCTGGAAAGGCAAGAGGTACTGTTCAAAGAGAAATGCTTTGAAACACATCCTAAAGGTTAGTGCAGTGTTTTCTAACAAGGTCACTATGGCATTTGGGATAAAATGACTCTTCATCGTGTAGAACTGTTTCATGTACTGAAAGACATGAGAATCCTTAGCTCCTGCCCTCTAAACACCAGCAGCACTCCTTATACTTGCAAATAGCCCCTAGGAGAGTGGTACTTTCTAAGATGAGTGCCACTGGTCTGAAGTATGGCTCTGGGGTATGACCATGAGATAGAGAAAGACACATTTCTAAGTGAGAAACTCAAAGAACTGAGAGGACAGATATAAATATTCTATGTGGATGTTTTTATCAAGAATGATGGCAGCTGAGTGATGGGCATTAGAGAGTGTGCTGGGGGTAAAAATCTTCAATAAACGCACAGGAGTAGGTAGTGACATAGTCTGATGCATGTGCTTTAAAAGTGCTTTGGTGGATGACGAGAAAAGAATTTGTTGTGAAGTGACAATGAGGATGAAAGACGACACTGACTCCACTCCAGACACTGAGAAAAAAACAGCTTACCACCTGAGAGGGTGACAGGGAGGCAATAACAAAGCCAGGAATATCAGAGCAGCACTGTCCAACAGAACTTTTTATGATGATGGAATATTGTACATCTACACTGCCCAATAGCCAAGAGCTACATGTGCCTATCAAGACCTTGAAATGAAAAACTGAATTTTTACTTTGTTTAAATTTAATTAAGTGTAAATAGTCATATGTGGCTAATAGTTACCATATGGTATGGTGCAGGAGAGTAAATGGAGCATTTCAAAATGAGTTTGAAGACATAGAAATTCTTAATCTTTGAGTCTTAAGAAAAAGGGATAAGCTTAGGTGCATGTCTCAGTTTTTGGATCTGGAACAGGAAGGTGAGAGAAGTTATGCTCATATTTTCAATAAAGATTCCAAAAATTCATCCTAATTTATTTCTTCCTCTTCCCACATCAACTTCTATGCCATATTGTTACAGAATACATTTAAAAAACCTCCTTCAAAAGTATAAAATGTCACCATGGAAGAATTATTCCCTCTCATAAGAAGCATCTGGTGTTAACATATTATGACTGTTGCCTGTTTTTCTGAGACCTAAGTGTCCCTTCCCCAAAGATTGGCTTTCTATCTCTAACAAAGGAAGGAAAACTGTTAACTCCTGAAAATTCCTCTTTATAAGATGCTATTGTTTAGAAATCATGTTTCTTGTTTATTTGTGTGTGTTTCTATAAAAAGAACATAAATAAATTTGTTCTTTGTTATGAAAAATGATTGGCTGCCTATCATTTGTGTCTTAATAGAAATTTTAAAAAGGATCACTTCCCCCCAAATCCACACCACCGCACACACAGACTTCCAGAACCACTTCATGGTCACGTCCTTAGAAGCTTGGCTGCAAACTTACCAGCAACAGCTCTGTCAATCTGACCTCATCAACCAAATGAGCAATGCCAACCTGGAGCCTGATATCATTCACCCAGTGGAAGATTTCCAGGTTCAGGCAAGGGACAGGCAGACTGCTGGTAATATCTGGATATTGCTTGACACTATATTTGGGAATAAACAGTGAAACAGTTTTGGTTAGTTTCTGTTTCTTATGTCCCCAATTTCCATTTAATTGCAATCCAAATAATCTTTGTCCCCAGAGAGGAGACAAAGTCCCTAGTTTAACAGACCATAAAATACATAATTAAGAAACAACCTCTGTTATAGTGCTAATCAGTATAGCACTATAACTGGTCAGATTTCCTAGTAGACAAAGGTCATTTTCTCTTGGTCCTAAGGCATGATCTTTCTCTTAAATGATGAGGGAGAATGGACTTTTCCATCTCAAAATACGCCCTTGGGGGATATTGATTATTTTAAGGTGGCTATTTTTAAGAAAATTCAAGAAGATCCTTTTACTTTCCTAACCTAAAGCAATTTAGATATAAAAACCTGCTTAAAGGAACTATCACCTTAGCATAATATAAACTAAGTGTGGCAGACAGGGAATAACTAGCAAAGTCAGTTTGTTAGACTCTTTTCTGTGCCCCAGTGTTTCTGGGTGGCCTGGCAAGAATTTGTTTATTAAATTCATCTACCTGTAAATTGCCTACCATCTCTTTGAAGTCCAAACCACGACCCCCACCCCTTCCTCCTTAGCTCAAGATGGCATATAAGCTTCATCAACCCAATTTGTCTTTGAGCAACATAAGCTTATGGAACCCCCATCCATACATATGTGACAAATTTGGTCATTTTCTCCTGTTAATCTGTCTCATGTCAATTTGATTATTAGACCAGCCAGAACTTTGGAGAGTAGAAAAAAAATTATTTTCCTGCCCCACAGTATCCTCACCTAGACCAGATGCCAGGACATGTCTATTCTAGCCTCCAAATCTGGTAGGCTGATTTATATAGGGGACCTTCTATATTAACCATGCTTCTGAACTCTAGGAAATAGCCAGTCAGGCAGAGACAAAAATAACTGAAGAGCTCATAGATATTCACTATGTTGGTGAAGTGAATTCTATTAGATGCCCAGCCATGGACCCACTTTGGGTCCAAGATACAGATACAGCTTCCACAATAATGCATTCCACAGTTTCTAGTATTAGACCCAGGGTTGAACTAAGAGGCTACTATTGCCTTCTCCTTTGGGTTCTCCTTGATGGAACTTGGATCTACATGAAAGCCAAAAAGTATCCTAGTGCTAGACTACTAATACCAATTAACTATTCTATAGCCACTGCCAAAAACAGTCATCTTGTAACTTAATTTCATTGGGAGCAAAAAGACTCAAAGGAGACTAGGTGATGGAATGCTTAAAGTTCATCTCAGCTACTGAGAGGAACCTTATAAGTCACAATAAAGAGAAGCAAAATATAACTGAATTATGAATCTCCACTGGCTCTCTCTGTCCACAAGCCCCCTCTGGTGGAGGAACTAATAGGTAATTAAATAGCTATACTAACAAAAAAAAATTAAAAAGAAAGAAAATAAAGGAAGAAAGAACGAAGGAAGGAAAGAAGAAAGGAAGGAAGGAAGGAAGGAAGGAAAGGAGGAAGGGAGAGAGAGGGAAGGAGAGAGAGAGGGAGGAAGGAACGGAATGAAAGAAAGAAAAAGGCAATCTACAAGAAAAAAATAAGCCCCTAGAGATTGAGAGTCAAATGTAGTGATTAGCAAATATGAGCTGCTACCAGAAAACCACTTACAGATGAAGCAGTATGATGAATGATTTACCAAAAGGTTAACACTGCTCTTTTATCTTCACCACCCATCAGTATCCATTGCCCTCATTTTGTCTGGCACATAACAAAGCAGACCATAAAATATTCACCATAAAAATTAACCTTATTTTACAACACTAAAAAAAGAAACATATAGCTAGATATAGTTTAAGTATATGGACCAGCTTCTCAATTAGAATTCCACATATATATATTTGAAAAAGCATTGACATTTAAAACGCTATTATAAGAGGTAATGTATTCAGCAAGTATCAGAATTCTGTGCCCTATGCTTGCCTTTGCTATTCCACTGTTAGTTCTCAAACAAGGGAAGGTCCCATTAATCCCCTCCCAAAGACTACAGTAATGATGGCAGGAGTAGGGCCGGTGTCAGCATTTTCCCTTTTACTCCCCTAGAAGCAAAACCTCTGCAACCTCTGCTTTTAGCTGGTGTGGATGCTAGGCTTTCAGCCTCAACATGCCTGTGATACACTCTCACAGATGAGCTATGAGATGACCTATCTTCACACTCTCATTTGACAACCTTTGTGTAAAAAGAAACACAATGCCAAATGAAAATATATTTTTATGCAGAAGGAATTCTGACAATTAACATATCTGCAAACTTCCAGATCACCTTAACCAGACCTACAAAAGACATGAAGTCATTTCAACTGAACTGATTAAACTGATTCCATCAGAAAATAAGTATAGTTCTTCCTCCCTATCTTGTTTCTGAATTTACCAATTGCTTCTCTGATTTTGCCAAATCAATAAGCTATTTTGCATCTTTTACATATAATCTAAGTTAACTGAATTATTAAAGAATTCCTCTCCCAAGACTCTATTTAAAGAGAGTAACTAAATGTCTGGTTATTTATTTATATCATTGCATTAATTCATTACCTGCAGAATTTTTTTAAAGGAAGTCAAAAGAAAAAGAAAAAGAAAAAAGTTCGAAGTAGTTCTGAAAAAGATATAGCTACAAGGATGTTCGCAAGTGCACTAGTTATGAGAATAAATTTTAAAATCCTAAATTTCAAACTAAAGAAATTTTGTTTGAAAAAAAATATTATGTAGACATTAAAAATTATGTAGTAGAATATTTAACTACATGAAAAAAAATCATGGTATTATTTAGAGGGAAAAACACATTGCAAAAACAGTAGGTATACTATTATCACATTTATTAACAATGGTTATGTTTGAATAATAAGATTGAAAGTTTAGAAAACATCAACTAGTCAATCCATCCTAAATTCACAACCCCATCTCTCCAGCACTCTTACAACTAGGGGTAAATTTTATACAACGAAGCATAAGCAGAAGTCTTCTGGATGGCAAAGTTATGTCTTGATTAAAAGGGGCACTTTGGTCTAATAGGGCCTTTTTGTGCTGTCTATCTATACCACAATGAATCAACTCATTGATCTATGACTACAAACTGTTATCTCAGCCAACAATAATAGTGGGGAGAAGAAGACAAGAACTTGCAATCAAATGGTAGATATCATAAGGAACAATTAAAACGACTTATTTATTCATCTTTTAGCCATATGTTTTGGTGTTTATGTAGACATAATCAAAGGATAGTCCCTGGGAGTCTATGAGGTTTACCAAAATGAAGTAAGGCTTTGGGTTGTGTACAAAATAATAAGTATCATTCCAAAAACAGGGCAGCCACATTGCCTCTAAATCACCAAAACACAAGGTAGTCATCTTAAAAGGTGAACGTTCACTCTCAGTATACCTTGCCAATAATATAATAAATATAGGCATGTTTCTCAGCTATCTAAGGCCCAAATAAGTAAAGGATAATATAAACAAGTGCCAAAAATCAATACTGCCTGAATTTACACACATCTCACATATCTCTTATTAGAACAGCTATCATTTTATACTGTTGGTAATATTTTGCATATCTGTCTTTCTATTAGATTATAAACTCCCTAAAGACAAGGACTGTTTCATTTTATTAATGCTAAAGATACCAAAGCCTTCTTCCTTCCAAGGATTCTGAACCAACTTAGATTCCAACTATAAATGCCTATAAAATAGGACAGCAATTTTGACTCTAAGTTCCTCTTGATTCTAAGCTATCCTACTTTAAAAAAAAAGTCAATAACTTTTTACCATTTCCAAAATATTCTGATGGGAGGGAAAAATCACACATTAAATTCTGTCAAGTAACATTTACTTCCTCAAGCCCTGACTAATCAGAAATGACTGAACTTGGCAGCTCCTTTTATCACTTGGTCTATAAGCTAAATTCAGCTCCTATTGGAAAATGCCAACATCCCTTCCCATCTCTTACATCTCATCCTGTCAGTCACTCTAGCGGATGGCAATCTGGAGTGACCACTCCCCATCAGAAATTATAAACCAAGTTTACAAGATCCAAGTAGCCATATTCCAGAGGAGCAGTGGTAAAGTTAAAAGAGAGTAGAAGGGTGCCAGATATATTAGTATTGATTCCCTGCTGACAATTTCATGGAAAGATATCCACTGCAGTTATACAAAGAGCATCTGGCTCATTTCTTAATTTTTTGCATTCAAGTTCTTTAAAATATCAACTAAGAAGGATAAGAAATGAGAAACTGGTGGATGAGACCCAAAGGTTTTCTATAGAATAAGAAGTTTCATCACTATACACTAATTACAAAATCAGCTCCCACAGAGTTTAATATATTTATTTATTAAATTTTACCACTGCCATCCTGGTAACCCAGAGAAGAAACCAACGTATAATGACTCAAGCCACATTTCACAATAGACTCTAAAGGACATATGATGTCATTTGCTAAAATGACTCAATCCAGATGGAAAGCATCCTGACCTATACATAATTGATTGACCTTTGTTATGCTTTTCTGGTTATTTATATACTATCATATGCTTGAATGTATATCAGTGGTATTTACACTTGGCAGCTACTTTTGAGAACACATTATTCAATTGGGATTTGAAGCTTTTTATGACCATTTCCTGACCAAACATTCATAAATGAAGGACAAGAAAAGATATTATCTTAAAATAACATTTAATGGGCCCTGGAAAGTCCACAGAAGCTTTGTTATTCTAATTGTTTTACAGATAGTGGATGAGATGTTATCTATAGAAACCTGAGTTCAAAACCTTGAAACTGAAGCTACTAAAGGCATTTTATCTATTTTCCAATTTGGGTCTCAATAATGATGTTAAAATATGCCTTACCAAAGGAGTGGAATATTTTGAGTATTTGTAAGAGAAGCATTCTGTGGTGAAGGTAATTAGAGACCATAATTAATGGTCAGAGAAAAGAGCACAACTATGTGATGCTCTTTGACTTTTCAATGTAATTATGAATTTGGTTTTCCAAAAGGGGTAAGCTACAAATTCAAAAACATTCAGATGATCAAGATGGTTTCAAGATAGTTTATGGAAGGCAAATACGTAGTATGTATGTCCTTATTCCCATTATGCAGACCCAGGGCAAACATCAATAACTGCTCACTAAAGTTTTAACTAAAGAGCCATGACATGGACTCAAAACACTTTTCCATTAGTACCCCAGGCAAACGCTACCAATGAAATGGACTTAGAACATGAAGTAAAATATATTTGCCATTGCTAAACTATATTGTATAGATCATTTCAGATCCCAATATATATTAAATATCAAAAACATTGATGCCAGTGTAAAATCTTCATAATTCAGTACTTCTTAGTTTACTTGCCTAAGTAAATTTTCACTGAGCTGAAAGTAGATTCACTGGCACATATTGCTATTTTGTCTTAATAATATAATTAAAGAAAATTGTGTCTTATATAATGATCAAATTAACTCTATCTCTTGTTGCCATATACTCTGAGATCTAATCTAAAACTAAACAGATGTTTAAAACCAAAATTTAAAAGTGCCTCTTTGAATCCTGAGAAAACACTAAATCAAATTCAGCAGTTTTTCTTTAATCAGGGTAGGCTGGTTTAATCCCAACTGTAAATGAAAAGCAAAGAAATATGTAAATAGAGTAAGAGGGAAATGCTCGTATGTTCACACAGGAATATTATTCACCAGAAAAAAAAGGAATGACCACATGCATCTACAGGAATAAATCTTAGACACAATAAAATCAAAGGGAAACAGCATGTGCAGAAGACTATGTGCTTTCGAAGTAGTATGCCCAATGACTAGGTTATACACAACCTAACACACTGATCCCCTTAGTTCTAGTGGTGAATAGTAGCTGGAGTGGCCAGAATCCTATGGTGAGTTATAGATATTATTTATACAAAAACACCGTACAATATTTTCAAGTTCAATGTAGGCCATGATGTGAAGTTGGGAAGCAATGACATATAGTATAAAGCCATTTATAGGACACTCAAAAACTAAAATATGTCTTGTACAGGGATCTATAATATGTGACAAAATTATTTTATAGAGAAAAGCAAAGGGAGCATGAGTGAAAAATTCATCTAGTACATCGATTCCTTCGACATAATGGTTACTGCTAGAATGGAAAGTCAGGGAAGGAACACATGATAGATGGCAGTGTTATAGTTCCTAAATTAGATTGTAGATTCGGTGTTTAATTTATTATACTCCAAATATATCATTTCATAAATATAAAACATTATATTATAATTTTTTTAAAAACATTGAGATTAAGAAGCCAGCTAGGCAACCTTCCAGATTATTCATAATCACAATAAAATCTCAGTATGTCAATTTAAGTCTTGAACCCAGAAGTTTCTAATGGTCACAATGCTACTCAACGATGCCAAGATTTTGTTCTGCTAATTCAGCAGAGTGTCTGAGGTTTCCAACAGTCACTTGAATATCCTACTCAATGATTATAAGATTTTGTTTTAATTCAACTAGAGCATTCATGATGAATTACTGGAAACCTAAATTTCATTTCTGTATTCAAATAAATATAAAAACCATGAGAAAGCTTCTTAATTAAGATTCATTTAGTTACAAAAAAGAAAAAGTTCACTCAAGGAGCTCAAGTCAAATGGGTTGCTGAGTGAGGAATTAGAGGTATTAGAGGTATTTCATAGCACATAGGACAGGAAGTATAGCCAAACTCATGAGGGAACAGACCAGAAAGTGGGAAATCATTCACAACCAATATCAATGCACTTACTTTCCCTGGGACAACAGGTTCTTGCATCTCTACTTTCTGAAATATTCACCCTATTGCCTCTGTTGTTACATGTACTTTCTCTGCTTTGGCATTGACAGAACCAAATATTTGTATCTCTTTGCAGATTAAATGAACTCCAAGCAGTGTCCTAAGCACCGCTTCAAAATGACCAGAGAAAAAAATCTGATTGACCCAACTGATGCCAAGATCAGTTCACACCTGTTCTAATCACAACTATATGGCAGGTGTTACCAATTTAAACACCTACGGGGGCCAGGCAGGTAATTAAAGGTGTGAAGCTGACCAAGTGTGAAAAAAGAAGTTAGAAGAAAAGAACTTGCAACAGAACTCATGCTGCTTCTCAACTTTAGCTGTGTAATAAAAGAAATCCAGATTTTCACGGAAATTTGCCAGCCATATTAGGCCATGGGCCTCTGCTGTCAGTATCCAACAAAGAGTGAATTCTGGATATTCCAGATTCAGAGAGTCATATTGTGCAGACACGGCTGTAGGTGTGGGAAAACAGTTCACATAGACAGGATCACAGGCAGTCACTCCTACAAAACTGGGATTCTGCATGACTCTTAAATACACCCCATCATACACAAAACACATTTCAGCTAATTGTCTAAATATATCTCTTCAAGATCAGATACAGGCATACCTCAGATATATGGTTCAGACCACCATTACAAAGCGAGTCATAATCATTTTGCTGGTGGCAGGTCCTGTCTTCAATTTGTACAAAGTACAACATCTGTGAGGCATAATAAAGTGAGGCACAATAAACTGTGGTATGGTCGTACTAAACTGAGTGCAGATATTTCTCATGTGGTTCTGCAAGGGTTCATAGAAAAAAAGCAGTAAAAGACAAAGAAATCAGACAAAGCAAATGAGAGCCAGAAAAAAACAGCATCATCTTCTTTTCCACCATGGCCAAGGATGCTGCCATAAAAAAACTACTCACTACAAAACAATTATATAATCTTTATTCAATTAATTAAAGCTGACACAGGTGCTCCTGCCTCAATTTCTTCACTGTATCAGAACTGCTAGATACAGAAATCTCAGCCTAGAATGTACTTCCTGTAGGAAACCCAGACTGAGTTCTTGAGACTGATGTTTAGATAACTTTAGCCTTTATTTCCTAATGTAAAAATTTATGGCTATAAATTTTCCTATAAGTACTGCTTTAGCTACAACCCACAAGATTTGATATGTTTTATTTTCATTATCAGTTAAAAATATTTCTAAGTTTCATTGTGATTTATTTTGGCACATGAAAAAAGTGTTACTTAATTTCTAAATATTGGAATTCTCTCATCATTCTGTTAATACAACTGTGATCAGAAAATAAACTCTATAGATTCAATCCTTTGAGATTTGGTAAGAAATGCCTATGTCTATGAATATGGATTACTGCTAAATCTTCCTTGTGCATTTTAAAAATATATATTCTTTGGTTGATGGGTGTAATGTTCTATACATTACAATTAGGTCAAATTTGTTAAATGAGGTATCTAAATCTTCTATATCTTTATTATTTTTTCCTGCATGTTCTATCAATTATTGAAAGAAGTATGGTAAAATTATTAATTGGAAGATTTGTATATTTCTCCTTTTAGTAATATTATTTGCTTGCTTTTGAATATTATAGGATTGTACCATTTGTATGCATACGTATAGCTACACTGAATCTTTCAGTTAAGTGCTTGCAATGGTTTTTTTATATACTTATAATCTTTATATGGCTTTATATTTAAAGTATGCCTCATGTATTCAGCATATAATAATTGTCCTGTTTTTATAATCCAGTCTGATAATCTTTGTTTTTAAATTGAATAATTTAGTCCTTTCATATGAATGTAATTACTGTAATATATGTGTTTATTTACCACCTTAATATGTTCTTCATTTGTCCTATATTTCCTGGTTCTTCTTTTTGTCTTCAATTAAATAATTTGGTTTTTATTATTCTACTTTTTCTCTCTATCAGATTACTAATTATGCATTCTTTAAATAATTACCCTAGAAACTAAAATATGTTTATTATTTGAATCTACCATAATTAATATTTTCACCACTCACTGGACGTGGACTAGATAAGGACTTTATATCATTTTAACCTCATTTACCCAACATTCCACTTCCACCTTCTGTGTTATTGTTGCTTTTTACTATAATTATATATATATATTTTATTTGTCAGGGTTTTTGGTATAAAAAATTCCAACATACAAAAATAGACTTAATGTAATTAAATCTCATGCTCAAATATTGAAGTGGAGCCTGAGCTTAAACCTACTGGTGAATTCTAGATCTCCAGGCAAGTAATTGCTTGAGGAAAGGACACAGAATCTAAGAAAGCCAGTGAAGCAGAGAAGTTTGCTGGGGCTTCTGAGAATGAATAGTGACTCTCTTCCATGAAGACTACCAAAGAACCTTTCTTTTCCTTTCTAAAGAGGTAAGACTATCTAAAGTCTAAAGCTGGATCTATTACTTTGGTTATTTTTGTCTCTTAATTTTTGGTCACTTCTTCCTATTTCTTTGTATACCTACTAATTTTTTTAGTAAATGACAGATACATTGTTTATAAAAAATTGTACAAATTTGAACAATGTTTTCTTTCTCAAAAAATGATTTGATTTTCTTTTGGCAGGAATATAAAGTAAAGAAAGATCATCTTGATTCAACTGAGGCTGATATATTTCCAGTTTGCCCTTAATCTAGAATGTACTTATTCAGGAGCCTCAATTAAAAGCCTTGAATGTATACCAGGGTCCTACCTTCTCAGAAACTCTGAACTCTGTGAGATTCTATGAGACCACCAAAATCCTTTTTTTTTTTTTTTTACTTCGAGTTTCTTATCAGGTATTTTCAACTTCATTGTTTGTTGTATCACCCTAGGAGTATGCAGCAAGATCTCAGGGAATATTTGGGTTCCTCAAGCCCTGAACTCCACTGAAGAGAAAAAAATTAAGTTATTTCCATTTTAGAAAACAAAGTTTTAAATTATGTTCTTAATAATATGTTCATGCTTTTTTCTTCCCTGACCTTTAACATTTTTAAAAACCTATCACATTTTCATTACTTGAATATGAACAAAAGGAAATATGTTCTGTAAAGCAAAGAAGTATTGGCCTTCACGAAGCAATCGACCCTGAGATAACATCAGGAAATCTGGATCTTTCTCAAGCAAGAACATGGAAGAGAAGAGCAGGGAGATGTGTTATTTATCACAGACAATACTCAGCACAATTTTATTGCTCTTTTGGGAATCAAAGCTTTTAAAGATGCTATTATTATTTGGAAGCCCTCAAGAGTGCACTAAGAATTAAAAATAGCATGTGTATTCTGCAAAGTCATATCACCTGTTTATTACTCAGAATGATAAAAATCATTTAATAAAATATTGCAGACACTTGGTCATAATCATGGACACAATTCATATTCTCTGAGAAGTTAAAGGGATTGTCTATGCCTTGGTCAATATAAGTTTTTTAAATGAATAACTCATTTAATGAAGAGAAAGAGATAATTGCACTGTTTTTTTAAAATAAATGCATTAAAGTTTTTAAAGTCAAAACAAGAGTTCTGTTGTATCATCTTCTATGTTTTCTTGCTTGGCATTTACATAAAATCCTGCCTTTGAGATAGCTGCCCATTTTTTCCTTTGTAGGACATGTTCTTTCTCTTATGCTTAGAATGTAGATATAGGAATGTGACCCAGGACTGGTCAATCACTGTTCAACCCTAGTGGCAACAATTATTGGTTCTCAAATGAGCATGTAATCCAACTTATTCTGATGAGATTTGGAATTTGGATCTTGGAGGAGATTTCAGAAAACATGGCGGAGTGAGAGATGTCCCCAAATCTCTCCTCTTGAAACAACAATAAGCTGAACATCTAAAACTCAAAAACATCCAAACTGTACAACAGCACCTCTGAGCGTGGGATCTGTGCATAAGAGCTACCACAGGTCAGAAACATAAGTGTCGGATGGTGGACTGGGCAAAATAAAGAAGCAGCCTCTCACAGCCATGGGAGCTCCCTGTAGGAAGAGGGGATGGGGAGAAGGTGCAGCGAGTTCCCTGAACAACCTTGCTTGGGAGTGCTGTGAGCTCCACACAACCGATGGGAGGGCCAAGTCATCGGGACAGAAAGCAGAGAAATGAGATGACAGAAAAACAACAGCTTATTTCTACCAGCTATAGGTGCAAAACTGAGGCTGAGCTGCAGCACCCAACTCCTAACCCAAAGGGCACATCCTCTCATAACCTCTGAGACCGATCACCGTAGAGCCCATAGGAATCTAAGCAAACACTACTGAAACTGTGGCTAACACTGACAGGGACTGAGACTGAGGGTAGCAACCATTATTAAACATATACAAGGGGGAAAAAGGCATTATTAAGGCTTTATATAAAGCAGGATCCAAGAAGCTCATATGCCATCTACTGGAAAGCAAAAGAAAAGCACCTTCATTGCAACAAGCTAAAGAGATCCCATTATATAATAAATCTTTTTTCTAGAAAAACAGCAGAATACATTTCCATTAATGCCCAGGCAGAGAAATAGTCTATTAAACACTATGAACAAACAAAGTGACAAGGCATCTCAGAAAGAAAGAGAAAAATATCCACAGATAATAAGCTCAAAGACATAGAAATATGCAATTTAAATGACAGAGAATTCAGGATGGTACTTCTAAAAACACTCAGAGAATTCCAAAATGGGTCATATTAACAATTTCAGAAATTAAAAAAACAACCAGATGAGCAGAGCAAGGAGATTGAAACTCTCAAAAATAACCAAATAGAACTTCTGAAGATACAGAACACACTGCAAGAGCTGAAAAATAAAATAGCAAGCTTGGGAAATAGAGTCAAAAAAATTGAGGAAAGGATCAGTGATAATGAAGACAGAAACCTAGAAATAAATCAGAGGAAGACGAGGGAAATCAAAGAATAAAAAATAAAAAAAGAGAAATTGAAGAACTAGCTGATACCATCAGGAGAGGAAACATAAGAATAATGGGCATTACGGAAGGTGAGGAAAAGGAACAAAGACTAGAAAGCAATTTCAGACAAATGATGGACAAGAATTTCTAAGGAATGAGCTGGAACTTGGAATTCAAGAAGTCAACAGAACATCCAATTATCTCAATCCACAAAGGCCTTCACCAAGATACAATGTATTAAACTTATCAAAAATCAATGACAAAAATAGAATTCTCAGGGCAGCTAGGGAGAAAAAAATGGTAACTTATGAAGGAAAACCCTTAGATTATCCTCGGACTTTTTAGCACAAACCTCACAAGCCAGAAAGAAATTGAATCAAATATTTAAACTATTAAGTGAAAGAAACTACCATCCAGGAATAATGTATCCAGCAATGCTCTCCTTTAGATACAAATGAGAAATTAAGACTTTTCCAGACATACAAAAATTAAGGAAATTCTCCACTACAAGGCCTGTACTACAGGAAATACTGAAAAGGGTCAGCTCACCTAAAACAAAATGACCAAATATAAATAAATAAATAATAGGAGTGAAGTGACTATCAGGCAAATAGAAGCAGAGGAGTGTAACCCTTACTGAGAACAGGGCATTATAAGCTTAAGTAATAAGAAAATAATTGCTATAGCAAGATAGTAATGAATGTTCAGCATGCATAGGGACAAATTGAGATAACAATGACTGAAAAGGGGAGGATTCAAAGATCCAAATTTGCAAAGAGGAATGGAGATAAGGCAAGTGCAGAAGAAAATGAATAACTGTATATACATAACTATCCTTTTCATATTCATAATGGTAACCACACACAGAAGATTCTGAACTGAAGTATATAATATCAAACAAAAAATACCAGAGGCAAAACCCACAAAAGCCAAACAAAATAAAGAAAACAGAAACACAGGACAAAGAAGTAATGGAAACACCAAGCTACCAGAAAGCAAAAGATAAAATGACTATAAGAAGACCTCATATTTCAGTAATCACCCTAAATGTAAATGGACTGAACTCACCAAAGAAAAAAAAATCACAGAGTGGCAGAATGGATCAAAAAACAAAACATAACCATATGCTGCCTCCAGGAGACACATTTCAGCTCCAAAGACAAATATAGACTCCAAGTGAAAGGGTGGAAAATGATATTTTAAGCAAATGGCATTCTGAGAAAAGCAGCAGCAGTGGTACTAATATCAGACAAAATAGACTTCAAAATTAAAAAGATAAAGAAAGATGCTGAGGGACACTTCATAATGATAAAGGAAATCATGAAGCAAAAAGACATAATATTCATTAATACCTATGTTCCCAATCAGGGAGCCCCAAAATATGTAAAACAATTACTAACATAACTAAAGAGAAAAACAGACCAAAACACTCTCATAGTACAGGACCCAAATACTCCACTGTCAGATATTGACAGATCATCCATACAGAAAATCAATAAGGAAATAACATCCTTAAATGACACATTAGACCAACTGGACATAATTGACATATACGGAGCCTTCCATCCCCAAACCACTGCTTATACATTCTTCTCTAGTGCACATAGAACACTCCAAGAATCGACCACAAAGACACAGAGATAGCCTCAACAAATATAAGAGTGTTCAAGTCATACCAACCATATTCTCTGATCATAATTCTTTGAAACTAGAGATCAACTGCAAAAAGGAATCAGGAAAAAACACAAATACAAGGAGATTAAATAGCATGCTACTGAAGAATAACTGGATCAGGGAAGAAATAAAAAGAAGGATCAAGAGATAAGTAGAAATGAACAATTATGATAGTACAACATATCAAAACTTTTGAGACATGGCAAAAGTGGTCATAAGAGAAAAGTTCATATCATTACATCTCCTATCTCCAAAAATGAGAGTGAGCCCAAATAACAACCTAATACTTCATTTTAAAAAATTATACAAGGAAGAATAAATGAAGCCTAAAGTCAGCAGAAGGAAAGAAATGATCAAAATTAGGGCAGAAATAAATGAAATTGAAAACAACAACAAAAGCAATAAAAATAAATACAACAAAGACCTAGTTCTTTGTGAAGATTAATAAAATTGACAAACTCCTGTCTAGACTCACTAAAGAAAAAAGAGAAAGGGCACAAATAAACAAAATCAGGAATGAAAGAGGAAAAATTACAACTGACATCACAGAAATACAAAGGATCATACAAGAATACTATAAAAAATTATATAATACCAAATTTAATAACATAGAAGGAATGGACCGGTACTTAGAAAAATACAATCTTCCTAGACTAAATCAAGAAGATCTGGAAAATCTAAATAGACTGATCAGTAGTAATGAAATTGAAACAATCATCAAACACCTACCAAAAATATAAAAGTCCAGGACCAGATGGCTTCACCAGTGAATCCTACCAAACATCCAAAGAAGATTTAATACCTATTCTCCTCAAACTCTTCCAAAAAATTGAAGAGGAAACAGTACTTCCCAACTCATTTATGAGGCCAATATTGTTCTGATAGTAAAACCTGGTAAGGATAACACAAAAAAAAACAACAGACCAATATCTCTCATAAACACAGATGCAAACATCCTAAATAAGATACTAGCAAACCAAATACAGCAACATTTTAAAAGGATTATACACTACAATCAAGTGAACTTCATCCCAGGGGTACAGTGAAGGTTCAATATACGCAAATTGATTAATGTGATACACCACATAAATAAATTAAAAAATAAGAATCATATGATCATATCAATAGATGCAAAAAAAGACTTTGACAAGATACAGCATCCATTTATGATCAAAACACTTAACAAAATCAGACTAGAAAGGAAGTACCTTAACATAATAAAAGCCACATATGACAAACCCTCAGCCAACATTATACTTAATGGTGAAAAACTAAAAACTTTCCCTCTAAGATCAGGAACAAGGCAAGGCTGTCCACTATCACCACTGTTATTCAATATAACATTGAAAGTCCTAGCAAGTGCAAACAGACAAGAAAAGAATATAAAAGGCATTCAAATAGGAATCGAAGAAGTCAAACTGGCATTATTTGTGGATGACACAATTCTCTATATAGAAAACCATAAAGGCTCCAAAGAACACTACTAGAAAAAATAACCAAATACAGTAAAGTTTCTGGATAAAAAAAAATCAATGTTCAAAAATCCATAGCATTCCTATACTCTAATAATGAAGTGCCAGAAAAAGAAGTGGAAAAAATAATTCCTTTTGCAATTGCAACAAAAAGAAAAAAATACCTAGGAATAAATTTAACAAAACATGTGAAGGACCTATATAATGAAAACTACAAGACCCTATTCAAAGAAACCGTAGAAGATACAAAGAAATGGACAGATATTCCATGTTCTTGGATTGGAAGAATCAACATAGTTAAAAAGACTGTATTACCTGAAGCATTATACGGATTTAATGCAATCCCCATCAAAATCTCATTGGCACTTTCAAAGAAATAGAACAAAAAAATCATCAGATTTGTATGGAAGCACAAAAGACTCCAAATGGCCAAAGCCACCCTGAGAAAAAAGAATGAGGCTGGAAGCATCACTCTGCCCGACTTCAAATTATACTACAAAGTGACAGTAAAAAAAAACGGCATGGTATTGGCAGTAAAACAGACACATGGACCAGTGGAACAGACTTGAGAGTCCGGAAGTAAACCTATATTTATATGGGCAAATAATTTTTGACAAACAACAACAACAACAACATACAGTGAAGAAAGGAAAGCTTCTTCAATAAATGGTGCTGGGAAAAGAGGAAAGCCACCTGCAAAGAATGAAACTAGACTGTTGTCTATCACCATACATGAAAATTAACTCAAAATGGATTAAGGACCTAAATATAAGACCTGAAACAATAAATTGCATAGAAGAAAACATAGGTTCTAAACTCAGGGACCTTGGACTTAAAGAGGATTTTATGAATTTGACTTCAAAGGCAAGGGAAGTAAAAGCTAAAATAAATAAATAGGACTACATCAAACTAAAAAGCTTCTGCTCAGCAAAAGAAACCGTCAAGATAAAGAGACAACCATCCAAATGGGAAAATATATTTGCAAGCAATGCTTCTGGTAAGGGCCTAATATCTAAAATGTACAAAGAACTCATACGATTCCATAACAATGAAAAAACAAATGTTCCAATCAAAAAATGGGCAGAGGACTTGAACAGACACTTCTCCCTAGCACAGATATAAATGGCCAACAAATATTTTAAAAGATACTAAACATCGCTAGCTATTAGGAAAATGCAAATCAAAACCACAATGAGATACTATCTCACATCTGTTAGAATAGCTATAATCACCAGGAAAATTAATAACAATTGTTAGAGAGGATGTGGAGAAAAAGAAACCCTCATACACTGCTGGTGGCACTGCAAATTGGTACATTCACTATGGAATACAGTATGGAGGTTTCTCAGAAAAGTAAGAATTAACCTACTATATGATCCAGCAATCCTCTAATGAGTATTTACCCCAAAGATTTGAAAATCCATATCTGCAAAGATATTTGCACACCTATGTTCACAGTAGCATTATTTACGGTGGCCAGGACATGGGGGCAACCATCTAGTGTCCTACAATAGATGACTGGCTAAAGAAGCTGTGGTACATATATGCAATGGAATGTTACTCAGCCATAATAAGAGATGAAATACTGTCATTTGCAATAACATGGGTGGCCTTTGAGATAATCATGCTAAGCGAAATACGTCAGACAGAAAAAGTTGAAAATCACATGATATCACTTATATGGGAGATATAAACCTAAAAGCAACAAGTTAACAGGACAAACAGAGACTCACAGACATGGACTACAGACTAGTGGTTACCAGAGGGTAGGGGGTTGGGGAGGAGGAGAGAGGTAGACAGGGTGAAGGAGGTGAAATATAGGGCAGTAGAGGGAGGGTGAAGTGGATAAAGGGCATTAAATATATGGTAGGTGAAGAAAACTGGACTTTGGGTGGTAAACATACAATAGAATATACAGATGTCAAATTATAATGTACACCTGAAAATTATATAATTTATTAACCAATGTTACCTCAATAAACTTAAAAAAACTATTGGAAAACAATATTCTGCTGGGATTGCTATACTGAAAGAATGGAAGGCCCAGTGTGGTGATGACCATATAAAGAAGGCCTGCCTAAGAGTGAAGCCAAAACTACCTAAAACTTCCCAGCTACTGAGTCAGTAAATGCCCTTTATTGCATAAGACAGGTTAGTAAGACTAGGTTTCAGACCTGCAACCAAGAGTTCTTACTAATACAGCTACAACAAAAAACTTATAACAGCAAACAAGGCTGTCAACAAGAGTGATTAGCTCTCGAGTTTAAGACAAAACTCTAATTGAAACTCTAAGTGAAATTAGAAATACTTCTCGTGTACATGGTAAAATTTATCCTAGTCCACTGATGATTTTTTCATTTCCCACCTCCATTTACATTATGCCTAAGACATGAGGCATAAAATTTATCAATAATATCAAATAATATAGCTATATAGCTCTATTCTTGAAGTTCCAAGGATATATTACTATTGGCATTTTACCCTGTTCCTCACAGATGCTTAGTTATTTGGGGACTAGAGCAAATTATAAAATTTTCTAAGAAATGAGGAAGTCTTTTATATTTTTTAAATTTTATCCTTGTCTTTGGCTTGATACTATAGTTGTTGATGATAGCCATGAGTAATATTCCTAGAAGAAAGGCTAAAATAAAATAAGAATTTCTCAGCATCATTTTTTTTCTTTAAATGGACACAGGTTCAAGCTGGTACATGTATGGGATCACATATTTCCACTTGTGGCATTTACTGATGAGTAAAGTAAAATGTGAAAGACCAGAATTTTAAATATTAGTTTAATAACCTTTATGCACCTAATTGCTGAATGATTCTCTTCTTCTCTGTTGTGTCATCTAATGTCAAACAGTGGTATTAAGATGAGTCATGATAACTAAAAAGGCATGAGGAAGGCACATGTCAGAATTATTAATGTTTTAAAAAAATGAAATACTCCCTTTTCTAAAAATAGGCATGTCAATATATGCTAAACTTTGAAGTGTGGCTTTATTTCTCTCATTCGTAACTAATCACTGTCTCCAGGAGAAAGAAGTTAAAGAGAGAAAATAAGGGTAGTATAGGCATTTCAAAACCTTCAAATAAATGAGGGGAAAAAATTACATTTGTTCATTACTAGAGGTAAATGGGCCAATTATGGGTGATACTATATCATGACCATGTCAAAATTCACCAAGGCAATGGTTTTCAAACTTTATAGTAGGTTACATTTAAAAAAAAAAAGTTTGAAAATCATTGCCTTACTGAATTGAATGCATTTATGTAACATATGTATATATGTAGATATTTATAGGCATATACAAAGTGACTAAGTATACATGTACATAATAAATCTCTTACCATATTAAATAAATATGATATTTTCTATTCTATCCAAATTTTTCTATTCTAATTTACTCTACTCCATTCCCTTCCATTCTATTTCATTTCACTAAAAACAAGTGCTGATCACAAACCACTAAATTGTTTTCACAACCCACCATCAACTAACAACTAGACATAGAACATACAATTTGTCCTAACAGAAATATATAAGAAATCTTAGGGTACGAGAATTAAATATATTCAAATTATTACCAACACTAATTTCACATTAAGACTTTTTAAAAAATAAATCAAGTCAACTCTACACAGTGGAATTTCTTATACTGTTCACTAACTTCATCTAATATGTTCATAAACACTTAAACTGAGATATTTCATTGAGAATGATAGCCCACTGAACATATTTTGAAATAAGCACATGGAAGCTTACCATTTCAAATTGAATCCAAAGACACTAACCTTTTTCCCTTTTTTTTTTTTTTATTGCATGTCTCTATAAAAGTCAATGAAACACAATGCCACAGGGTAATATTCTAATGTAAGAAAGAGGTAGTCCCATTATCTGTTCTGTTTTACCTTTTGTATCAACTACTATTTGATTACTGTTTCTGCGTAGAAAATGTTTTCTTAATGACCCTAGAGGAAGACAATGATTTGATGACTGAAAAACGTGACATGTACAACAAAATACCCTATGTTTCACACTAGTGTGTATTACATTCTTTGGCTCCCTGGATTGTCTTAAATCTTAAACCTCATGATGAACTCTCCTCCCCAATACTTCCTTTTCTTCCATGAAGCCAATGCTGAGAAGAAACATCTCCTTGCCAGATCTACTACTAACTAAAAATCCCAGTGCCTTGAGTGTCTATTTTTTTTTTAATTTTTAAAAAGTGATCTTAATTTCTATTAAAAAGATTTCCTTTATTAACTATTTCCTAAGAATGTACGTGTCGGCATGTTTGAAAGTATGCCCTGCAGAAATTGGACATGGTGTTTCTTATCCATGTGACAGACTGATGATGGGTAGATGGGCTTCCTGTTGATGACCATGTCACATTTGCTAAAATTCTGTTGAGACCACAGGGTAAACCCAGCTTATGAAAATTTTTTGTCTTATTTCTGCTTCACATAGCATTCATAATCATACATGGGGGGAAATATGAGAGAGACAAAATCATGGAAGCATAGTCCTACTGATGCTGAAAGCAGAAGCAAATGGCATAATCCTCAGAGCTAAGAACAAACCTGTGTGGTAAAAGGCAGCCAATGTTATAGCATAGCTGGTTCAGCATTATGACCAAAATGGGCCACTCTAAACCCTGGGGTTCAGACAATAGCAGTTTCCTCAAATTTATCTGTAAAAGTTGAAATTTATCATACTTATGCTTAGCCACCATTACAATGCTTGAGTATATGGGTATGTGTGAAATAGAAGTAAAACCTACAGAGCTGTTTTGGGGATTGAGTAAGAAACCAAATCTGCACAGCCTCAAATAATTGTAAATGCTGTAATAATTCCAACAGGATGTGCTCGATGGTCAGATGCTGGCATCCTCCGTTAAGGGAGACATTGTTAGCCATATTGTTTAGCACAATTTGAGGCATGAGGCTGGCACACACACAAAAAAAAAACTGTCAGAAATTCCTATTCCTTAATCGTATCAGTTTCTTTCTCTACTTACTTCACTGCCAGATAGACAGGAAAAAAGACTGGAAAGAGAATAGGGGTTATTAAGGAAAAGAAAAAAAAAAAACGTGACCCCTGTTGTTTTGTCAGCTAATACCATATACCTTCCTTGAGTCAGATCCTTGAAGGATCCAAGATGGAGCAAGTAGAGAGAAGCAGCTTTGGGGTGGTTAAGACACTACTTTAATGTGCCTACAAATCACCCTGGGATCTTGTTAAAATGCCAATTCTGATTTGTGGTGGGATCTCAGATTCTGCATTTCTGTCCTTAGGGGAAACTCAAGCTGGCATCCCATTTAATGACTATTGCCACTCTTTGAGTCTGGAGCAGTAGCTAATGTTAGCCTTTTTCTTTACAGAGATTTCACCCGTCTTTTTCCTTTTTAAAGACATCTCTACTAGAGAGAAGCAAAGCAAGGCACAGTACATAAGCACTGGCTCTGGAATCAATCTTGGGTTCGAATCCTCTCTCTGCAACTGATAGGCAATATGTATAACTTTAGGTAAGTTTTCTTCTTAACTCTTCTGTGCTTCATTTTCTCCATCTATATAAACTGATGTACCATCTTCCTAATTATCAAGGCTGTTATAAGGAACATATCATATACACAGTCTGGCAGGTTCATTTCTGGAATGAATGAAAAAGTCTACAGCACAACAGTTCTATCCATAGGAAATAACAAAGGGGATGGGTTGCAAAGTGCTTGAGTATACTTTAATTTTTTCCTAATACTATGGCTTTGGCTCTTTTTAGAGTCATAGCTGTGGTAGCATAGAGTTCTTAACACATTAAACCAAGTATTTCTCCTCATTTCCAGTACTTATCTGACTCCAGAAAGCTACCTTGCAATCATGCTTTTAGTAATGATAGAATCCAGGGCAGACTGGGTTTCAAAAATATTTCCTGCTCTATTGGTAAAAACATATGTGATAATTTTCTTTTCTCCAATTAATTTACTTTCTAAACTTGTTCTTCTGGACTTCTTTGGTTCCTATTTTCAATGACAGATCTTCTTTGTCCTCAACTGCCCCTGCCAGTCCCTCTTCTCTGACCTGAAGTCAGGATCCCTGTTGTACTCATAGTAAATAAAGCAAAGGAACCCCCTTCATACCCAGGCTGTCCAGCTGGTAAATATGAGGAATCTAGGGAAATCTAGAAGATATCCCTGAGTTAACCAGAGGAATTAAGGGGAAACAGCTAATACAAGCCTTCGCTAACCCTCCCATATCCAAGGAGTTTAATAAAAAAGGAATTAAAACCCAGGGTTTAATAAAGAAGGAATCAAAACCAGGGTTTAATAAAGAAGGAAAAGAAAGTGGGGCAATTTTATTGAATATAATAGAAACAAGGAAGGACATAGAAGAAAACTGAAAAAGTGACATTAGCTGCCATATCTTGCCTTCCCTGACTACCTCTGGAAGTCCCCAAGATATCTAGGTGGAACAGTGAATGGGACTTAGGAATCATGTCTTGACCCTTCTGAGCCCCATCATGATTCTTGAGGTGACACTAAATGGCCTTGGGTACCATCAGAATAGAGAGGACATGCCGGCCACAGAAGTCCCGCCTTATGACAAGAATCAATGATTGTTCCAGGATGCTTGCAGTGCCTCATCATCTTCTCTCCCATAAGCTGTTACAGCAGAAGTGGTGTCTGCATCCCATGAGTTCATTTCCCTCTCAGACTGAATCAGAAGAATAAATTATTATTGGCTCACATGTCTTATTAGATTGATCTGCATGACATTTCCATATTTATAGCTCAAATATTGGCAATTTCACATGATTCGATCTCGTATCCTGTTTAGAAAAACAAAGTTTCATGGTAACAAAAAAAAAAAAGAAAGAAACTAAGCAATTCCTGTGGCAGAGACAAAATTACCTCAAATTCATTTGCTAAAAGGCTGCATATTTTGTATGAACCTTATCCTTACTTTCTATTTTTCTAAGGCAAAATAAATTCAACAAAATTCTTTAGGAATCATCCCATCTGAAGTAGCAACTATCAAACACTGCGCAGTCATTATGCATTTACTCTATGTAAGGCATGAGAAGGATAAAACAATAAACAAGGCACTACTTCTGCCTCTAAGGAGTAACTAATCTAGCTGGAGAAGGCAGAGAATAATGCAAAAATGTAAAGAATGCAGCAACAATGTGAGAAATGTCATAAGACAGACCATAATCATTTGCTGAATGAGTGGAACAGAAAATAAGTGCAGTGAGTTGAGAGGCAGGAGCAATTACCTAGAATCTGATTTGAGCCACTTTCCTTCTAATTTACCTCATCAATCACCGCACCCTCCCACCTACTTACTGTGGGAAGTTATCACAGAAAATGAAAATCGCCTCTCTGCTTACTTAGAACTCGCAGATGATGGTCCCAGAGATGTACACCCAGTAGGTCTCAGACCACTCCCTCTATTAGATCCGTTTCAGGAAAAAAAAAAATGGAAGAATGGGGACATTAATGCTGGACACTGTTCTCTCTTCTAGATTATATCAGTATGATATTGGGGGAGGGAGAGGGAGGATAAAAGCTAATGTATACACCTCAATATAAACTGCAGCCACCTGGTAGCTTAGCACTTAAAGAAACTTTATGACACCTCTTAATTCTGAATTTCAACCATTCTGAGCACTTGCCAATAGTCAAAAGTGGCCATAGCTGTAAGTGTATTATAAATACTGATTTGGGCACAAATGAGGTCACATTAACACTACACAACCATTGGCTATCTGAGCTATTCCCCATACACTGTCACTGTGCCCCTCTGCTAAGGCCTCTACTTGAGGACAGTACCTAGCCATGAACCTTGTCTCCACGTCCTCCAGAATTAGGCTGCTTTCTTAACCAAGGAGCCAAGACCAAGTACTTTGCAGGTGGCAAACTCTCAAGGCAGCAGCAGCTATGCCTGACTCAGTGCCCTCCTCACTTAAGGCACATTGGTATGGAACATTGCTATGTTCCATGCAAAAAATGCAGATAATGCCCTTTGGGAGAACAACATTGTCACCTAGGCCTGATTTGCTCACACCATGAGGAAATATCCCTGATTAGGTTCTTTCTCTCCCCTCCCACATCTAATCCATAAGGAAGATCTGTCAATTTTATCTACAAAATATCCCTTGAGTCCTCTCCTTTCTTCACTTCTGGAGGAATCCTGTTGGTTGAATATTAATGATCATTACTACGTACGTGTAATATCCTGCTTTTATTCTCGCTCTTCCAACCTATTCCAAACATAGTAGCAAGAGGCACCTTCTAAATACATTAAATGAATCACATCTTCCAGAGTAAAACCCTTCATTGCCTTCCTCAGTTACACGCAGAATGAAAGCTAAATTCTGCACAGGCCTACATGGCTTTCTGGGACCTGGTCCAAGCTTCTCTCTACAGGAGGCCATCTAGCAAGGGTAATATGAGTGATGTGGCTCAAGTTTCCAGTGACCTAGGCTGGAATCCAAGGTCCACTGCTCCTCAGGAGAAGCCTGGGTCAGAATCTCAGGTCCTACTCACCATGTACACTGTGTAGTTTTGAGCCAGCCACTTAACTTCCCAGTACTTCAGCTTCCTCTCATGTAAAGCTACACATCTCATTGACTCCTTAGGAGCAGTAAAGTGAAATACCACATGTAAAACGCTAAGAACAGTGTCAGTCGTTAGTTAGGGCTTCATAAATATAATCAGGTGTGCTTTCACTTCCTCAAACGTATCTTTCCGATCTCAGGGCCTTCCACTCAACTTAGAAGGCTCTCAGCCCTCCCCTCCAACTCTGTGCATGGTCATCTCCCCTACTTTAAATCACCTCTGCACAAAAGTCTTCCCTTACATGTCCAAATGGTGACTCTCCCCATCCATGCTATTATTTTCTATTGCAACTCTGTATTTTCTTCATAGCATTTGTAATAATTTTCAATTATTTCCTTTCTTTGGGTATTCACTTACATATTGTTTTTTTTCTCCATGAGACTTTAATATTTATAAGGATATTTATTGGATCATATTTATGTTGTTTAGCATTGAAACCCAAGCACCCAGAATATCTCCTTGACTCAGTCACTATTTATCCTTTTTATATTTCTTATGGGCTTTAAAGCTATTTCTATGTTATTACTTGGTATATACACCTGTCTCAGATGAAATCTTGTATCAATAAAAAAGAATGATTTGTGGTTAAAAAAAAGTTACTATTTAAATTGTTAATAGCAAGTGAGCAGATGAGTTTTGCTAAGTCTCTTGCTTACATTCCCCTTTCTCCCTGGAGCTCAGACCAAGTGTGTGGGGCTGGGCTGGACAACAGACACCTTGACTGTCCCCTTCATGGCCCATCTTCCCCTACTCCCTTTAATGTACGCACAAGCCTTTCTTCAAGGCCTCCCTTCCCCTCAGGCAGATGCTTAGCAAACCAAATTCTAAGTTCTCCCCTTGGCTTGACCCAATTCACTTTCCCTCTCCCTCTCTCTGTATGTATAGGTGTGTGTGTGTGTGTGTGTGTGTGTGTGTGTGTGTGTGTGTGTGTGTAGCATATATACTCTTTTATATATTTATATGTCATATTAGTCCAGATCACAGAAAGCCCAACCTGAGGTAAAAGTGCTCCTAATTTATTAGAGCATGCCATCCCAGGGAAGCAAGAAGGGAGAAGAAGGAAATGATGCAGGGACAGAGGAAAAAAGGATAAAAGGTACATTTCTAAGTTGGCCACCACTGTTCTCAAGCACAACTGACTGTCGTATCTCCCTGGTCCATCAATAGAGTGGGGCCACAAAATGACAGCTTCTCAGAACAGTCGGTCAGGAAGAAGGAAAACAAATGTTATCCACCTCATGGCCACCTGAGGGGGCTGAGCTGGCCTAGAGCCTCTCAGGCCTCAATGGCAACAGTATCAGGGGAGGTGAAGGCCGTCGTGAGGGACTGGTAGTCATTGTAACAGTGTTTGACCATTAGAGGCAGCAGTAATAACCTGGTTTGATAAGCCTGAGAGCAGCACATCACCAAGTATCTAAATCTGAAGTGGGACCTACCCTGAGTCTGGTACAAATGGATAAGATAGTGATAACCAACCAAATATATTGCTCGAGAATGATAAGTGTGTGACATGTAAGATCGCCAGTATCAAAGCTTGCATTCATGACAGACATTTCCAGATTTTTAACAGTACTTTTTCTAGATGAGCCCAGGTTCAGCTTCTGAACACTTGTCACAAGGCTGTAAACAGCCACTACATCCAATAAAACACGGTATATAATTTCCAAGAAAGGACATTGCAATAAAAATGTTCTTCCCTATACATTAACTAATTTGATCTCTACAAATTTGCAGCATTCAGTGGGAAAGGTATAATTCGTCTCTATTTTCAGATGGACAACTGAGATTTGGAGAGAGTGTATGGTATAAGGACAGTTACACTGTCAATAGCAGGAATGAGAGCCAAGATTTTCTGTCTTCTAACTATGTGTAAAATCCTATTATACACATGCTGTAACACAGTGATTTAGAATCATACATACCCATCCCTCAATTTACATAGTATTTTTAATATGAGTTTTTTAATATACAGTAAACAGTACCCCTATATATGTGGACTTTTTATACATGGATTCCATTTACACAATCTCATTTTACATGGTTCTTTTTTATTCCATTATTGGCGATTACTCTTTCCAAAAAAACAATAGCTCAACCCAGCCACATACAAAGAACTGATATTTACTAACACAATAATTACTGATCTTCTTGTTTATTGGATGGCAAATAAAGAAAAATGGGCAACTACTGATGTTTCCTGGAACTAGTATTACAAATGTTTTACTATAGAAGCTAAAAATTATATGAACAAAAAATATCTTTCCTTTAAAATACTTTTGCTTTTAGGTAATGCATCTGGTCATCCACACAATTTAGAACACCTAATAAAAAAATTTGTGTATTTACAACCAAATACACCTTTCTTGAGTCAACTTTTAGATCAAGACATTATTTCCACCTTTAAGATTAATTATGTTAGAGTTTTAACAATATTTTTATTAAACTTAAAGATAATAAATCAATTACAGTTACAGAAGCCTGGAATAAATACACAATTTTCAGTTGTATCAAGAGTATTGCTTTAGCTTTGAGTGCTATAAAATCATCAACTTTAAATGCTTGCTATAAAGCAATATGGCCAGAAGTGGTTGTACCAGGGAATATGGTTCCAACAACTGAAGAGGGATTAACTGGCATTAATTTATTACATAAATTTCATGAGAAAGGCTCTGATAATTCAAATGTAGATGATATTAATGAATTACTGGTTGATCATGAATTAACTGATAATGAATTAATTCACTTAATATCTGAAGCCCAATCTGCTAATAAACATGGCAGTGACCTTGAACCGGTTTCATTCACTGCAGAAAATATTTACAAAGCTCTTCAATTGGCCATAAAGCTGGAAACTGCAATTCTAGGTATTGATCCAAACATCCAATGGGCCTAAAATCTTGAAAAAAATTTTTTAAATGTTGCAGTGAATATCTAAGAATTTATAAAAACTTAGCAAAAGATGGGGTTGGAAAAAAATTATCTAAAATCATAAACATAAATAATGAAACCCAAGAAGTAATTTCAAATATTTTGAGTGATAAAGATAGTGATTTTGTATGCCAATTAAAAAGAGAAGGTTGATTGCTTTAGATTACAGTACAGACATTGGCAGTGAATAAAATTTATTTTGGTTTTTCTAAATTTTTATTAGCATTTTTTGAGAAAATATGTAAAACAAATATTTTATGGCTTATATTGGCCTATTTTTTAGCATTTTTTTCACACTGGTGGATTCTTTTTAAATGGTCTTCCGAATGTTAAAAAAAAAAAAAAGACACGTGGAATGGATAATTAGCATAAATTGAGGGATGGGTATAATTATCTTGTTAACTATAAGATGATAAAAAATGTGTTTCTTAAGGCCTGGTCTCCTCTGTTGTTTTATTTTTTTAACATGCACTGGAAGACAGGAATGTGACCCTAAAAAGAAGAGTTGCAACAGCATTGCCAAGTAAAGATAACGTAAGAATTCTTTTAAGCTCAGACTTGGAATTACAGAGATAAAAATATCTTATCAAGCAAATGAAAATGATAAACTGTAGAATGTGGGAAATGCCATAAGAAAGAAATCCTTCCCCAGCATCTTCCATCTATAGCTCAGAAGCCAGTGTCTGTGGCTATCTTTGACATTTTGGGAAAAGAGAATATTATTCAAATGATACCCTTTCCAGAATCAAGCTCTCTGTACACCTTAACACAATAGCTCTTATAATTCTGCATTTGACACCAGTTTCACAAATTTAGCATCTCACAGTCACACATACCTAAGATATGGGGCAAAGTTTACTTAAAATAAAGCAGTTCTGACCTTCATCATGGAGTGATTAGAAGTCAATCTGCCAATGTTCTTTTTCTTAAGTTTTGACATTTATTGTAGAGAAGATGTGTCAACATTTCTACTGTCCTTTCATTCCTCCCCATCCACCAAATGTACCCAACCAAATGTCTGAAGCTTTATATACGTATCTTAATAATCTGTCATGCAATACTTGGAAAGAAAAATATACTATCATATAACATCAGGAATGTATGGAGCTCTGCCTAAAACTTCATGCATCTGATATTTAAGCCTTATTGTAAATTTACCATATGTAAAGAACTGTGCTAAGACCGATAGTCCACCAGATGCATTATTGGCCCCCATTTTCCCTCCTAACCCCATTCTCAACCAGGCCCTTTAAAGCTTTAACTCCCCATTTTTCATCAGCAAAGTTCCTCCCCCACCCCACTTTATCCTTCTCATACTAAGTCAACCAGACTGTTCTTCCCTTCAGTGGTTGCTTTGAGGAACCCGGCTGGACCCTTGGCCTATAGAGCTCAGTCCCGAGCTCCCCAGCACTGCTCCAAAGACCAGTATTGGCCTGGTATGCAGACCTTGCTCTCCCAGCATGGATCTTGTTCATTTTTATATCTCCCATAGTGCCTTGCATATAGCATACCATATCCTCAGTAAGTCTACATTGCCTGGTTCATTAAATAGGTGATAAGCTCCTCAAGGATAGGGACTGGGTCTTATTCATCATTTTGTTGCTAGCATGAAATTAAGTGACTACTACCTCACATGGGTTTTATAGTAAAATGAGAGAGACCAGACCATATGTGAGTAGTAAGAAATAAGTTAGCCAACTTGGGGTAGAGTCTGATGTCAAATTGCCTTGAATTTAAACATGATATAGCAGGCTCATAACCACTGCAAAATCCTAAACAAGGGCATAAAACTAAAATCATTTTATATAGCCATATTAATAAGTCCTCTGTTTAGCTCAGAAGCAATTAGAGAAAGACCAAAGGTTTTCCAGGAGGTCCGATTCTTCAAAGAGACAAGGGGATTGAAATTGGGTCCTTCAAGTTCTCTTCCAGTCTCCTGATTCTACGTATTGAAGTATCTGTCCTTTGTTCTTGGTGATTTACTATATCTCTTAAAATTCAAACATTAGCCTCTGCCTTCTTTTCCATCAGGATTTTAAAAATCAATATCTTCACCATTTATGAAATTGTGTGATGTGCTTTGAAGACTTAAGGCATCTTAGAAAGGGGATATCACCTTGTACTATCATACCAATGTATTAAATAATGACTTCTTGAAAAATCAAACGCTTGTTGGTTGAAATGCTACTAAATCATAACCATATCATTTCAACAGTGCAAAAAGCAAACTTTAAATATAGTGAATAAGAACTATTAAAATATAAAGGAAGAATTTAATCTAATTTTTAACCATTTAGTTATGTGCAACATGAAAGAGAATAAGTTTTACTCACTATATTTGTCAGATAGAGCATCTGACTGTGCAGAGCACCAAGGACTTGTAGACACAATGTAGACCAAAAGAATTCCTAATCCTGATGGGGCTTAGAGTCTAGTTTGGAAGACAGACATAAAACAAGCAATTATGATAATTAAGTGCAAGAGGACAAAATAAAATAAAAGCATTTAGGGAGCAGTGGGAACATAGAACCAAGCATGGAACACATCTAGAAGACCAAGAGGCTCTCTCGGAGATGATATTCCATCTGATATCCTAAAGGCGTGTGAGTTGACTGGCAACACAGAAGAGGAAAGAATTTTCCAACAAATAATCAACATATATGAAGGCGGAGTGTGTGGGGATGTTTTGGGAGCACTGAGATCTATTCAAGAATGTTCGACTTTGACAAGGTGGATAGGGACAAGCTTACACATTTGTTTGAGCTCAATACCTCAGCATTTTGTATTTTAAATCTCCTAGTTCAATATAACTTTCTAGAAAGGAGACTATTCTCTATGAAACAGTGTACTGAAGAGAATTTCAAGAATCTTACATTCAATGTATTGTTTAGAGTATGATCATGATTCTAAATGATACCTCATAAGTTTTTTTCAAATGAGCATAACTTTCTGAAAGGAATTTCAGATAACTCGATGACTAGAGATATGACATAGGTTTATTTACTGAAGTCTTTGGTTTACATGTGCACCAGTAGAGTTGGAAGGAAGCATCTGTACTTTAAGGTGTCTTTACCAGGTTTGTTGCATACTGCATGGACAGCACACCACATGCAGATGACAATACAGTTCTTACTAAGAGATCTAACTATAAAGATTTTCAATCAAGCTCTTACTAAATATGAGACAGGGGACTGAGTTTACAGACATGTCACCTAAAGTTTAGAGAGGTTATGTAACTCTTCAAAGATCACACAGCGAGTTGCCAGTGGAGGCTCTTAACCATGTCCCCACATTTATCCAGGAAAGCTCTCTTTTTTTCAATTCTGACCAATTTTGCTGAAGGGAACAGGGGTGCTTTTCGACCTTTGTTCCCCTTTAAATTACTATCTAATGGTTATTGCTACAGAGCTTAATAAGTAATGTGTTATCGCTGGGCATTGGAATTAATATTGTTACTCAGAGACAGTAAACAGAAGTTTACATTTGTGCACTGTCTGGAGGTGAAAGCATCAATAAAAGCCAGAGGTGGGAGGAAGAGATGAATGTGCAGACTTGAAAGAGAAGAAAGGAATGCAATTTGATGTGGGGTAATGTGAAATTCTGCCTAGGCTAGCAGAGGCAATCCTTTACCATTTCTTGCCTAAACTGTGTAGCTACATTTCTCCTAACATGGCTTTCCTTTCCTCCTCGGGGCACGAAAGTCCCAGCCTTGCCCATCACACACACACAACACACACACACACACACACACACACACACACACACACACACACACACGCACACACTTCTAAGGCATGTCCTAGGGTGCCTGACATGTAATATTCTAAGGGCAATGGGCTTCAAATCCCTTTGACAAAGTTTGCTTGGGGCCCAGGAATTTTAATCTATAATCATAAACTGAAGACGTTTAAATTAAAAACTTCCTACTGATTCAGCAACAGCTAGGAGAGTGATGCTGTGAATTTGCAGAGATTGGCCTGCAGCCTTCCAAACTGCAAAGCAGTAGCTGAGGAGCAGGAGCAGCTTGTGACTAAAAGGTATTCATGTTAATTCCATGCATTGAGCATAATAAAGGATCACTGATTCCAAGGCTTGTCATATTAGAATGAGTGGTAGTGATTAGAGAGCATAAAGATACGCTTTTCTGTGACATTCCTTGTTTTTAAACTCCAGCATTAAAAATATGTTTATTTTTATGATTTGTATCTCATGCTATGCTCTGGGTGAACACATGAGAGTTTCCGCATTCTGGAATTTCACAATGAGCAATAAACAAACAATAAACAATGGCAACATAAAGGAACCACTTTCCAGGATTGTATAGTTAGTTCTAATATCTGGGAAACTGCTTTCTTGCTAGAAGTCAATTTCTGTGATTATGAGCATGCTTCCATACATAAAATAAGTGTCTATCTCCCCTTCCCCTTCATTTTATCCCATGCAGCCTGTAAAGTCACATTTTTGAAATTAAATTTTCTTTCTTTATAAAATATATAAGGACCTGGCCTATAGACCCCCAAAATCTTGGAAATGCACATTTACTCATTCCTTTGTTCATTCAGCCAATAATTATTGAGTACTTACAAAGTGCCAGACACTTTACTATGAGCTGAGGACATTTTAGTGAGCATGACAGTTTGGTAAAATAAATAACTAATTCATTAAATGAACAAAATAAGGAGCGATTAGTGATAGAGAGGCAGATCTTTCCTAATAGGTAGACAGAAAAGGACCCTGGGAAGGTGATATTTAAGCTGAGAGTTGAAAGACAAGAAGCCAGTATTGCAAAAGTCAGAAGTGTTCTGGGCAGAAGGAATGGCAAAGCACAAAGGCCAAAGAACAGGAACAAGTTCGGCTTGCTCAAAAATAGAGGAAGTTCCATGTGACTAGAGGGTGTTGAGGGAGGGACAGGACGTGGGAGGGATGCACCAGGGTGGGAGGCAGGAGCTGATCAGGTCCAGCACTGCAGGCCTCAGCATGGACTTTACACTGATGACAAGCATTACAACTGAGGGGATAAGAGATTCTGAAATTTTTAAAATTATGGCTGTGCTTCAGTCATGGGGAAAGAAAATGTATAAAACTGTGTTCCATTCAAAGATGTCAAATCCTCACAGATCACAATGCCCCATCTTTATCATTATGTGTAGTGCTTAAGAAGACATTGTGATATTTGTCCTTCTCTGACTTATTTCACTTAACATAATACCCTCTAGGTCCACCTATGTTATAGCAAATGGTAAGATTCCATTCCTTTTATGATGAGGCAATATTCCACTGTGTATATGTACCACTTCTTTATCCAGTCATCTACTGGCATTGAGGTCGCTTCCATTATCTTGGCTATTATAAATAATGCTGTAATGCCATAGGGATGCACATTCAAATTAGTGTTTTGGATTTCTTCAGATAAATACCCAAAAGTAAAATTCCTGGGTCATAAGATAGTCCTATTTTTACATTTTTGAGGAATCTCCACTGTGGCTGCACCAATTTGCAATCCCACTAATAGTGCATGAGAGTTCCCTTTTCTCCACTGACGATAGCCATCCTGAGAGGTACGAGGTGATATCTCATTGTGGTTTTAATTTCTGATTCTCTGATAACTAGTGATGTTGAGCAACTTTTCATATGCCTATTGGCCATCTGCATGCCCTCTTTGGAAAATCTATTCATGTCCTCTACACTCATGTTTGGGGAGCTGGGTGAAAAAGGTAAAGGGATCCAGAAGTACAAATTGGTAGTTACAAAATAGTCATGGGGATGTAAAGCAGAACATAGGGAAAATAGTCAATAATACTGTGATAACTATGTTTGGTGCCAGGTGGGTAATAGACTTATTGGGGGAGGGTCAATTCATAGATTACATAAATATCAAACCACTATGAGATATACCTGAAACTAGTATAAAGTAATATTGAATGTCGACTGTAATTTAAAAATTAAAAAATAATACAAATATAACAAAACATGTTGTGAGTCAAAAAAATCTAGGTTTGAATCTTTTCTCTGCCATTAATATGCTATATGATTTTAGGACTCCATTTATCTACTAAAGTCTCAGTTTCTGTATGTAAAAGCTGTGATAATAATTCCTCACAGAGTCTTGGTGAGAACTAAATGAGACATTACACATAATACAGAGGAGCACTAGTGCCTGGCCCATGGCACATGTTCTGGGAATAATGTTATTAATTAGTGTTATTAATATTAGGAAGAAGAGAGAGAATGAGGAGGTGAATAACTAAACAATTATCCAGATCATATAGGGTAAAAAACAAACCTATTAAAGATGGGATAAAAGTTTTCAAGAGCACAGAGTATCTCTATGCTCCAGGTCCCTGGCCACCCCTTTAGTGTCCCAAGCATAGTAGAATGTGGACCAAATAAAATTTTTAAAAAACTAGAAACACTTGAAATGCTTAGGAATGGAAGATAGATCAATAAAATGTGGTATATTCATGGAATGAAATATTCCATGGAAATGAAAAAACATGAACTACTGGCACTGCCAACAACATAAATGAATCTTACAGATTAAGTTCATTGAAAGAAACTAGAAAAGAGAGACTACATGCTGTGTGATTCCATTTCTATAAAGTTCAAGAACAGGCAAAAAAGAATTAATCTTAATTCAAAATAGTAGTTACCTCTTGAGGGTGTATATTTGGAAAACATTTGAAAAAGGCACAAAGGAGCCTCTGGGGTGCTTAAAAATGTTCTGTAACTTGATCTAGAATGTAGGTACATGGAGAAAAACATATGTAAAAACAGTGTCAACTTAACTTAAGCTGTAAACTTAAGATTAGCATATTTCATAAACTTTTACTATATGTATGTAGACACTAATAATTAATTTTAAATATATCACTTCAGAGAATCACAGGTAGTTAAATAAAGAAAGTTCTCCTCTGGTGAACATTAACCCCAGAACCATTAGGGAGCCTTTTAATTTCTAAGGCTGCTTCCCTTTTTCTATATTAAAGTTTGTCCGTACTGCCAGCCACAGGAAAGGCAACTAACCACGAGAACAGATGAATTCAGCTTAGTAGCAGGACAACTGGGAAGCATGTCAAACTGTAGCTATGACTAACTTCTCAAAACTCATTCCAGCAGTTGCTAGTGCCTGCTTAGAGCCTTACCTTCCATTTGTGCTGAATTTTGTCTGCATTAGAGAAAAGCTCAAGGGGTCAAGGTACTTCTTTTCTATATTAGAAATATACCTCAGGCACCTGGGTGTTTTATAAAGAATAAAAATAATAACAGGAGGCTGTGGAACAACTGATGTGAAGGTCATATGTTTAAACAGCACTTCTCGCCATTTTAATAAGGGAAACTCAAAGGGCTTTGAGTGCAGGAAAAGAACCCAATGGAATTATTGCATTTTCCTGATAGAGCACTCCAACCCACAATGCAAAAGTCATTAAATCTCATTGTGTGACATTTAAAAATGCGTTTCAGCTAAGATCATCCAAAAATGTGCCCAGGGCAAGTTTTTATGACTATATCATCACGACCTAAAATTCAGATCAGTAGACTAGCTAGAAATTACATGCTCACTAGAACAGTTCAGAGTTTTTCTGCATCTATCTCAGTGAAAAATGGTAGCAAAAGAAACCTTATTTTCCTAGAAAAACACTATCAAATAATAAAACAATTCAGGACCAGTTTTCACAAAGTAATAACAGGCATGCATAATTGATTGCCTTTAGTCTGTGTCTCTGGGTATTACAAACCATAGTTACTAGCACTTCCACCAAACAAACTTTCATTCTGGATTCAGGCCATACATTTTGGCACTGCCTGAAGCTACTTTAGTGCCTTTATTGCACACTTAACTGCATTGTTCTTTACTTGCTTCTTCAGTGAAGTTCTCATATTCCCAACAATGTTACATGTCCTTCTTTCTGTGTGTTCACTTACTATCCTTGATGGTAGGCAAAAGGTAAACGCTTCTAGAAGTGAATTGATTTAGACTTATAATCTCACCTCAGGCTGGCAAGGGAATACAAACTACCCTGGGAGATAAAACACTTTTCTGTGAAATCATATCCTAACTCCCTCCATTAAAATCCTAAAATTGCACTAAAAGCAGGAGAGAAATACTAAAATTATACCAACTCTGTGATCTACCGAACACTGAGCAGCTGTCTCCATAAAAAAAGAAATAAATAATTCATTCCCAAACTCTCTTTCTTTGCACATCCCAAGGCTCATAGCATCAGTTGCAAGAAGAAGTTTGAACCAGGACTTAGGAATTCTGAGTTCTGCCTAGGCCACCACAGGAACCATACATACCCCTTTGCTTCACTCTTCCTCTGGATGTAAGCCTAATGACACAAACCTGGGAAGTCCATTATGGTAGCCATAAGCCACCTCACCTGTGTCTAACTGGCAACTGAAATGTGATGAGTCAGAACTAAGATATGTTGTATTAAATATACATAGGATTATAATGACTTACTACCCCCCCCAAAAAAAAGTAAAATATATCTCAATAATTTTAGAATACTGATTACATGTTGAAATGACAATTTTTGGATATATCAAGCTATATAAAATATATTGTTAAAATTAATCTACCTCTTTGTTTTTACTTTTTTAATGTAGCTATTAATTTCTTTTCATTACATATGTGGTTCATAGTATATTTCATTTGAATAGCACAGATCTACATCATTCTGAATTGCTATAAAGGCTAAGATTCTCTCCTCGTGGAAATGGTGAATTACAATCCTTACAATGCATATCGACATTTTTGCATGTCTTCAAGGATACAGAATGTAGAAGAGGTGGCAGTAGAAACACCAAATATATTACATGTTTCATTATACTTACACTTTCCTAATCACATTGCAAAAAGATAGAAAAGAAAAAGAAAAGGCATGGTATAGCTTCTTATCTTCCATAAACACTAATGAGACTGAACATAAACTCTGAAATCAAAACAAATTACATTTGAATTCTGCCTCTAGCCTCGGTTTCCTCATTTGTAAAAGAAAAAGAAATACATATACTCATATTTGATAAAATGAAATAAGATAATGTAGATTAATGCTTAAAATATCATTAAGCACTACTAGGAAAATAAAAAAGATTTTGGAATTGGACATGTTGAGCCCAGAGATGGAGGGACAGTGAGATAGAAATGTCTGTCAAGGAATTGAAATTCTAAGCCTGGTCAATATTGGTATCTACTGGTCAAAAGAGAAATTAACAGATATAATCACTCCAGAAACCTTATACAATAGGAATTGCAAACTCAGAAGTACTCTGGAACCAGAGAGGTGAGAAAATGCCTGAAACCAGGTCTGTGGGGTATATGTATGTGTATATGTACAGTCATTAGGGAGCACAGATCCCATCTACACCACACAGCTTCAGCTCAGCTCCAGCCTCTTACTACAATGAAAGAGGATAATAATGGTACAATACTGCCAGATTTTTCAATTTTTAAAGAGAATCTAGAAATTCAGAATGTTTAGAGTTTTTTTAAAGGTACTCATTCCACAAAGAGCCTATGAAAAAATAATTTAATACATCTGCTCCTAGAAGGCCAAGAAGATAACCGCTTAGGCTCCTACCACATGAAAGTTAACGAAACCTTCAAATGAAACTCCACTAGTCCCAAAACATTTGAGCTACCAAAGCTGGAGAGGGAGATATACCTCTCTTTCCTTTCAGCTCCTCAAGCAGCAAGAACCCAGTTGCCTTAGCTACAGCTTTCCCAGTAGTTCCTTTTTCCCCTACCTCCTCCTTCTCCCTCCCTCCCTTTCCCTGTCCCATGCTCTCTCCCTCTCCCCCTCTCCGTCTCTCTCTCTCTCTCTCCCTTTCTCACTCTTTCTCAGACCCCGACCTGGAAGCTATGTAGAATATTTCAAAGAGAGCTGCAAAAGCTCTTAGACTCTTCAGGAGACAGGTAACATAATCCAAAGTGATATTCTGGCTATTATTCGTTGCTTACTTTAGGTGTCTCATTGGGATATTTTCTGTTTCAGTTTCAGGCACTCTCTGCTCTCCATTTCAGTAAATACATTACCATATAGTATAAATGTGTACAATTTGTAAATATAAAAGAACTGACTTGTAGGATAATTTTTTTAAATATCATATTTAAGAAAAACACTAATGGCCTCTCTATATCTATTGTAGGAGTAAAGGGAATTACAACTAAAAAATTAAAATTACAGTAGCTACTCCTTCCTCAAGTAGGTGGTTCTTAGGAAATGCATTTTAAAGAGGATGACTTTCCACTGAACATTTTAATTTTAATTTAACCTTCCCAGAAAATGAAGTGCTTTGTGTAGATTCTTTTGGTTTTACTTAAGGCATAAAAATTAGTTCTGAGCTGTGATAATTGTGAGCTTAGGAATGTAATCATTCTAAGCACCACTTCTGACTTGCTTATAAGCTCTACAGATCTTGAGTTGCTGTTTATTGCTAATTCGAAGTTGGCAAGTTATTTATTGTGAAGCTGAACTTGAAGTCAGAGTGTGATGGGACGGTCGGAGGTAAATTGTTCTGTTTTGCTTTCAACAGGTTACCCAGAGACTGGATGTGGTGCAAGGGATGTGCTTCTCTAACCATTAGTATTCTTAATTAAAAATGGGAACAATGACATATTGTAAGGGTGAAATAAAATATTCCTTAAACTAGGTCTCTGTCTTTTGAAACCAATCATAGATATGACAAACAATCATAGTTTCTATCATCCACATTTATGATTTTGGTCTTAATTGTAACTTTGTATTACTGCTATGAGAACCCAACCTAAATATCATTACTTATATTTTATTATTTAAAGAAAAATAAGGACCAAGGCTTTCACCATGAAAAATCTTGATGTCCATATAATAAGTAGGTAAATTATTTCTAAACATTTTAGACTTATATGTTTGAATCTATGACAACACACCTACACATATATCATCTACATCAACCAAAATGCCATGACAATTTTTTTCTTCTTTCATAAAAAATATAAGTCCCTTCAAATGTTTTAAGAAAAATGAATTCATACTTAAGTATCGGCACATTTGAATTAAGACTCCTTTGAATAGTTATCATTTTCAAACATCACTACGCTTGAAAGTGATGAGCATTCAGATACCAAAATCACGAACGTTAACTTAATTAAAATGTTTAGCATATACCTGTATTTTATGTGCTTAATATTTTCCAGTAGTTCAAAAAAACATAAAAATTTTACCCTAATATTACTTCTAAAATTTCCATTTGAGGAATAATAGAAATTATTACCTGTCTAAATATTTATAAAATACTTCTCAGAATTTTGGAGTGGAAGAGATGACACACTGCTCATTTGTGTGCAGACTTGAGTCCCAAGAAGTATTTTGTGGGAACACTCTGATTTGTGGTTACTGTTCTTTATTCGTCATTAAAAAACATGTACTAGCACACTGTGTAATATCAGGAATCTTGCTACACTTTGGGGATGCAACAGTAAATGTGGCATAATCTCTGCCCCCAAAAGCGACTTACAATCTCCTTCACTCCACAGCTAATGGATCCAAAACCAGGGAGAAGAACACATCATAGCCACAGATGACAAAAAAGAAAAATAAAATGCTGGTACTACCTAGTGTTCACTACTATATCTATCTCTTTGTTTGATTCTCTATAGTATGTGTCAATATTTTTACACAAAAATTTGAATTTCTGGCTTCTCTTTAAAAAAAAATAGATCTTAACACACTGGACCAGAAGACCCTCTTGGCAACAGCTGATCGGAGTCGAGTGGTGGTGCTGCATTTCTCAGATCATTACATGTGCTTTCTCTAGATCACAAGTGTTCCATCAGTCCCAATAGGTTAACACGTCATTTATTTTCATTACCTGCATAGTCCTTGTATTACAATATTGAGTTTTTGTCCCTCCTAGAAGTGAGTAGCAGTCAGAGAATCTAGTTCTCACTCTGGGTCTGCTGTTTATTAAATATGCAGCTTAGCACGAGTTGCTTAATCTCACTGAAACTCGGCTTTCAGTTTTCTCTTCAGATAAAAATGAAACACAAAACAAAGCAAACCTATCCTGTTTTCTGAGCATGGCGATAATGAATCTCCAAAGAGAAATCTATGGAAGGGTTTCAAAGACTGGGAAGTGGTGGGCAAATAAACAGTATTGTAATATTTTCAGAAGCAACATCTAGAAATCAGAAATAATAGCTCATATATCATTATCACTGTTAAGACAACAAAGTACTCTCAACTGAATTAAATCTCACATGACCTCTATGAGAAAAATACTGTTTTACTCTTTTTGCAGGTGAAGAAACTCAGGCTGAAAAGGACCATAGGACATGCCCAATCATAAATGCTTATATTTTTACCAAAATTGCATCCATAATTTTAATACCCAGGAAGAGACCATGAACAACTGATGCCGAACAATGAAACACTAAGCAATAAGGTTGAGCCATCATTTTCCAAAGTCATATTCTGAATAAAGAGTACAGACATTTTTTGAAGAACACTTTTTAAAGGGTATTACATGTTGCAACATCAGGGAACTATTTTGAACAAATATTTATAATAGATATTCATATATTTTTTAAATTTTATTTTTTAATTATACCAGACATACAATATTATATGAGTTTCAGGTTTACAACATAGTGATTAGACATTTTTATATCTTACAAAGTGATCACCCCAATAAATCTAGTACCTATCTGACACCAAATATAATTATTTGTCTTGTTAACTAAACCTCCTATGCAGTACTTTACATCCCCATGACTGTTTTTATAACTGGCAATTTATACTTTTAACCCCTTTCACCATTTTTCCCATACCCTAATCTCCCTCCCATCTGGCAACCATTAGTTCTTTGTATTTAATACTTTGTTTCCGTTTTTTTGTTGTTGTTCATTTATTATGTTTTTTTTTAGATGCCACATGTAAGTGAAATCATATAGTATTTGTCTTTCTTGGTCTCACAATGCCCTCTATAATTCATCTATGTTGTTGGAAATGGCAAGATCCCATTCTATTTTATAACTAATTAATATTCCATTGTATATCTGTACCACTTCCTTTTTATCCATTCATCTAATGCATCTATTAGTGGACACTTAGGTCGCTTCCATGTCAAGGCTATTGTAAAAAGTGCTGCAATGAACATAGAGGTACATATATTATTTTAATGTTTTGAGTTTCTTCAGAAAAATATCCAGAAGTGAAATTCCTGGATCATAAGTCAGTTCTATTTTTAATTTTTTGATGTACATGAAATCATATGGAATTTGTCTTTCTCTGTCTCCTTTACTTCATTCAACTCAATACTCTCTAGGTTCATCAAGTAAATATCTTTTCCCATCCCCTTCCTTTTAATCTGTGTGTGTCTTTTAATCCAAAGTGAGTCTCTTATAGGCAGCATATGTGGAGGTCTTATTTTCTTATACATTTAGCCACCCTATCTTTTGGTTGCAGCATTTAATTCTATTACATTTGAGATACTTGTTGACTGATATGTAGTTATTACCATTCTTTATTCTTGTTTTTTGATACCTGTTTTTTCTTCTAAAAGAAGTCTCTCCATTACATTGTCCTCCAGATCACTGATTTGATCCTCTGTTTCAGCAAATCTGCTGTTGATTCACTCTAGTGTATTGATCATTTTAGTTATTGCATTCTTCAGTTCTTATTAATTCCTTTTTATGTTTTCTATCTCTTTGTTGAAGGTCTCACTGAGTTCATCTTTTCTTTTCCCAAGTTCATTGAGCATCCTTATATCCAGTATTTCGAACTCTTTATCTGAGAGATTGTTTGTCTCTGTTTCATTTTGTTCTTTTTGTTTATTCTGTTAAATTTTGTTCTGTTCTTTGAGACAAGTTTCTTTTTCTCCTCATTCTGGCTGATTCTCTGTGTTTGTGTCTATGTATCAGATAGATCTGCTTCATCTCCTGGGCTTGAAAGAGTTGCCTCATATAGAAGGTGTCTTTTGGGGCCTAGTAGTGCAATCTCCCTGATCACCTGAGTCAGATGAATCATTAATGTCTCCTGTGTGGGTTGATGTGCTTCCTTTTTAAATTGGTCCTCAACTGATGCTGGCACAGTACTGGGTGGGGTTGTCCCTAAAGCTGTCCATGACTATAGGGGATGAGCCATTGTGTAGAAGCTGAATCCACACAGCAGGCCACCTGTGAGGTTTGTCAGTTGTAGATATGGTTAGGTGAAACTCTGGTGCTATCTGAAGCTGGCTGCTGAGCTTCTTGAGTCTGGAGCCTCTTGGGAGGGCTCTGATGTGGGCCAAGTCAGCCACTACTCTTGCCTGGCTTGGGGCTGATCTATAGGAGCTACAAAATGATCTGGAGTCACTTTCTGCTTGTGCTGGGTTTTGAGGCACTTAGCGGGGCTACTATGCCAGCTGAGACCGGCTGCTGCTGGTGCCAAGCTTTGAACCTTTTGGTGCATACTACAATGCAAGCTTAGGCTAGCTGCCACCTGTTCTAGGCTTGTGGCCACACACTGAAGCAACAGCAGTCCAAGACAGGCTGCCACTTATGCCAGGCTTGGAACCACCTGGTGTGAGTTACAATGCAAAATGAATCCGGTTGCCACTTGTGCTGGGCTTGGGGCTGCTTGGCAGGAGCGACAATGTACACCAAGGCCAGCCACTGCTATCATAGTGTTCGTGGACCTTTGAGAGAGTATCCAGCATGAACAGAGGGTGGTCTCCACTCATGTAGAGTTTGTGAATCTTTGAGAGATTCTGCAGCATAAATCCTAGGCTAGTTGCCACTGTGTGAGTTTTGTGGACTTCTGGGAGAGTCTGCAGCATGAGCCAAGGCTGGCCACTCTTGCAGAAGAGCTGCTGGAAGAGGCTCAGGCTTGGATAGTGAGTTGAAACTTAGGTTGGAGGGAGGATGAATGGAAATATTAGGTTAGTCTTGTTTTAGGGTGTTAGCCAGGTTAATGGAGGCTGACAGTATGTGGCACTTGCCTGAATCAGGCTACCTGATTGGGAGGAGAACTCAACAAAAGAACAGTAGTGCCTGCAAGTGCTTTTGTCCCAGAGACAATTCCTTTCACCCCTGCCACTGCAGCCCTCACCTTAATGTTAGTCAATTTAGTTCCTCCTCATATATCCCTGGTGCTTCTTGACCTGCTGTCCCTGTGTTGAAGCTCAGGGCAAGTTTGTGAACAAGCTTTTAAAAACAGTGTCTTGGTTTCCCACAGCCCTTCATCTCTCTCATATGTAATCCCCACTGTTTTTCAAAGCCAGATATTATGGAGACTCTTCTTCCTGGAACAGGTGCCCCAGGTTGGGGAGTCCTTTGTGGGGCTGAGATCCATCATTCCTCAGTGGGGACCATCACAGCCAAACTATCCCTCCTAGATATTAATCACCACACTTTATGCATGTGAACTACCCAATCTTTGTCTCCATTTCTCCTACCTGTCACAATGTGGCTTTAAAAAATATTCTTAGTTATAGGCATTCTGTTCAGCTAGTCTTCAGGTGAGTCTCAGCAATGGCTGTTCTATAATTTAGTTGTAATTTTGATGTGATCATGGCAGGTGGCAAGTTTAGAGTTTACCTACTCTGCCATCTTGACTCTGCCATCTTGACTCTGCCCCCCTTCAACACTCACAGGGACTTTTAATAAACTGGTAAGGGTTAAAGATTTTGAGAATGTACTTTCTCATGAAATGTTTCTCAATGTTACAATATTTTCTTAGAGACTGTTATCAGAAGTAGATATTCAGTAACCTCTGTGAGAAATCAATGTCCTTAATTTTATTAAAGTCTACTTTTATTAATACCTTCCCTACCCTCTATTTTAGCCCATTTGAACCATATTTCAGTTCAGAAAGAAATATGAGAATGCACCTAGCTCACTTGCATATAATTTTTTTTCAAGAACACCCTGAAATAGTAAAAAGACTGACTTAAACATAAATTAGAGGTTTATCACTTACCTCTAAGAAAAGATCCTCCATAGGAATAGTAAGCTTTCCTAATGCATTTCCATTTTTATGAGGCTTACAGAAATTCAATTTACTGGTGTCTTAGGTACACATTACTGAATAAAGTCAAATATATAATATCTTTATAATAACTTTTTTAAAAACATGCAATGGACTTAAGTTTCTTCCATGGTTCACCATAATTCAGGTAAAGAAAATGCTAAATGAACAAGCAGAAGAGTCACTTCAGAGCACATAGGAGATCTCCGTGTAGTTAATTTAGAGGCACTGTGGGAAATAAATCAAGAGATATGTAAAAGAGTAACCAGTTCTTGGTAGGAGGTGTATATGACTGAGTACTGTGCAAACTACTATTTACACACTATAATCAGCTAGTGGCTAAGAAAAAAGCTTAAAGATAATGGCACTGCCACTACCGTGTTTTTGTTCTACACCTACAAATTAAGCAAAGAAACTCAGACTAGAGTGCCATGTAGAGAAGAGAGTGCCAGGAACCACACAATTAGCATGCAGAAACTAAATATTAATAGCAACTGCAGATGAGATTGCAGTTGTGAGTAAAATTTCTGAAACAATAATCTACAAAACTGGCTATGTTTGGTGATGTTGTTCATAAAAATTAGACAGTCCCAAGTAATCTAAAAGGATTCTAAGCCATGAATCTCAGGTTCTAAATTTCAAAAACTGGAGAGAAATGCATAGCATCCCAGCTTTTCGTTCTCCTAAGTGAAGGTTTAAAAACCAAGTAAGATCACCATGTAGTATATCCATAATTTCATTTAAAACATAAAATAGAAACACTATAGTTCTAGAAGAATTAGATTGATCTCTTTACAAAATACAATTCAATTTAGAAAAATAGAGTAGAAAACCTGCAAAAGACTTTCGAAGCAGATTGGGTTCCCCAAGAAACAGACTCTACACACATTTAATGAGAAAGGTTTGGAAGGAGTTCTTTTGGAATCAACATATGTGGAAGAAAAAAGAGGGAGAAAAAGGAAACAGAATTGGCAGAAGGAGAAATCCAAATGGTGTTTGTGAGTAATAATTAAAAAGGGAGAGTCTTGTTTTAGGGTGAGAAGGCAGGGGCCTTTATACCCTTCAGTCATGAGTCACTGGAAACAAGCCAACATTACATGAAAGAGGTAAGCCTTTGAGAGCAGGCTATCTGTGGACAACATCCTCAGCAGGTGGGGTAATGAGTCCTTAGTTCCCAAAGATGGTTCTGGGCAATGCACCAAGGAGTCCACAGAACACTTTTCTCATAGACTAGTAAAAATATTTATAAGCATTGGCATTAAGGGCAATCACTTTCAAGCTTTTAAATGGTCATCATAGTGCAAAAGCCACTTAAGACACAATGGTAAAACCATTAAGAAGCAAAAAGCTTACAATGCTCTCATGTTATCAGATAACAGTTCTGAGAAAATTGGCCATGTTGTTGTTTAATTACAAAATAGCTTATTATTAAATATCAAATCTACCAGAAATTCTAGAAAAAGATGGTGTTGACTCATTTTTCCTCCAATTACAACTAAAAATCCTAAAAATTATTCAACAGAAAATAATAAAAAACTCTAAAACCTGGAAAAAAGAAGGTTGACTGGCTAGGGACCTCAGAACTTGAGGGATGAGTCCTCTGGGTTTTCTGTTTATCTCCCAGATGCCCTAGACTGGGCTCCAGAGAGGCCTGCAACCCACACAAAAGGAAAAGTCTCCTCCCTTTGGCTAAAGAACCAGAAAGGGGAAGCTCAATAGAGACCTAGTGAGGAACCGCAGCCCCAGTTCTATGACCAGAGAGCCAATGGGCAGTCTGATCTGTAGGCAGCAGCAAGGAAGTTCTGGGCTGACCCCGCTAAATAGCTGACAAAGAATTGATATATAGAATATATTTTTAAAATTCTTAAGACTCAACAGCAAATACAAACAAATAAAACAAAACAAAAACAAAAAAATCTAAAATATGAAATTATAAAATGAGCAAAAGACAAGAAGTAACATTTTACCAAAGAGCATATGCATGTGGCAAGCATGTAAAAAGATATTCAGTATCGTTAGCTATTAGAGAATTGCAATTTAAAACCATAATAAGCTATCACTATGCTGGAGTCCTGAGAAGGCCACCCCAAAATATCCCACAATGGCATATTGATTACTTTGAATTAAAGTTACATGACAAACAGCTGGTGCAAGAAGGGCACATCGACCCTACCTTGTCTCTCTGAATGCAAGAAAGGTGCCCTCCTGGCTCCAGTGTGGTCAGCTAAGAGAGACGACCTTATCAACCTTATTGCTAGAGTTAAGAAATCCAGGGTCAAAAAGCTAACATGAACAAAACCTGTTACTCCTTTAACAAATTTACTACCCAAACCCAAACTTTGTTTAGATTCTGGTCACATTTTGTCCAGTCAAATCTTCACAAATTTAATGTTTCTTTGTCTAAAAAAGATAAAAAGCTAGCTAGTTCATCATTTCTGGCTAGATCTCCACTGTGTACATATTAAATTAGTTTTTATCCTGTTAATCTGGTATTTTTCTATTTTATTATTAATTCAGCCATAGAAGGGAAGAGTGCGAGTAGTCTCCCCTTTACCACTACATACCTTTCAGAATGACTAAAATAAAAAAAAAAGTGATAACGTCAAATGCTGTAGAGGATACAGATAAACTGAATCACACATTGCTGGTGAAAATGTAAAATGGTACTATTATTCTAGAAAAAGATTTGGTAGTTCCTTTTAAAATTAGAAACGGGCTTACCAAATGACCCAGCAATTGTACTCTTAGGCATTTACTCCAGAAAAATAAGGACTTATTTTCATGCAGAAACTTGTACATGAATATTCATAGAAGCTTATTTGTAATAGCCCCAAACTGGAAATTATCCAAATGTACTTCAGTAGGTGAATGGTTGAACAAACCATGGTACAGCCATAAAATGGAATATTACACGGCAGTTTTTAAAAAGCCAATCTCAAATAGATATACACTACATGGTTACTTTTACATAACATTCACGAAATATGACAATTATACAGTAGATCCAGAACAGATTAGTGGTTGCAAAAGGTTAGGGATGAGGGAGAAGAAGGTGTGACTATAAAGGAGTAGAATAAAGGAGACTTATAATGGGACAGGTAAGTATCATGATTGTATCTATGATTTCATGAAGCTACACATATAATAACATTGCAGAGAGCTACACACACACACACACACATACGCACACACACAAGTGCCTGTATAACTGCTAAAATTTGAATAAATTATCTGGATTATATCAGTTTCAATCTCCTTTTTTCATATTGTACTATAGTTAGGCAAGATATTAACATTGGAGAAAGCTGAGTTAAGGGTACACAGAACCTCCCTGTATATTTCTTTGCTAGTTTCTATGAATCTAAAATTATTTTGAATTTAAAATATGGTTGTTGTTGTTTTTCTTCATCAGACCTACCAATCATTCAGTGTAAAAATTCCATATCTACATATTGTTTCCTTTGTGGGTTTTCCAGCATCTGCACCTATCACTGGAAGCAGATTTTCAGCCTACCTCAAATGCCCATACCTCCAATAACCTCTCCTACCCCCATGTTCAATTCCCCCTCTATAACCCTTCTTATAGTTCAAAGAAGGAAACTGGAGGGGCTGGAATCTTAATGGCTTAGCAAAACTTTATGCCAGTTCCCAGGTTGTCCTTCAGCTCTGTGTTGGCCCTATTCCACCTCTGTTGTCATTGCTTTCTCCAAGTCTAACACATCAGAGATGCTGCTGAAAAGGGATTTTTGTTGTCATCCTCCCCCATCATACATAGACCAATTTTGGTTGCTTGTAGCATTTTGCAGTGATACATTAAAAAGAAAAACAACCCAAAGCATGGCGGATGGGCCTTAAGTTTCTATATAAATAATTTATTGTATATAAATTCTCCCAAGAGGAATCCATGTCAGTCTAGACAAAGTGTCTCTCTTAAGGGACTCATACCAGTTGTCTGTATATTCGGCAATTTGCTGATAGTCATTTGCAATCTGCAAAGATAAACATACATACCTGAAGGGGAACACCACAGAGTTCTTCTTTTGTAATACTGAGAAAAATATTCTAATTTAAAAGTCAGCTGAATTCTTACTCTTTTCCAACTAGACTTTAAAACACAGCCATTGACCAAATACTACCAGTTTTTATCCTTCTGATATTTAAGCCTATCAAAGCATTTGTGATAAAAGCCTTCATTTTAAAAATCCTGATAATTCTACTATTTAATTATAATGTGCATTTCACTAACACACTGTATTTCTGCCCCTTAAAAGCCACAGCTGGGACTGCTCTAATACTGCTTTCTCCAATGCTTATCGTTAATTAAAAGGTAAAAAACTACCAGGGTTTCTGCAATCAAGCTTTCAAAGTAAGAAACATCAATATCCAGTAATTGAGAACATTTATGAACAAATTTTAATAAGCAAAAAAGTCAGAAGAGAAAAAAATTTTTCTGTATTATTTCAAATTGTAACCAGATCAGTATATGTACTGAAATGTTACTAGTGCCATGCCTTCCAGGCATCTATCCAATTTTTCTCCTCTAACAAATGCTAAAGAAAAGAAATAAAGTCAGACGTGTCCATTTATATAATGTTTACAAATATAACACATCAACAATATATTGTTTGGGGTTTTTACGGAAGCCAGCATCAAGAAGAAAAATGTGTTCTGCCAGTGTACTTGTGTCATTCCATTCATGCTCATCTTTAGAGCATGGACCATTAAATTATAGCTGGAGTGCCTACTAAAGCATAGTGGTGTACCTGTGTTGAGGGCACAAAGATAAAAAAAAACAATAGTCCATACTCTAAAGGACTGCAAAATCTAGTACTGCAGTCACCTGAGTAGTCTGCAAATAAAGAACTCAAGAACAGAGCATGTTCATGGTTGGAGGGAAGTCATAGAAAAGTAAAGTCTCTATAAAATGGTTCATCCAGTGTTAACAAGTTTGAATTATAACTTAGTCAATGAAAGGTTATTGTTCTTATTTTATTGCTTTTGTTTTTTTGTTTTTTTGTTTTAGTAATCAACTTTGCAGTCTGTCTAAACAATTCTCTGTGCACTAACATTTGCAATACTGTGTTTACATCACAGTTAGGCTCTGACTTTTGATGTAACAAGAGGCTATATTTTGTAGCACCCAGACACTTTGCATACTTCACTTCCTCTTTGGCATGAGCTTATAATGGTTTTTTCATCTGTCATCTTTAATTACTTTCACAAGTATTAACATATTACTAAAAATATATGGTGGGTGAGAGATTAATTAGGTTCAGTGGAGTAAAGAAGTGTCATTCTTTTTCTCAGGTGAATATCTACTGGAGAACTAAAATTTTGTTTTCCACAAAGGTAAAAAAAAAAAATGTGCTGGTCGATTTTCAGCCTTCTATCAGATTTTGGTCTCTTCTTAACTGAATCACAGCATAAAATTAACAGTCAATAGTTAGAATGTATTCTGACTTTGCCACAGGTATTTGTCACTTGAAGGGAACTTGTGTTCTCTGTGCCTACAAATGCCCTATCACACTACAAAATGTGTTCCCTACACTAGGCAGAGGCTGTTGATGCCCCATCCTGGTCCCCATAAGATCCTTTACCAGTCTGGTAGCCCATTCCTCACCATGGGTGTTGCTGCCAATCTTCTCCAAAGGTCTGCCCTTGGGCAACTGGAACTCCCTCACCCAGAGCTTCCTGGGAGATATACCACCAAATTCAACCTTCATCAAGGGCCCATAGCTAATGACTGATTTGGTGTGAAGGGGAGGTACTAAAGCCCACTCCCCCCTTAATATGGGTCTGATTCTGTGGTATGATTCATGCTCCAGAGCTCCCCATGTGATCAGGCTGGCTTCATCTGAAACTACATCTTTGGTAGCTTCTTCCCCTGCCCTATCCTAATTTCCTCACTCCCTTCCTGGTTATTCCCAAGACCTTTCTTTAATAAATCACTGCCACACCAGCCCCATTTCAAACTCTGCTTCTAAGGAACCCAACTTAAGACTACATAAAAGCAAACCCTGAAGAAAATACAGGTGCATAAATGGTCTTCCAGTGTTTGCATGCAATCAGCATATCTCATTCGTTTTCAAAATCACTATGTACAGTGCTTGATAAGCACTAGTTGGTGGGGGAGGGGTCACATGCCAGTTACATGATCTTGTAAAGACAAGTTTCTAAGATCTATAAACTCACCTCGCTGACAGAAGTCACTAACTGATTCCTACTGTGGAAAAGGCTGCAGTTCAAAAGGATAGCCCTGCACTGAAATTCTCCATGCATTGGGAAAACAAAAGGAATCTGGGGTTCAGGGGAAAATATGGCATGCTAAGCATCAAACTAGAAACAGCTCTTTAAAACCTCCCTGATAAAGGTAATGGTATTTGCGCCATAGCTATTGAGTTGAGTCTAATAATGAAAGAACAGATCACCACTTACTCAATGCTGTCAGTAATGAAAGCTATCAAAACTAAGCCTGAATGGGCCTCACTGTCACCCTGTAAATCTAACATGGACAGCTTAATGATGGAGGGACATTATCTTTTCTCATATTCTAATTTTACTCACGTAAGAAATGTGGCCTATATTGGCAATTAACTTGAGAGATTAATTAAATCCAATAGCAAGTTCAATTCCTTCCTGGGTGCATTCTGATATCATGTGAAGGGACCAACATGCTGTGGGCACCTAATGCATGTTAAAAAATAATTACTAAAATAATCAAACTAATTTGGAAGGTTTTTATTTTTTTATTTTTTCAGAAAACTGGCAGCTAACCTCAGTAAATGAATTCCACTATCTGATAGAGCTACTCTATATTTCTCAGACATATTCTAAACTCTGCCTTATTACTACTTAAATTCACAACACTTCACAATAATTTCAGCATTTTCACTCACCAATTGTATTTACTGTATTTTATCGGGCCCTCTGAAGAGTGAGGAGGCAGCCAATCAGACAAAACACAAACTCTAACCCAGCTTCAGAAGTGACAGACAAGGATCCCATTGGGTCTCCTTCAAAACAATGACTGACAGTGACATGGGAAGGAAAGGGCAACACAGGATGCAAGCCTGGCCTTCACTGGGAGTCAAAAGGCCATATGACATGTGCTCTGGTTCTCTTTCTAATGTGTTCTCAGGGATGACTTCCATATTTTTGTACTTTTTATCCATAAAATGCTAAAGTGCTTTCCTCTGCTATCATATGTAAAATATGGTTTAGGAATCTTACAAATTTGACCAGTTGGCAAAGTGGCAGTTAAATTCTTGTTTGGGCCAAAGTCAATAAAATTGTGTTTTAATTGATTGCTGTGGAAACATGTGCCTTTAATATAGATCAAATTAATATAATGCAGCCATTATATAGAAACTGTATATGAATAATGGTAGTGCCTACTGTCCCAATCCCAGCTGCCAAATCCACCACCCAAAGCAGTAGTTCCCAATAACATCAATATCAAGGACTCCATTTATTATCATTTGAAAATGGAGTACATATTTTAAATTTTTTCATCTATCAAAGATAAATATTTAATAAAATTCCTTTTGGGGGTTATTAAGAGAGATATATACCTTGTCTGATTGAACTTTGAAGCAACCAATCATCAATATTAATATACAAAATTAACTTATTCCTTGGCAAAATCAGAAAACTGTGACATCTGGGTAGCCCTGTCATAGTCAATGTGGTTACTAATAATATCTAGGAAATAATCAAAAGAGCTTGAAAATCTCCCTTCTATTTGGGGAGAGGGGTACTCTATGACCAGGTAATAATATCCTAGACCTATCCTAAAATCATTAGTGAAGAAAATCTGTATTAACATCTTTTATATTGCAAGAAATTTCATTAAGTGACAATAAAATTCGTGAGAGATGATAATTAATGTCAAGTCATAATCTTCCAAGAATAATCATGTCACTTGAAGCATGGTATCTCCAGACATATCTTCAATTATTATAAAAAATGTATACACTATTAATATATTTTATCATTGTTATATACTGAATATTTCTGTCCTGCTAAAATTCATACGCTGAGATCTTAAAATCAAATGTAAACGTATTAGGAGGTGGAAGCTTTAGGTCCATATGCTGAGGTAATATAATAAAATTAATCTCTTTATAAAAGAGATCCCAGAGAGTTCTCTCACCTCTTCTGCCATGTGAGGACACAGCAAGAAGATGATGCTCTATGAACCAGGAAGCCAGCTCACAAGGAACAACAAATCCAAAACTGTGAGAAGTAAATTTCTATTGTTTAAGTCACTCAGTCTACAGTACTTTTGCTATAGCTGCCTAAATGGACTAAGACAATGACAAAGCATTCTTACACTTGATAATAACAACATCTAAACAGGTAATTGAATTTACCAGATGTGGGGTGGTCTTAAATTTGCAACTAACTGAAGTGAAAACATTTAATTCAATGGATCCAATATTAGTCTATATTTTTCACTAAGGCTATTATTTCAGACCCACTAATAATCATAATGGTTAATATTATTAAGTTTGTAAAATGTGCTTTATATGTATTCAATCATTATTTGACTCAAATCTTATGCAATAAGTACTATTATTATCCTCTTTTACAAATGAAGAAACTAAAGTTTAGTGAAATTAAGTATGATGCATAGCCACTCAGCATGGGTTTACCTGCTGCTTGGTCACTCTGGATCAAACAAACAAAGCGGGGGTGGGGGGGGTGGGGGCGGGCATCTAGCATCATATTTTGTCTTATCTTATGGCCAAGAAAGAGACTACAATGCCTACACAATAACTTAATCTAAGACCACAAGTTTAACTTTACTAATGTCACTACTGACTCTGCTAATACTGTAAGAAATATACCTCAGATTCTTTCCGATATTTCTTATAGCACCACTTTCATTGCACACAAAATAAGTAAACTGGTTCTAAGGTCTATTTGAATATTTTTCATTGTAGCAGATTGTGTAGGAAGGAATAGATAACATAGGGAGCTGATTATCCTGTGTTTTACAGAAAGTAAAAGTATAAAAATATAATCTATATAATTTTTTTGAACTCTCAGTAAAGGTAGGAATAATGGCATAATAATACTTCATTGGAAAAACTAAAATAGTTTTAATTCACATTCTCTAATACCAACAATTTGTTTCCTTTAGGAGATGTTCTAATGCTTCCTTTCTCTCCACCAGGGAGAAATCTTGAACTAATAGGCTATGAACAATTAAATGCACCGGCTTCTTTATCAGTTCTTAGATTTAGATTATAAAAGGATTTTTGTATTAGAGATTATTCCAAATCCTTTACAAACATGGGTACGGAATCCCAGAAAACGGATTTTGAAGAGGTTCCTATTTGTGACAAATTTATAAAATATTTCACCATGAGATAGGCGCAAAAGACATGAATTCCAAAGATTTACCACTTCCGATATCTAAAAGTTTACCTTTTAACTTTACTCATATTACATGGAAATAGATCTGAAATGCCTTTTTAGGCAGAAATCTGTCCTCATAATTAAATTGTTCTTGACAAACTGAACCCAGATTACAGTTGTGAACATTAATTATTGAAATCCTCAGAAAATATTAAAGGGGTTAAAACTAATCATGAATATACCTAATGGCCCTGTACTATTATGTATCTTCATTCTTCCGATTTTTACAGGCCATATAATATTTGTCTTCTAACTGGAGTTCACAGAATCAGATATCTGTTAGAGAATCAATTTCCAGATGCTCAATTTTTTTTCCTAAAATTGATCTGTCTAAGAATGCACCTGTAGTCGAGGAATCATAGGGATGATAATTCCTTTCTAAAGACTTTGCCTATTCATTTACAAGCCATTGTCAAAGAAACATTGCTCCCAAGAAAAAAGTCCAATTAGGGAAAAGCAAAAGGCAAATTGATAAGAAATACCAACAGTGGAGGTGTCTTATTTCTCCCAGGCACAGACTCATTGCAAGACCCCTCACCATACGTAGCAATTTAGACTAAGAATTCAGAAGTGGAAAGACAAGTCATTTGGAGACTCAAGAGCAGGTATATTTGAATATAAAAATTCAACCTGAAAGAAAATAAACCTGATCTAGTTGATTGACTCAGCAAATACATTTTTCAAAATAGGTTATATGGTAGACATTTTCAATAACTTGAGCTAAATCTGAAACTTCAAGGTTTTGATGAAATAGATTTAAAGAATATGATAAGATAAAGCATTTTGTCCAAACAAAATTATATTTGCAGAGGTGTTCTACTCTTTGGAATATTTCTATTTTCCCAACTTTGAGTGTATCAAGTTCAACACCGTGCATCTAAGAGAAAGAGCAACAAGTGCAATTAATGGGTATTTGAGAAGTTTGAGTAAACATTTTCTGTACTTCCTAGAAATACAGAAAACGAATGTCTTAAGTGACTGATCAACAAATCCTTTTACAAGTCAATTTTTCCTTTCAATAAAATTGGAGAAATAATTGAGCTGACAGAGGATGAATCATGAAAAATAATTTGATAAGATATCATTACATAATTTTTGTCATTAAAAAATGGTAAGAAGTTTAAAAATATCAATGACACAAAAATCTCTCCAATCTCATCTATCTATTTATGTGAGAAAAGATTCTCAATGTTTACATCTAAAAAATGAAAAATTGGAATTATGCTAAATCTTGTCTCATTGCTAAAATAAAAATCTTACTTGATCTTTTAAAACTATTTTTTAAAAAAAACTTTGCCCATTTTATTAATAAAGTTCCAATAAATTTAACTTTTATATTTGTCAATATTTGTTATGAATTTGTTGTTCTGATTGATCTGTACTAATAAAAATAATAACAAAAATTAATCATGTAATTTTGGAACTTTTAATTTAAGGATCTAAGACTATAAGATGATCAATAGAAACATTCATGCATTTTACATTTTTAGAATTCTGTGAGATAAGTAAATGAAAATATAAATTAAAAGAGAAAAAGGAATGGTATAAAATTTCAACCAATAAAGAACCTATTTTTATACATTTAAATAGGCAATGGCAAGAATCAAATCATTAAGATTTATTAAGATTCTAAATGAATATACTTAGGAATGATTTAACCATTTAATTTTAAAATGTCTATATTTATAATATGCCAGAAATTATGTTATTTGATAAAAAATTGGGGGCCTATAGTTTTTCCAAAAGTCTTTCAAGTTTTGGAAAGCAAAGAAATTGGAGCTTTCTGCTGTGCTTTCCTGCCTTATTGTTTCTGAAATTAGAAGGTATGTCTTCCTGGCCTCACTTTCACATTTGCCCTTTGATCCACTAACCCCTTAGAAATTAGGTGTCTGAATAGCTGAGGTCTCCAAATCACTGACTGGTGAACGGTGCAAACAAAAAGGATACAAATTATTAGCTTTAGCATGAGTCTCATCAGGAGGTTCTTTCAAATAACAATCTCCTCTAATACTTCTGAAATACTGCTCTATGATTATAAAATTCATCATTACATTCTATTTACAGGTTTCTCATTTTTTAAGTCTAAAATACAAAGGTGTTTTGATTCTGTTGCAGATTTTCAGAAACAATCCCTTTTTTAAAAAAGTATCTCACAAATATGTTGTCAAGTTCGGAATGGCAAAAAAAAAAAAGGAATGGAGGAAGAAAATATGGGAGGAGATGAAATGGTATGATGATATCAGAGGAGAAGGTGGGCAACCTTCACATGGCATGGCTAAATTTTATCACTAATTCACAATAGGATTAAAACTTAAATTGTTTTTCAGCTGAGAATAAGCGTACCTATTGTTTAATAGAGTTCTTGACCCAATAACAATATCAGCCTGATTTCTCTCATGGTTTTCTTTCTGAAGCAAGAAATACCTAATAAAACAAAGGGCAGGGGAGTATTTCTTAAGGTCTAATGATGTTTATAAGACCTCCAACCTCTTTGTGGAACTCCATTTTCTTACCTGTGAAAGGATAAGCTTGCTCTAAACGAATGGTTTGACGAGGGGCAGGAAAGGGGACAAGGAGGGCAGATGAGAAGGGCCATGTCCCAAGGGACACATTTTTTTCAACAGAATAACCACACCTGGCAAGATCCTTCAGGTTCTGACTCAAGCTGCATTGCTACCCTAAACCCCTCTATTTACCCCTTGTTACCTAGAAAAGGATGAGGTGTGTGCCTAGGGGATGGGGGAGGAGAGAGTGATAAAAGATGTAAGTAGGGTCATATTTTCAACAGCTATGAAGCTCAAGAGCTACATTAATTTGTAGTTCTAAACTTCATGACTTTACAACTCTACCAGCTTTAAAAAAATTGTGAGGAATTTTAAAACATCTACTTGTTTCTCATCTTGATGCCTGTTAAAGGTCATTTGTAAGAAGGACTTCCAAAAGATGAAGTTGCCAAATAAGGTACCTTTTCTGAATCAAAGAAGCTCCCAGACAAAATGGGGCCCAACCTGGTAGTCAGCTGTCAGAGTAAAATTTAATTTAATAATAACAATAGACAAAGTATGTCAGACTAAGTGCTTGATTAAGAATCTGAATTTTTTTCAATAAAATGCCTTGATGTCAGCTAAAGCAGACAACCTCAAGTGGAGAAAGACTAGATAGACCATGCTAGAAATAAATTAGAAAACATCTTGCAGACGTTAGAAAAAAAATTCTTTTTTTATCCTTCCAGCTTGCCTTCCTCTATATGACTTTCAGAGGTTCTTGACTTAAAGAGGTTTTCCAGACATAATAATGGGTTGGTGATGACCTGGTGACTTCTTGTCATGGCTCTGAAGCTCATAGTCACTCTCACTTAGAAAACTACTATATCCTTTTGGATTATGCTTGATCTCTTTTATCTAATTAATTATATTTCAGGAACCAAGAGGTAATTACATTAAGTACTTGGAGGCATACCTTCAGGAATGTCACTATGGCTTTCTATTTTGTCTACTTTAAAGCAAACCAGCACTCTGGAACTTGGTTCAGATTAGCGGTTTTGTGCTTTCAGCTGGACACAATGCAATAGTTCTCCTCCAGGTTGTTAGAATAAGAAAGCAAGGACATAAAGGAATGTGGTTCAGTCTCTCTCTCCCTCCTTCCCTCTCTTTCCTCCCCTTTTCTCTATCCCACTCCCTTTCCTTTCTATTCCACTTTAGGCCTCGTTACTATAGTGACTTTAGGCCTCTAGGTTTCAGTTTGGAGCATAGTGACTATTGGGAAGTATTTACTTGTTTACTTGAGGGTCAAGTGGAATGAAAAGCAGGAAAAGACAGATTTTTCCAAGGACTGGCACTGGTAAAAGCAAAGAGAAATAATAAAGATATTCGAAGAGACTTTTTTCTTTGTCTCTCTTTTTAAAAAATGTTGTCAGTTGAGTAAGTGTTGAAGACTGTGCTTTAAACTGTTTAAAGACATAACTATCCTGAGATTTCTCCTTCACTTCCCTACTCTCATATGCCTCTGTGAGCATCTGTGCCACATGTGCAGGCCTCTTCCAAACAAAAGGAAGAAGGTCCAAAGAGGATGTGCTCTCTAAAAGGTTGTAAATGCATTTAAGAATTCTCTGAAAGCTCATGAGCCACCTGACTACCTAGACAAGGCCTCTTCTCACATTAATCACAATTTAAGTAAAAAGCATGTGGGGTAGAATAAAGACAAAAGGACAAGAATGGGAGGGAAGGGAAGGTGATAAATGATTAATGGAAATCTAGTGATTAATGAAACATAATATTTTTTAAATAATAAAGAGTTTATCCCTAGAGTGGAAAACAGGAAACAACAAAAATAAGAACCAAATTGCCAAAACAATAAAATAAAAAAGTAGAGAAAAGAAACATAGGACACAGAAATGCTCATTTCAGTATCAGCATTGTGGAAAAGACACAAGTACTTGGAAACTTAACACTTAAGAGCTATTTTGTTTAAACAAAAACAAATATATGTTGCCTGATTCCCTATAAAAGTTATTTACTGATAATGGGCCATTTATGGATAAGAGCAACAGCTATCCAGGTATAAGAAAGGAGACTTTGTGTCTGTTCAACACCTCTTTCTCTAAGAAATCTAAGTTACAGCATCGCCATGCAAGAGAACCCTCAGATGCATGGCTCTGTCACTAATGGAATGAGCATCTGGATTTTCATAGCAACCACGGAGTGTAAACTTGGCTCCCCAGAGGAGTACTCTATGTGTGAATTATCTATGTGGGTACACAACCTAAAGGCAAATTCATATGAGGCACAGAAGCAATATATAAACACGATCTATTCCAAAATTTTGTACACTGATGGAAATACAGAAACAAATCACAAATGGGTATAGATGTCCAGCTGTTTACATGAAGCTTACCTATACACATGCAAGGGCAACATATCACAAAACAACCCTACTGCAATACAGGCAAAGAGGACTGAAAATAACAATGTATGTGCATGTTAATTATTCTGAACGTTAGTTGAAAGAAAAGAGTTTAATCAGAAGTGGAGCTGATAAAAACAATTATGGACATTCTAAGAGAACTTCTTTACACATTCAAGAACTCATTAAGTCTATGGTATCAGAATCACGAGAAATAACCAATTGATATTGAAAAGAAACACCTGTCTTATGCAGAAGTGGCTGAAGAAAAAAGAATTGCTACAAAATATTGGAAAGGATGGTAACAAAGCAAATTTCAAAGCTGGGCAGTCTACAAAAAGGGAACAAGAAGATGTGAGAACAACAGGACTTGAGTTCTTAGATAGATTAGAAATAACAATAAAAATAACAGTAATTAGCTATTGAACATTTGTGCCAGGCAGTATATATGCATTATCTAATTTAATTTTCATAACAATCCTTTAGGTAAGTGTTTTTTATCATCTTCATGTTACAGACCGTGAAACTGAGGCTGAGAAAATTTTCCCAAAGTCACCCAGCTAATAAGTAATGGTAACAGAGGTTAAATAAAATCCTGTCTGACACCAGAAGAGGCCCTAATCAATATAGCAATAGGACACATGAGGCTAATCATGAAAAAAAAAAAGAGAGAGAGAGAGAGAATTTGGAAAATTCTCTCCCAATTTAGAAAAGGCGCAGGAGAATACTAGAACTTTTATTTGTGAGCAAATGGCAAACCAACTTGATGTTAAGGAATTGAAATGCCATGTACATTTACCACTTACATTGCTTTGAAAGAGAAGTAAATGTTCGATTCTTAGTTTCTCTAAATAGTTATTTAATTCTTATTTTCCTAAGTTTAACCACAGAGGATAGTTGACTGTGAAACAAATCACTTCAAAGGCCAGCAAGATTTTTTGTCCAGTCAAGTATCCATAAGGAATAATCCATCAATTTGATGTGTCATTCCAACAATGAAAATTCAAAGCAAACACTTTTAAGGCTACTGGAATAAGGTTAAATGGAATCCTGCCATTAATTCTTCCCCTTGCTAGGAAACCAAAATAGTAAAAAATAAATAAATAAATTATAAATCACAGTGTGTCTAATTTAATCACCCATCTGTACTTTTCCTTCTCTCACACCTGGAACAAATGCATACTCTCATTTAAACTCAGTTGTGACCACTGCCATTGTCTCCCAGGTCCTCATTCTCTTTCAATGTATCCATCTTTAGTAAAACACAAATAGTTCTGCTCAATTGCACAGCTGATAAACCTTAAAGATAATAAACTGGACAGAGTAGCACAGAGATTCTAAATTAGACAGACTAGCAGTCATCCTCATAGTAAATGGAACAAATAAAGCATGAAAAATTAAATTAAATGACAATTTCTGATTTCAAGTTTGGTTTTCCTGTTTTTACATAGTAGAAAAATTAGACTGTAGAAAAATTGGCCTTCCTTAGAGGGAATTTCCCCTAAGAAACCTACATGCTTATTTTTTAATCTATAATAATATCTAACATATTAGCTACAATACACCCATGTCTATCTCATAATTAACTATATGTATGTACTGTCTATATATTATGCAACATGTTAGAAGATATATTGGAGATTAGTTCATATAGTCAAGATCGGTTATAAAGAAATTTTATTTATTAGTTGGCTTTAAAACCATTTTGGCAAGTCCCTATTATAAAATGGTTCAATTGTGAATTGGTTTTTGTTGTTGTTGTTGTTATTGCTGTTTTTAATTCCTTTAAATCTTATAAGGTACCATTCTGTGGCTGGTAGGGGTATGACAGAGAGGTGAGAGGAAAGAATGAGCAAGCCAATGGAACATTTTGAAATAAGATCAGTCAGTAAGTATATTTTGAGTCTCTTCAACATATTGACTGGGAAGTTTAATAGATTACTGTATGTAAAACAGAAACTGCTGTTTTAGCAGCATCTAATGAGATTCCAAAAGTTTAGTGACTTGTAGGTTCTTTCACACTCATACTCTGTGCAGTGTGATGCTATGCGACACATTTAACTCTCTTTATAGCTTGGTGTTTTGATGCAAAAAGAGATTCTTTTCTCTATAGCTTTAAACATTATCCAGGAACTGGCTCCAATGAATCTCTTTCAGAACTATCTGAGAAAAGCTGTCATTTCTTGTTCTATTCAAGTCAGACTACCTGGTCTCTAGGCACCAGAGTAAAGGAAATGTCTAAGATAATATCTTCATTTATTCATATAATTTCATTTTGGACAGTATTATAACAGCCAATCATAAATTGGGAAAATAAAATAGGATAATATTACATATTTTATACAATAAAATTTATGATGCAAACAGAATAGAAGAGATACTGCTACACATGAGGGTTATATACTTGTCATTTATAAGCATCTTTGAACATGACCTATACAAAGTAAGTCTTATAAATCAGTTTCTAAGGAAGAAAAAGGAAGGAGAAGGCTAAATTCTAAAGAACTCACTTTTATAAAAATATATAATACTAAGTACTTTTATATGTAATTCAACCCTGATCTCCTTAGAAGAAAACCTAATCAAACATTAGAGAAGTAAACTCTAAATACTTTCTTCTACTCAACACTAGAAAACAGATGCAATTAGGTCTTAGAAGAGGCCCAGCTAAGACTTCTACTAAGCTTTAAATTTTCTGGTAAGGCTAAGTTTCATCTGGAGGAAAGAACTATCTAGTTTTTCTTTGTCCTTTAAAAGACAAAAAAAAAAAAACAACCTGTAATTATTGGTTTATGGTTATATATGTGGAACAAAGTATGGATAAAGAAACAGATAAAGAAACTAGCTATGATTAAATATATAAAGCTGAAACATTCTAACAATGCCAACTGAATATATACCATAACAGAACTAATTTAAATCAAGCTATCAAATTATTTCAAAAGAAAACAAATTTTATGATTTTTAAAACTTATCTTTAAAATGAAGTATGATTTATACTTACTGCTATTTATAATATGCTATAAAATATAGTAGATATCACTTCTATTAATAGTCACTACAGTTTCTCAAGAAACCATCTTTACAGAGTAACTCTGGTTACTGTACAAGAGACAGCTTTTCTTGTTTGAGCCCTAACCATTCTGTATGCCACTACTTTCAAGATAGTGTTTATAAACGCTGTAAAGATTACATTTTACACATCATCTTGCCTACATTTAGCAACTTTCAATATAAAATATCCCTTCTTCACCTTCTTTCCACCCTCTCTGTCTCAGACGTTATTTTTCTATCTCTATATAACTTGGTACCTTAAACAGAAAAATAACCAATAAATACTTACATGCAAAATCTGAAAACGTTTCTTTTAGAGTAATATGACTTATTAGAGATCTGAAGATCAAGACAGGAATAAAGATTTATTAGGCCAAACCACATAGGACTTGTATATCATGAGCTTCAGGACAGAACTTTTCAATGGTTTCACTGGTCACATAACTGAATGTAAAAGGGGAAACGTTTCACTGACTGTGGTCAAATATGATTGTTGCCACAGTAGATTAATGGCCCAGAAGTACCCTTAGTTAGGTCACTGACCAAATGTCACTCTATATAATTTTGTTCTTCATGGGCAATGTCTCCAAAGGACTAGATGTGTGAAAATCTATCCTGATCCCAGGTATAGATTTTGGTTTGCTTCCTCATTCTGAATAGATAAGCTCTTCTGACATAAAAATCTTATCGTTCTTCCTTATCAAAAAAGTACTAACAAACAGAACTCAAAATGAATTAATTCAGATTTACATACCATTTACATACCTCTCCTACTTGCCATCTACCAAAGGACAGAGATAAGTAAGAAATGAAAGTTAACCTCAAATTACTCACATGGTACTAATTAATATATCTGGTGACTATCTTCTGTGGGAAAAGACTGCAGTGAATAGAAAAATATGTGGTGATTATATGTAGCTTCTGTTTTATAGTTCCAGCCCCTAAGTTTTACTTTCCAAATAGCCAAGGGCTGCAGCTCTCAAAAGAATTACCCTTTCCAAACCTAGGCAATAACAATGAGAAGATGGAACTGTTTAATAAATAAAAGTATACATTCTTTTTTACTATACTAAATATTATTTATATTTTTTATATTAACATACACCAAATTTTGATATATATTCTAAAAAGTTAAAATTTTGGTTACCTGTGGGTGATGAAATCAGAAGTAATTTTTATTTTTATGCCTATATTTTTACACATTTTCTGTTGTTTACAAAAAAGCATGAAATTATTTTCTACCCAAAGAAAAAAAGGGACATTCTCCCACTACCACATTTACCTCAAGAAGAGTGAAGGAGAAAAGAGAATTATGATAAAAGAGCCTACTTCTCACTCTTCATCTATCATTTTCCTCTTCCTCTTACATCTGCTTTCCTCAGCAGAAGCCATGAGTATTTCTGGGTTATGGGTCTGAGTCCCACCTCCAGCAATGACCAATATGTCTCTGATTCTCTTAAGCCTTGGCCTTCCCTTCTACACAATGAGGGTAATGACAGTATTTATCTTCTAAGAAGCCCATGCAGAATAATGCAAGTACAGCTCTTAGCACAGGACCGGGCTCAAAAAGAGGACCCAACAACATTAGATGTACTTTTTTTCACCTGTCTTTCCTGATCTGGGAACTCTTAGGACTTATAAAACACTTTATAATTCACGATATACTTTATCAAACAGTAATTTAACCTATAAACCGAAAGTGAAAGGCAGAGCTGGAATTCAAGCCTCATCCTCCCCACTGAACTCTTGGGTTTCCCTCATGACGCTCACTTGTTTACATCTGAGTCAAACATCTGAATCAAACACTGCAGGGAAACTTGCAGCCTTTCTACCAGTAAACTGAGACCTTGTCCAATGAGAACTACACAATTTGGATACCTCATTTACATAAAACTGACATAATTGGAAACGTGGGCAGAAATTTTCACTATAAAATGCAGCCTCCCCTTTGTCTCAGAACACAATTTAAGTTGATACCTGAATCTGTGTCTCCTGAGATGCATCTCCTTTTGCTCAAATACATGCTTTTTATTCTTTATTACAGTCTAAGATTAATTTTGGTTTACAATGGTACCAAGGTCAGTTGCCTCAAAGCAAACAAGAGAAAGGAGGAAAGTTCCAGGGAGAAGAAGAAATCTGGTCAATATGGCCTAATTGTTAGAAGGAAGGATTCTAGAATCAGACAACCTTTGCCCAAACCCAGGCTCCCCCATTCACTATGTGAACTTGGGCAAATTATCTGGCCCCCTGTTTCTTTATCTGTAAAAGTTGGATAGTGACTCCTCACTCAGAACATTCTACTGAGATTCAAATGAGACAACATACATAAATTGCTTAGCACAGTACCTGGTACACAAATATGGTCAACAAATGTTACCTATAACTGTGATTATTGTTGTTAGTCTTGAGAGTTGAAAAGATTGCCTCTAGGTGGTGGTGGAAGGGAGGAGGGGAGTCAGGAATTAGGTAGATAAAAGAAAATAAGCAAAAAACACTGAGGTCATGTTGGGGGCCATTTAGTATCCCTGAGGTACCAGAACATTCATGCAGGTTCAAGCCAGACACAGCCACAGCAGTTAAGGCTGGAAGACTAGGTCAAGGCTCTGCCAGAAGAGTTCACCCATCCCTTATCCTCGTCCCTCATCCTCTTCCAGGAAAAAAAAAAAAAAAAAGTCAAGTTTTCAAGATAATTTAATCCTTTTTCTCCTGACAAGTACTGTAATTATGCCTCTGATATATTTGTAAAGACCTTATAAGAGAATGATAAACAGGCAATATCACATATATACATCAGTACCTTAATTGCTGTTAAATGCTAACAACACCTAAAATTGATCTGCACTAGGATTTACCACTCTGACAAAAGACCCACCTGGAAAAAAATACATGCTAATTAAGAAGAACGACCACGGAATCATGGCAATGTAAGGCGTATATGAACAAAATTTAAACTCTTCCCTGAGAAAATAACTGGGTGATATTTATTCTGTAGATGAACAATGTCATTATAGCAATGGAAAAGATTGATGAGATTTCTTTTTTTTTTTTTTTTTAACTTATGGGAGTTTGAGTTAACCAGCTAGCTCAGATAACAGGATGCAGAACTGAGTTGTCCTGAGCAAGTCCAGCACCACTTGAAAATTGTTTGCAAAGGGTAACTAGCATACATCTTCAATGACCTGGAAAAACAGATTACAAGTCAAGCGAGTGCATTAGGCAGGTACAAACTGGCACAGAAGTGACCAGATTGAAGAAAAATTTTCTAAATTAACCACAAACCAATTCAACTAAATTAGAGAAAAAAGGGACAAGGAGAATCATATTCTTATCACAAATAAGGAAACAAATTGTTCTCTTTTTATAATCTTTTGGGCCTATTAGCTGTTAGTTGGGTCTAACAGGTAATTTTTAGTAATCAATCTTGTGTAGAAAATGAAGAACCACCCGGCCTATCTTAGTAAACGTACAAATTAAAAGCAAAGCAGTATTACTCTTTTAGAATCTTACCACTTAAAGTATAAAAGTATATCACCTGGGATCTTGTTATATATACAAAATCTTGGGCTCCACCCTAGATCACTTGAATCAGAATCTGAATTTTTACAACATACCCCAGAAATCCAGATGATTCCTTTGCAATTTAAGTTTAAGAGGCATTGATTTAGATCTAGACATTCATTAATTCTATAAACTTTTAAAATCTATACTGTCTAATATGATAGATAGCCACTTGTTCCATGTAGCTGTTCAAATTTCAATTAATTATAATTAAATCAAATTAAAATTCAGAGGTTCATTTGCACTAACCACATTTTAAGCGGTTACTTAGTACATGGGGCTAGTGTCTACCATATACACATCCATCATTACAGAAACTTCTATTGAATAGAGCTGATTTAGTCACTTGAGATATATCACTGAAGAAAGACAACTAACATCCTTAGACTCACAAAGCTTGGATTCTATTGGCAGAGAGGCAGATAATAAAGAATAAACAAAGAACATGATTAAATTTAAGAGTATATTAGACAGTAAAATGCTAAAGACAAAATTAGAAATGCAGTCTTGTAAGGGTCAGGAAGGTGTAGGGGCAGTTGAAATTTTGAATAAGGTGAGTCTAGTGGGCTTTATTGAAAAGGTTATATTAAAATAGAGGTAGACTATTAGACAATAGGAAGAGTATTCCAGACAAAAAGAAAAGCTTATGCAAAGGCCCCATGGCAGAAATATCTGAGGAACAGCAAGGGAAGCCATGTGTCTGGAAGAGAGTGAGAAGTGAGAGCAAATAAAAGGGCAGCAGAGAAGATAGGTAAGGAACCAGGATAGGGAGAAGGGCCTGTTTGTCCAGGAATAACAGGCTTTTACTTGGAGTGAAGTGAGGAGCCCCTGCAAGATTTTGAGCAGATGAGTGACATGCCTCAAAACCATCTCAAAGTTGTTCTAATTCAGCAGAAGAGGAATAAAACAAAGTTACTTAATTCTAGATCATATTTAGGTATAGAAAGATACTATCTGCACTGACAAATTGATTCTGTTTACAAGTTTTGGTAACCAACAGAAGCTTGTTAATGATACACAAACAGAAGTCATTAAAACTTATCACTGTAAAATTCAGACACCTTTTCAGAATCTCCATTAATATTCAGTTGCAAGGTCTTTCAGGTTCCCACCCAGAACCTGGAGCCACACTGGTTACAAACACTCTCAGCAAATCCTGAGGACTACAAATCAAACGCATCACTCAACAGCCTGCAAGCTGGAGCTCCACCAACATGTCTCATCTTCAAAACTTGTTGATCATTTTGTAACTTTTTTATATTTCTTGAAAACATTAAAATCTGTTCAATGGTTCCAAACATTTTTTTAACCTAACCCCATCCCAGATAAGTGCCAAAGCTTTGGAAATCAAGGTGTGGGGTTTTAAGTTGGTTTTTCCAGAGTTCCCAAAAACAATGGCACATTCTACCCACAACTGAGAATGCTGCTATCTTACAGGGAATACAACCATAGTTTTAAGAACTAGAAGTCCCTGTAGCCTGTCTACAAAATGCCATCATCAGCCTTAAAGCCTATGTTTACTACATGAAAGTTATATTGAAGAGACAGCCCTAATATGACTGAGAGGCACCACATGCAATTTATTTCCTGGGGACCACAACCAACCACAGTCTAGCCAGAGTTCTGTCAGAAAAATAGAGTAAGGTCACCTTCAGTAAATTAAATCAAATAAACAATAAATCAAGGCATGCCAGGCCATTGAGAACTAACTGCTCAATTGTCATGGCAAGAGAGTGAATCAAGAAACATCATTTTTATGCGTATAACATTTTAAGCTACAGAACATAAGAGGAGATTTTAGCAACCAAATCTTTACCAACTGGAGATATAGGAGTCCAGAACTGAAGTTGCTTTATTATTTCACTCATTTATTCATTAAATAGATATACGTTGAAGCCCTCCAACAGGCAAGGACTATGTTAACTGCTGAAAATATAGATGTTCGCATACTACAGAACCTTGTCCACATGAAGGTTATGGTTTCCATTTTAAACTGTCTAATGGCTTCCTCTCAGAGCCAGGAATTTTTTAACATAAAGAGACCTGAAGAAATGGGAAGGATTAGGAGACCACTTTAGAGAAACAGGAACAGGAGACATGCTGCAGAATGTGAATCTTCACAGGTATACGATAACTTTTATATTCTCCACTCTGAGGCCAGACCACTTAAGAGTCTCTGCTGCGCCCCAAGATTTGAAGCACCTCCTCCTCCAGTTCACTCCTTTTCTGGTCCAGCACAACTAGAAAGAGCAAAGAAAAACCATTTCTGGAGGCTGGATACATTAAGACACTAGAAGTGAGCAAAGGGGCTAACTGGCCTAAGGAATTAACTGCGGAGGAGGGAAGATCTCTGTTGAAGACAGGGCGAAAAGGGACAGCCTAGAATAGAGGTCAGAAAACCACAGCCTGCAAGCCAAATGTAGCCCACCACCTATTTTCACAAACAGAGTTTTCTCAGAACACTGCCACACTTCCTTGTTTACATATTGCCTATGGCTGCTTTTGATACAAAAGTAGGGTTGGGTAGTTGCTACAGAGTTTGCATGGCCTATAAAGCCAAAAATATTTATTCTCAGTCCTTTACAGTAAAAGTATGCCTATCCCTAGTCTAAAACTGTACTGTCTAATGCAGTGGCCAGCAGTCACGTGAAATGCATCTAGTCCAAATTGAGATATTCTGTAAGTGAAAAATACAAAATTACAAAATACCAAATTTCAAAGACTTAGTGTGAAAAAACTAGTGAAATATTTCATCAGTAGTTTCTATATTTGATTACTGGGTGAAAAAGCAATATTTTGGTATATTAGGCTAAATAAAATAAAATATTAAAATTCATTTCATCTGTTTCCTTTTACTCTTTTTAGCATAGCTCCTAGAAAAATTACAATAGAGCTCACATTATAATTGTATGGGGTAGCCAGGTATAGAAGGTAAGCTTCCAGCATATATACAGAATGTGGAGACAAGCTAAGTAGTAAAACTCTTATTTCTACTCTATCTGCCACTTTATCTTTGTTTTCCATACACCAGCCTCATATCTTTTGATAATTACCCCAAATTTATAAACTCACAAACCTGATATTTTTGCAGATCACTATTGATGAATTTCATCAGAAGAAAATATGTATACTTCAGAACTTCACACTAACAAGGGTTAGTGTCCAGGCTATGCAGTGAGCTATATTTTCTGCCCCATTCTTTCTGCTAGAGCAGGGCTCTAAGCAAACTCCACAAGGGAGGTACTCTTTGAAGGTTCATATTCCACATTAAAAATTCATGTATATCCATTGATTTTCAACTCCATTTAATGGGAAGAAAATAGTTCCTTCAACAAATGGTACTATGATAATTGGATAACTTACAAGCAGAAAATGAGGTTACATCCCTATCTCATACCATATACAAAAATTAATTTTAAATGAATCAATAATCAAAAAATGATGGCTAAAACCATACAACTCTTTGAAGAAGATATAGGGGTAAATTATGACCCTTGAATTTGGTAAATTATGACCCTTGAATTTTATATATGACATCAACAGCATAACCAACAAAAAATATATATATATATAAATTATTAGACTTTATCAAAATTAAAAATTGTTGTGCATCAAAGGACATTAACAAAAAGTGAAAAGACGAGCTATGAAGAAAGCAGACATATTTACAATTCCTAATCTGATAGGCTTCTAGTATGCAGAGTATATAAAGATCTCTTACAACTCAACAATTACACACACACAAAAAAAAATTTTAATGTTCAAAGTACTTGAACAGACATTTCTGAGAGAAGATATACAAATGACCAACAAACTAATGGAAAAATGCTCTACATCATTAGTCATTAGGAAAATGACTTGGAGAAACTGGAACTCTCACGCTTTGCTGGTGGGAATATAAAACAGTTTAACCACTGTGGAACATGGTTTGCTGGTTTCTCAAAAAGTTAAAACACAGAATTACCATATGACTCAGAAATTCCACTCCTAGATATATACCCAAGAGAATCGAAAGCAGGGACTCAAACGGATATGTGTACACGCATGTTCACAGCAGTACTATTCACATAGCCAAAAGCAGAAATGGCCTAAATGTCTATCGACAGATAAGGGTAAACACAGATTCTGATATATATACATGTTGTAATTGTTTAGCCCTAAAAAGGAAGGAAGTATTAATATATGCTATGACATGGATGAAACTTGAAAACATCATGCTTAGTGAAAGAAGCCAGGCAAATAAAGTCACACATTATATTATTTCATTTATATAAAATATCCAGAATAGGTAATTCCATAGATACAGACCTGATAACTGACTGGGATCAGAGGAGGCAAGTGAAATGAGCAGAAAATTATTAATAGGGTATGGGTTTTTTTATTCTTTTTGGAATGATGAAAATGTTTTAGAACTAGATAGAGGTGGTGGTTGCACAGCATTGTCAATGTACTAAATGCTACTGAGTTATTCCCTTTAACAGGGTTAATTTTATGTTGCACGAATTTCACCTCAATACATTTTTTTAAAACTGCATTTGTTTGCATTCTATACATAATTGTAACTTTTAAAATTTAAAATACACTCTTCGTTATTTAACCATTTCTATTCATTACCTTCTCACCAAAATTGATGAATGGATGGATGGATGGATGGATGGATGGATGGATGGATGGATGGATGGATGGATGGATGGATGGATGGACAGACGGACGAATGGATGGACGGACGGACAGACAGACAGATGATAGATAGATAATAGTAAAATTGACATTAAGACTTTATAAGCTACTCAAAATCTACCCTATATATAGTACTTTTCTGGTCAACTTAGAATCAGTTTTTGTCGCTTGCAATCACATAACTATAATTGATACTCTACCTTAGTATGTCAGTCAGGAAACCTGAGCTCTAATTCTAGGTCTGCAAATAATCAGCTGTAATACCAGCACAAATTACTTAAAACTAGCTGCCCTTCAGTTTCCTCATGTGCAAATTGAAGAGATTAGACTAAATTATTCCTAAAAGTTTAAAATTCTATGAATGACATAATGACATAAAGTAGCTAACATATTTTTTTCTCCATATTATCCAAGAAGAAGTCAGTGTCAAACAATGATGGTTTGATATTTTCCCAGTAACAATTAAATATGCATGTAGGTTCTGCTTTTGCTCCAGGTAGTTTCTATACCTCACTCCTTGGCTTCTCCAAAATGTTTAACGTATACCTTTAAATAAAGGAAATTTCTCTAAGGACTTCAGTGTGATTTTGAATCTCATTACTATGGAAAGGCAAATCAAATGAAATGTTAAGAGACAATGCTCAAAGGTTTTGCATCTAAGTTTCACAAGTAAATGTTTGAATTGTGGTAAAGGGACTCTAAAGGCACGTTAAAAGTTCTTGTGATTCAAGGGGCTGGGCAATAATTTGCCTGAAGAAAGCCTTCTGCCTTGACTAGGCCAGTTTGTGCAATCGCATTTCCTTTCTAAGAACAACAATAATGGTGTCCATCTGTTGTCTTACAGAGTTATGTTTTAAATTATTCAGAATAACAAAAAAAAAGACCAAAAAATTTTAATTTGTATTTATCCAAATGCTACAAAATCATTATGTCAGAGAAGTTTGAGAAGTTTGTTTGGTCAATCTAGGCTCTAATATACTCAAGTTATTGCTTTTAACCTGTAAGTTCAATAAATCACACCGGTCATGGAGGAGGCATCAGCTAAAAGTAAGAACACACATCAATTATTTGAGAGTTTTGGGGTATCTCACTGGCTTACCATTTATAAAATCATTTTCTTAGTTCTATCTCAAGAACCATCCTGCTTTTTTTATATACAAAACTTTGGCCACCCAGGAAAGTGCTGTGAGACTGGGGTAGTAATAGCTTGGATTTGATGTCAGAGCACTTAGATTCTAGTTGAAGATTCAATGCATGAAAGTTCCTTGGTCTCACTATGCCTTGGTTTCCTCATCTGTAAAGAAGGGAAAATTATAATGCTTCCCAAAACCTGGCACATATACTACTGGGAGTATAACGATGATATGAGATTACATATGAGTGGTTTTCTTTTTGTTTTAATCATCATATGTTTAATTCCAAGCACATTTATTTTGTGTATATATATATGTATATATATACATATGTGTATGTATATATGTACATATGTATGTATATATGTATATATGTATATGTGTGTGTGTGTATGTGTGTGTGTAAAACTAGCACATCAAGATAACCTTTACAGCCTCTCTAAAATTTGTGAGAAATTTTTGACTGTGGGCTACTGCGACGCTTAGAAGAGAATATTATTACCAAATTGAAGATTCTTCCAAAAGGTAGGCCATTCTTCAGAGACCAAGTGGCATTACTCATGGAACAAGAAAGGAGTATCAGAATGAAACAAGTTGCTGTGGGTTAGAGTCTGTGAACAATACTTTAGGTTTTCCTGGATGGGAAAAAATATTTGCAAACTTCAAAGGGGTACACTGGAACCTCACTCTCCCCTTTGACTGTCCATATTAAGCCTTCTTTTGATGGTAGTACTTCATCTAGATTTATATAAAATATCAGTGTAAGGTCATAAAAGTATGATGGAATAGAAAAGGCTGTTTTCTGCTTTAGATTAAAACCATCTCAAAAGAAATAAAATGTGAAAGTTAGATTATTGTGTATGGCCTAAAATGTTTGCTGAGTCACAATAAAAACATGCAGCAACTCACAAAACTCAGAGGCACATAATTTTACCAGTGTCTACCATAACCCATACCTAAATCAAGTTTCACAGAGCCAGAGAATTTCTTAGCCCGTTTTGTTTTTTTAAATGCTGAACTAAAAGTACTCTTGAAATCAGTAGGGTCTGTGAAAACCTTATTTTGCACAGAGATCAATTTAGAAAAAAATGTATAAATTTATAGACCACCAATTTATGTGTCCATCCAAAATGACAATAGCTTTGTTAAGTCCCATTGGAAAAGAGACATTCTTAACAAGTTAGACTATCCACTTTGTTAAAAATCAATGAGAAAATGGTCACTGCTTTTTTCTGACACCGTAATATTTATATTTTGGTATGTTTGAGATGAAGCAACACAGTTTTCTAATTGTTAATCCTGCACTAGATTAAGGGGCTTACATAGAATTAAGTAGGCTGTACATGGCCCAAGGGCCAGGGGTTGTAGAGATGTGTGTGGTACTTGTTGCATCTATTAAATATTTATACATGAAACATGGATATCTGCTGTCAAACAGACTGTTTCACAACAGTCATCTCTATTCAGCCATCTTCCCTCAAATCAGATGGTGACATAATAAGAGCTACTTATACTTGATTACCCCTAGAAGAAAAGTCTTTGTTTCTCCAAAGAGCCCATTATCAGCTGTAGCCTGGCCCAAACTAGTAACCCAGCAGGGACAGAGCACACACATAAATCAGTGGTATAATGCAGAGAGAGCTCTTTCCTGCCTTCCCTTCTCCTCTGGGGGTATTTCCTTCTATCCCTGAGTGCAATCTGGACATTGGAGGTCAGAAGTTAGTTTAGAATTTAATAAAACAAGGTTCAATATCCTTAAATTAAAACTGAAGGGACTATCCAGAATCTTCACCTCCCAAGAGATAAACATCAAGTCTGTACAGTCACCATTCCTCTTGGGGCTCCACTTATCTATCAACTAATAATACTGTTGAACCTGCTTCTACCTCTGTGATCATGAATATTAATCATCTTGTTTATTCTTAATATAATTCCTAGTTTTTTAGACATTTAACAAACTCAAATTATGGGTATCTACCCTAGCCTCCTTACAAAAATAGAAACACCCATCTACTACTTATAGATAGGTATGATTCCATAATAAAAAAAGAAAAGAGAAGAAAAAGAAACTACTCAATTAAATGGTCATTCATCACTTATTTCCTTCAGTGCCCTTGTTTGGGAAGTATTCTTTTTTTAGGCCAGTAAAATTCACTTAGCACAATACCTTAAAGATATAACAAAGATAATTATGATGATGATGACAAAAGTGAAAATTTCAGAATTATTTGTGGATCTTGAATGTATAGTGTAATGTAAGAGAAATTGAAAGCTATTCACCAAAAATTCATATATTCTTCTTTCCAGACATTTATTCTCATTGACCAGATCTGCTTATGGGCCCAAATGACTGATTTCTAGCTGATGGAACATGCATCAGTTCTGGGTTAAGGCTTTCAAGAAATGGGTGTAACTTCTAGCCCTTTCCTCCCCTTCCATTGACTAGATGTGGATAGCATCATGAACCTCAAGGAAGGCAGAAACACAAGACAGAAGAAACCTGGATTCCTGAGTCATCTCAATAGGAAAACTCCTTCACTGGGAGCACCAATATCACACTATAATGTGAGCAAAAAATAAACTCCCATTTTAAGTGACATTAGGTTGAAGTTTATGTGCTAAAGCAGCTGGTGTCACTCTAATTAATCAATATAGTAAGTTAATGATTAGAAGCACATGTTCTACCTGGGACATCTTGTGGTATAAAGATAGATGTTAAAGACTAAGGGGATTGAAACTTAAATATTCAAAGATGAAGGCATAAGAAATATAGGGGGAAGGAGATGAGTTGCAGTATGAGAAGAACTAAAACTGTTCATGAGCTGCTCACTTTTGAAGCAGGATATGGGTACATGGGGATTAATGACACTATTCTGTCTAGTCTTGTATACATTTGACATTTTGTATAATAGTAATTTAAACAATTAAAAATAAAACAATATGAAAGACACTTGAAAACAAAGAAGGGATATTTGAAGGAGTCCATACTGGCCTCAGATAGGAAAATTTGAGCATCAAAAAAATTAATGATTGAAATGAATTGAAACATATAAAATATATTTTTTAAAAGTTCTAAGATAATTAAAAAAACACATTAAATACTAATTAAAGGTTACTAGGCATTTACTCATTAATCTGAAAATTGAAATATCGTAGAAAAACAAGTACTGTCCTGCCAGTATAAACTGTTCTTCTGGGTAGCCAAGTGATTGATGAGAAAACATTCTTTACAGAAGAATTACATGTAATAAATGCAGAGAGAATGACAGAATTAGAAAACTGCCATTTGCAACCCCTAATGAAATAAAGGCCCATATCCAGATATAGGCAACTATCATCAATGAACACTAAGATCAGGTGAAAGCACAATGAGGAACTTAGTAACAAAAGAACAAGCTGACAACACCTGAACTTACTGATTAATCTTGGCTTCAAAAAAGAAGGATAATCCATCATGACATGCTTCATGCTGTGATACAAAAGGACATACCGGGCACCACTTATGAAGTATTCTTGCCTAAAAACAATTTACACAATCTAATCAAGGCTCGACTAAATACTGAGCTATTGAGGGATAAATTAAACACTACCGCAAGGACACAAACAGCCAAGTTCATAATACAGAACAAATAACCCAGTTTCTCCCCCAAATCAGGGCATTGAAGGGAGGAATTAAGAAAACTGTTATAGAATAAAGGAAATTTAAGTAACACAACAACTTAATACTGTGTGTGGGTCCCATTTGGATTCTGACTTAAGAACAAAACCAACTACAAAAGGACATAAAGGAATTATTGCTAATTTTATTAAGTGTGATGATGGCATGGTATTTAAGTAAAGGGGAGTGGGGATGTCCTTAGAGACACACACTGAAGAATTTTTAGGTGAAATAATGTGATATCCAGGACATGTTTTAAAATACTTAAGGAAAAACAAACAAACAAAAATTTAAAAATGGAATAGATAAAGTAAGACTGGTAAAATGTTGATAGCTATTAAAGCTGGGTAATGAATACTTGGGAGTTTATTATGCTATTCATTCTACTTTGGCGTATATTTGAAATTATCTCTAATAAAATTTTTAAGGCACAAACTCGAAGTCAGACACCATTGGTTGACCAGCTCTTCCATTTCCAGCGGTAGAAAATTGGGAGAATCACCACAGCCTGCACATTGCCATCCTCTGTGTCAGCTAGTGGACAGCAGTCTAAGACTGCTCCAGTATTATTTCTGGGCTTTTCTTCCAAGCCACCAAAATCCATTCTGTGAGTTTTGATTCTTTCAATTTTCACATATGTGCAGGCAAAAAATTATGTACCAATGGCTACCTACCCATAATAATTATAAGTGAGCATCATTTATGAGATATATCCCAATTTCAGAGGTTAAAAATATGAAAAATATGCATTTAAAAGTCTATTATGAGACTCTAGAGAGGTTATGATAGTAAAAATGTTAAATACGATATGATCTAAATATCTACAAGGTATATCCTACTTTATTAATAAAAGTATTTCCTTTATGCCCTATAATTCCTGGGTCATTTTTAGCTTTCACATCTGACTGGCTTAAGTACCTCCATTTTTATACAAGCTACAGCAGCTTTCTCTGAGTTGGCAAATGACAGGCCCTCAAAAGGATATTTGTTGCACAAATAATAAACATGCAAATGTTAAACCAGAAAAGAAATACAGCACAGGCAAAAAGGAGGAGGGTGATGGAGGCTAAATCTCTTCTGTACAAAGTTGTGGAAGTTAATTTGAGAAAATCTGTCAACTAGTTGTGTATGACCATTTTTTCTAAGTCCAGTCAAAATTCTTAAGGCAGAATAAAAGTTATACTCTCTAATGACATCTAAGAATGCAAATCAGCTCTATGGAGATGCTATCTATACACAAGTTCTAGTCATTTCCATATACTATCAGAAGATACGAGACCGAGAAAACTAATTAGGATATGATCTTTGAGAAAAGACTTTTGTTGGAACCTAAATACAAAGTTTTCCATGTCCTGAGAGAACTTTATAAATATATGACCTAAGTAAGGGCATTATTATATTTTGTTTCCTACAATCCTTCAGATAAAGATACAAGGCATACATAAGTTTTACTTAATAACAAGTCATGCTAAACATTTATTGAGTTTTATTACACACTAAAGTTCTTTCCAGGGCTGTGTAATTTAGCTGAATCGTGCCTTGTATCCTTCCTTATAACATCTATCCTAACCACAACCCTGCAAAGTAAGTACAATACCATCTTACCCACATTTTCAGGATAACTGGCCCAAGTCAAATAGCCAGTAAACAGTATATCCAGCACTCACACCCAAGGGCTATGCTTGGGCTCCTGCTTTTAACCTAAACTCAGAAAACTGTAATGAAGGGTTGGGGGAGGGGAAGCAATTTACCACAGCTAAATACTTTTACAAAAAACACAAAAAATAATTACTAAAAATAAAATAAAAATATACGCCATCATATTAAAACCTCAAATTTGTTGTTATTAGATTCAACAGACAAATTTACTCTCAGTTGCACATGAGTTTCTAAATCCTTACTCTCAATTTCTATGAATGTTTAGTTGCACACTGCCTGCCACTAGACAAGGACCACCCTTTGGGCAGTGCTACACTATACTGTCATATCCTGTACTTAGAACAAACACTGTTTATAATAAGGTTCCAAAATTCCTCCATCCATTGAAGTTGATAGATACCAGTTAATCTATTATTTTTAAATAGATTGTTTTATATGTGATTATTAGCTTTTTTCCTATCTAAATTATTTGTCCAGACACCAGATATAGGTTGCAAAGTAAACAAAAATAGAGAATTTTTCAAATTTTATGCTATTTTGTAATACAAATGCAATGGTACTTTGAAAATGGTTAAGGGAAAATGAGAAAATAAGAAATATATTTTCTTGCCAAGGAAACACTGAATAATAGTGAAACAGACAGAGAAAAGAGGATCAGAAGTACCAAGGGCCTCCCTCCCACCCTTTACAGAGAAAGGCTTTTTCAAATCCATCCTGAGAAGCAAGTGGCTACCAGGAAAATAAAAAATAAGTACTTAAAAGATCTCGAATACAAGGTGACACATAGGATTCTTCAACTTGCCATGACTCTTGAGAAGTTCTCAGTTAAATAAAAAGAATGATATCCACAATACATTCACACACTAAGGTGGGGAGGGATTGGGAATGAGAGGAAGAAGCCAAAGCTTCTTGGATTTTTCTTTAATTTACTCTAAAGTTCCAAGGTAATAATAATAATGTTTTTTAAAAAATCACCATAGTTCTTGTGGCTCTAGTATGTGCTGATGGGTAAAACCCAAGGCTTCTGAGACTACTCAAGAAATTAGTGAGGAAGGGCACGGAAGGGCACACCATGGAAGAGAGAAATTACTAGACAGGAGTCAGCAATCCAAAGCAAACCCAATCTGAAGGAGACAATTAGAAGCTGGCACATGTCCCAAATCAATAAGCGGAGGTGGCTGTGGGCAGTGAGCATAATGGCTGGGTAATGAAAACTCAAACGCAGGTAGCTCAGTGCCGGGAGTGGAATGACTCTTCAGTGTCTCTTTGGCTGAGAAGAGGGTCATTTATCTGGAGGCTGAAAAAGACACATCTAAATAGGCTCTCAGAGCACAGCTAGTCCCTGATTTCACAGCCCACGTGAACAAATAGTACTAGCGTGGTTTTCCCAAATCCTGTGAGAAATAAAGTCTTTGCAGCTCGCCTTGTCAGTCCTGGAGTGCAGTCCCAACAGGAAAAATACTTCTTACAGAATATTCAGTGGATTAAAAGAGCTTTGCAACTGTATTTCCCATTAGCTCTAATGGAGGCTGTGCTAATAAATTCCCCAGCTCTGGGCTGAACAGGTTTAATTCAGTAATGTAGCTGTAATTGAGTGATGTCAACTCAATATAATTTGTAATGTTTTTCTAACAAATTATCTCATTTTTTTCTAAAAAAAAGGTATCTGTGATTCCATGTGATAAATTACTTTAAAAGGCTGACATACAGTGCTAATGATAAAGATCTTTAATTGACAGAAATGTTAATAGAAGCATCAGCTAAGAATGATCTTAGCTAATTCTTTATACACTATTAACCTTTTAAACATAACAAGCTTTAATTTACAACCAGCAAATGTTTGGAATTGGTGACACATGGTCCACATATATTTCTGTATTTCATCACTATGATTGTTCTACTGAAGAGGTTCTTTATAAACAGGAATTTAGTCATTCCTTTCTCTGCACAAATTCTCAAGTAAGATCTCATGTTGCCACCTCTGTGTCTATCACAAGGCTGCTCTTCTTGTCTGGACCTCCTTCTCCTTTTCCATGTACTTGTCAGTGACCTTTGTTTCTCATGTCCCAGTTAAAACTCTCTTTCTCCATGAAGTTGTCCAGACCTATGGTCAGAATTACTTTCTCTCTCACCCCATACTCCTATCACCATGTTACAATTCAGATCCCCTTGCACATGCTATTCTCATTGCTGCCCCTGGTTAAGGCCCATTCATCCTTGGAATGTCAGTTCAACATCTTCCCTGACTCAGGTTAGGGCACATTACACATGCATTTTCATTCTGCTAAATTCATTTCCTTTGTTTCATTAGTATCATCTTGTCTCTCTCTTCCCCTAGGATTAGGTTACAGCTGGGGTCTATCTTGGTTTTTTTTTTTTAAACCTAATAGCGAGCACATACAATATGATATCTGAAGAAAGAATAGATAAGAGAATGGATGAATGAACAAACATTATCTCTCTTTCTGTATCTCTCTCCATCAGTCTTCTCCACCAGATTGAGAACTCAAAGGCAACACACTCCTCATTGTAATGACCAAAATGTCTAACTAGGGTTTGGCACGTAAGAGAAGAGAACAGTTAATTAAATTGAATTTCTTCTATTGTAATGTTAGCCATCAGCTTGGCCATAGAGAATTTAGTCCCTAGAGGTTATCCTATTCCACACCATCTGCTATCAATTGACCTTCATCATGCTTCTACCTTATGCCAATCACTGCAGGATATTGTGAAGCAGAAGAGAATACTATTTAGAGCCAAGTATTCTACAGTTTCAGGGTGATTCCCATTTATGACTATATTTCTGCATTCATGCCAGATACTGGGGTAATTATAGAGGTTAATCAAACAGATGCTGTCCTTGAGAAGCTCAGAGTCTAGTAGAGGAGATAAAAATGAAGAAAAACTATCAGGAGGTAAAACCCATGAGTAACATAAAAGGGATCTCAATAAAGAATTTTGGTGTTCCAGTGAAGGACAGAGGGGCTGCAGACTTGAGTGGGTGTGGTTTTTAAAATTAGTGGTTTTTATTCAGGAGGAGATTGGAATTAGGAATGCAGCAAAAAAAAAAAAAAATGGAGGTGGAAAGCAAGGCCATTCATTCCTTGATTCAACAGATCTTTATCACCTTTTATATAAAGCACTGGGAATATAGTAGTAAACCTATGTCCATTCTCAATGGAGCTTAGATTCTAATGGTGGAGACAGATAAAAGCAAACAAGCAATGATGTCTGGTGATGATGAGTATTCTGAAGAAAATCAGGGCAGAGTAAAGGGCGAAGCCAATGGGAATGCTACCCTAGACGGGTATGAGGGGAGGCTTTCCCATGACAGTAACCTGAATGAGGTGAGAGAGGGAGCCATGAGAAACTCCATGGGGAGAGCATTCCCAACAAAAAGAAAAGCAATCCTATCCACAGAGGAGTACTGCCAACTTCTTTTTCAAATGGAGTCTTTGGGCATGTTCTTGGTCTGAATGTTCTTAACGAGATTCTTTTAAATGTTTGTTTGCATTTAGATAACACTTATTTAAAATGTTCCAGATGCACTATGCATCAGCTACATGGTGTCTAAAATATAAGCACCACCACAAAATCTGTGTTTAGGTTTGCATCTGTATTTGCATTTATAACTATGGTGATGTCTGGTAGTGCTATTTTAATTATGACAAGCCAAAGATAAAAGAGGTAGAATAATCATTTAAATAATGTCTTTGTGACTCAAGACCTAAGAGTAAGGGGGAGGATCCAAATAAATTGTCCCACCTAATAGCTACTGAGGGTGTTATAGAAAATCGAGTCATCACATAGTCCCAGCTAATACAGGCTTGACAAGCTGCGTAGAACCTTTGACATAACAGATATCCATGCTGATATTTCAGAAATGATTCTGTTTACATAAAATACATCATCCATTATGTTAAATTAATGTTGCTAATTTGAATTTGGTTTTGTGATTTTGATGTTTGGTTTCATATTTGTCTAAGAACTACATACATAGAAGCTTATATCTAGTTTTATATTTTATAAGTTTAGTAACTAATAAAAAAATTAAGTCAATATTGGGACTTCATAAGAATTTTCCCTTTAAATGATACCTACACATTACTCAGGTGTGGCCACAAAAAATAATAGTTGCAGAAACAGTCTGTTTTCCAGAACTACCATCAAGTAATAGCTCTTGGTAATTTCCAATGAACCACACAGTAAGTATAAGAAAGAAAGGAGGGGACTATTTTGATAGAAAAAAATATCACAGATCAGATATACCTAACAACTGTAACTTCTCTGTATACAAAGGCCATAATTTATGTAACATATAAGTCAAACCTTCTTCAGAACTTCTAGCCTATTGGACCCTTAACAGTGGAAAGGTATAAAGGGGAAAGAGAGAGGATAGAGAAGCTATAATTAAAGGTTCACTGCACTCCCATGGCAGATTAATCACAGAGCCAGATGAAGAGACAAGAATCACTAAAAATGCAAAATAAATCCAGCAAACAGATTTCACCTGCAAGAAAAAGTAGTTCTCACCACACAAGGCTTTTCTATGCCAAGAAAAGTGAATGAGAGCCAAGATAACTATCTGAAATGCTCAAGCAGTTGATGGAGAAGGATTCTTGGGTCATAGGACCTTATACATATAGTACGTAAGAATGGCATCTGGCATCAAACTTACTGGAGTTCAAGAATCACCTCCAACAGTGAGTAATTAGCTCTGGGACCTGAGCCAGTTCTTTAATATCACATTAAAAAGAAAGATAAAATAATACCTATATTATAAGTTTGTTGAAAAGGTTCAATGAGATAATCCATGTAGACCATTTAGATCACTGCCTGTAATGTAGTAAGTGCTCCATCCATAATTGTGAGCCATGATTTTTAAGATGCTACAACTGTATCATAATATAAGCACAAATCTCCACAGATGACCAAACAGACTGTTTTACTCAACTTACAGCCCTGGAACAATATCTGCATATTTTATACACTCCATGACAGTTCTAGATGATTAATCATTCACAGGTAAATACATTAAAGATTACCCTTAAAATAACATCGTTCTCATTCACTCATTCATATAACCCAACAACCTAAACTTGTCGTTGGGTAGGAACTATTATTATCCCTATTTTCCAGATAAACAAACAAGGTCCATAACAGAGGATGGACTTGCTCAGGGACATACAGCTCATAAATGATGCAGCCAGAATTTGAGCCCAGTTCTAGGTCCAGAAACCTACCTTCTGAATCACCACACAAGAGAAACACTGGAAACTGCAGGTCTCACACACATATTTGTTTATTCCTCTAGCTTCTCCAACTTCTAAGCGTAGACAACTAGGGTGCTTCATTTCCCTAAATCACAACTTAGTGTTATGCTGTTAGCTAATACAGAGTTGATTTAAAAAATAAAACCATCTGAACAGTTACAGTAACTTTTAAACCTAATTTGAAAATACTGTCCAACATTTTACATAATGTCCCATCAACCACACTAACTCAATTAATCCACACCTGAATTTAGCTCCCCCTCAAAAAAAGGGTGCTTTGCTTTTGTCAGATAATAAAAGCCATTTATTTCATTTATTCCCCAGAAAACACTGAGAAAAACTGAATATTCACAAACAAAATAAAATCAGTTAATTTGGGGTGCCTTATTACACCTTTCCTGTGCTTTTTAAAAGAGAGTCTATGTCATTGTGTATCCTTTTCTCAAATTACCCTAGCCAAGTAATATTTTCATTTGTAAATACATTCTCTTTAAAGTACGAGGAAACAGATATTTGTTCCTTAAATATTTCAAGGAACCTCTGCGTCTCCCAAGCCTGCTTCAAATGAAACAGCTGACAATTGTCCCTTTGAAGCATCAAGACATGACCATCAGGGAACTGAGGGCAGTGAGCAACTATGCAGTTCAGCACTTTAGCTGGACAGGCTGCTGCTCAACCTCTTAATGAACTACAGTGGAGATAGTCAATCAGAAGCCAAATTTGTAGCTCAGGAAAAAAAGCCAGCAGCAGAGGGAAAGCTCCATTTAGCTGGAGCTGTTTCCTAGCAGTACCTTGCTGCTACAGTCCAGCCTTGTCATCTGTGTGTACTCCTCATTAGGAGCCACATTATGGAACATCATATCTTCTCCAGCTGCAAGCAAAGGCAGCATCCTGAAATTGCCCTGTACCCTGGATGTGTGACTAATGACTAGATTTCCTGCTTCTTGCTTGATGCCTGGCCTTTGGAATTACACAAACCTGTTGTGAAAGACACACCACAGTCATGGGCGTATGGAGACAGATTAAGCTCCAGATGGAAGATTGTCAATGTCAATTGGTCACTGTTCTTACAGCCTGCTGGTTTTTCAACTAAGTAACACAGAGAATGATTTCAGCACTCAGTTCCTTAGCTCAATTAAGTCTTAAGATTGGAATTCAAGTTATCATGGCTTCCTAAGCATTATCTACCAAATGCTTATTTTTAACCTGCTGCTGCCTACTCATTTATGGTGACTTCTTTTGAAAGCATTCATCCTTGAGTATGTCTTTCAATTTCCAAATAATTGTTTCACTATTCTGCAGAATGTTCCAGCCCTTCAAAGAACTATACATTATTGTTGTATCAGCTGTCCCACAAAGAGATAAAATCTGGATCAAATACAGGACTTGTCGTTGGGGGAGAAAAGATAAGGTGAAGAATTAGAATAGCGAAAATAAGAGAGACCAACCATTGAAGTTTATGAGACATTTAGGAGGTTATGAACATCTATTTTTTCCCCTCCTTCTTCGATTCTCTGGATCTGCCAGTTTCAGCTGGTTTGTTTCATGTTCCCATTGTGATATGTTTAAATCAAGGCTGTTGACTTTGCTCTGTGGTTACAGGTAAGGGCCTCTGTGTTTCCAGGACTTATCTATCCAGTTACTTTTCGCCTCTGATAGCTTCAATTTAAAACAACACATATATGTTATTCCATATTGAGGATGATGAAGGTTTTGTCACCCCAAAATGTGCCTTTTGGGGTACTGACTGATTTTAAGCTGGCTAGCTATTAAAAACCAAAGACTCAAGCAAGAAAGAACATTTGACCCTCCCCTTTTACCCGTCTAAAAATATTCAGATAGAAAAACCCACTTAAAGGAAGGGAGCATCACCTTTAGCATCATTATAAACTAAATGTGTGAGACAGGGAGAAATCTAACAAAGTCTGTTTCCTTCTGTTTCCCATTGTTCTTGGATGGCCCAGCAAGAATTTGTTTTCCACCTATTTGCTCTTTCTCATCTACCTGTGAATTGCCTGCTTTCCCTTTGATATCTCAGACCGTGCTTCCCTCTCCTTTGTCCAGAATGGAATATAAGCCTCAACTGCCCAATGCGTCTGGGGTCTCATATTCTCATGGCACCTCTGCAGGTACACCCATAATAGATTTTGGACATTTTTCTCATGTTTATATGTCTCATGTTAGTTTGATTATTAGCACAGCTAGAAGAATTTAGAAAGGTTTTACCCTTGCTATGTTAAAGGCATTTCATCGCATTTCATAAATTCTTAACACTAGATTCCAGGTGTCCCTGGTAACTTTTATTTCAGATATTTCTGCATTTTTTGGTATAAACCTGCAATAATAATAATGTTTTTCTAAATTATGTACATATAGCAATTTGTTTAATATTTACAACAACTTTATAGGGATCATTATTATCCTCTTTAACAGATGAACCAAGGCCTAGAGAAATCCATGGACTTGCTTGAGGACATTCAGCTCTACATTGAAACTGCCAAGATTCCAGTCCTGGAAGCCCAGTTCTAGAACCTGTGTTCTTAGCCTCCATGCAACACTGCTCCTCTGAAGGAGCATCACAACTCCCTAGGTTTTCATTCCAAATGCTCAAATGTAAATACTAATTATAAATATAGTACACATTATTGCAAAACATATAAAACTACATAAATTAAAAATTAAACTTCGCCTTCTCTCTTTCCACTCATCCCCCTATTCTCATATCCTTACAATTTCATTCCTGAGGGAGCCAGTATTAACAACTTGGCATATATCTGTGTTTTTGACTAAAGATATACATTTTTACACACTTCCATATAATATATACTATTCTGCCTCATGTTTGGCATCTTTTTATGTCAATTCATGAAAATCCACTCCATGCTTTTTAATGGCTACAGAGTAATTTCAATATATAGACACATAATACTGTATTTAACAAGTCCTGCTTGATAGGTATTTAATTTACTTTCAGTTTCTCACTACTACTAACAATGCTGCAGTAAACTTCTTCATATAATTGGTCAAGTATATTTACAGAGTATGTTAGAATTTCAAATAATTTCAAGGTCAAAAATTTTAAACAATTGTTTATAGTTCCTAACTCCCTGTTTCAAAGTTTATTATATTTATTTATACTTATAACAGGGTCCATGTGCTTATATCCCCACATTTTTGCCTACAGAGATTATTATAGCAACCAAATAATTTTTTATTTAATTATAAAAAATGAAATTATAATGAGGTCCCTAGGACCTGCTTAACCAGGCTGGAGAATGTAATAAAGTGACTATTATCTCAAGACATCCTGCCTGCCTCTCCCAAATAACTTTTCTAATCTGACCTCATTTATATGGCGACCTCTAAATCTTTCCAGATTGAGTTACAGATGAATGAATCTCATTAAACATAGACTGAAATCCAACAATAAAATAAAAATATATTTTGGTGTGGAAAAATGACTCTCCGAGGTCATTAGAGGTGTCCAGAATTGTCTCCCATGACTCCAGGCATAAACTAAAATATCCACTATTTTTGACAATATAAATGCAACATGTGCCCCCAGTCTGAATAGAAATGAGCAAATATTGAGTACATAATTATGTTTCTGGAAACTGTGTAAGTGACCTAGAGGCATGAATTAGGTAGATCTGATTCTATCTTGAAATCAGTAGAAAATAAATATTATTCTAGGTGTTATTGCACCTCAAGCATGGCCACTCAAAGGACTCTCTTCTAGCTCCAAAGAATATACATAGTTGTCATTCATCAGCTCCACTCACTGATGACCCTATGTTTTACATTCCAAAATGTCAACTCAAAGAACTGATATAATAAATACAAACTAATAGAGACACATCATCTTCATCACCATCTTCAAAATTAGCATTATGTGAACCAAGAATTGGGCTAACTCTCTAATCTACAACATGAGGTAAATAACATTATTATCCAGTTTTACAGATGTGAATATGAGGTCACAAGATAATAAACAATATTGCCATGGCTCAAACCACTTCTGTATTAAGTCAAAAGCCATGCTCTTGACCATTACACTATATTCCCTTCCATGGGCATAAAATAAAGAAACATATACCAGAAGAGCAAAAGAATTCCAAACATAAGAAAGATGAAGAAGATTGGTGGTGATTGGTGTATTGGAGCATGATGCAACAGTCTGATTGTAAGTCTGTTTCAAAATGTCTTCATGTAACCAAAAATGCATGTAGTGTAAGGTTCATAGGCACAAATGTCTATGGGGTTCAGGAAGGTAACATGCATGAGCAAAGAAGGCCAATTATATGACCAAGGAAGTGGTACATGTACCTCATCTGAAGAGGGCAATGTTTCCAGATCACTGAATTTATTTCAGAGAAGTAAAAAATACAATTCACAATGCCAAATGTTCCTACTTCTAAATTTTAATTAAAAAAAAAAATTTTAAGGGTGAGTTTGCAACCTATGACCTCCATATATAAGCAACAACATGGAAGGAGTCTTAGCAACACCATGAGATGCTTTCCTACCAGCCATCTGTCCTTCATCCTTGCTTACATAACTGATTTTTCTCAGGAATCTGGAAGATGGTCATTTACTCAGGGAAGAGATGCCCTCCTCCCAATTCCAAGAGGCTAAATCATATTTGGCCTAAGCCAGTGAAGGTAATTGAATTATCCTTTGCCAGCAACTAGTCAGGGAGGGGTACACATGTGACACAATCTGGCTAAATAAAAATTTTAAAAGGTAACTGCTAAGAGACTTTAAGGCTGTTTTTGTCCCCATGCCTCCCATCTTGTGTTGATGCTAATCTGGAACACCATGGTATTAAAAGCTCTGGCAGCCTTCTTGTGAGCATGAGGCAATCATCCTGAGGATAAAGGCCAACATACCACTGATGATGTAATGAAAGCAGAGAAGGAGTATGGGTCCTGTTGAGCAGCTAAAACCAAGTTTCTTATTCAAAAAACAGTAGATATCCTTGTATTTTAGGATGCCATTAGTTGGGTTTTCAGCTACTTGGTACTGAATACATTCTAATGAAGGATGTCTCAACCTCACTTCAGAGTTCTAGCCCTTTGTTTACAATATCTCTAATGCAGAAAAACTTCAGTAACATCAAGTTTATATAGTTAGAGTCTGCTGTTAGATTTGAGATAAGGCTCCGCCACTTGAAAACACCCACACACTGCTTCGAAAATTTAAATTATGCTGTTAGCTTTTCAAGATGGATGAAATACTTTACAGCATCATATAGCAAGGACTTAACTGCTCTCATAGTTGCCAGGCAACTGCATAAATGCTGCCTAGAAACAAAATTCACAACCCTTGACTCCCCAAAGGAGGGTCTTTCTCCATAACTGATATGCATGTGCCCAAGTCTGACACTTTCTATCCAGCAAAGGTCATGGTGTACATCTGAGCTATCCAACAATCCTAAGTTCATTATACTGCCAACTTATATCATTCTTGATCACATCATAAATTGTGGTTCCTGTATGCAAAGCCAAACGACATAATGAAGACTGTCCTGGGCATAATTCCCTGTCCTTTGGCCTGTCTCATTATATAGACTGATTGGGTACCATCCAGGCAAAGGAAAAGAACATGTGAAGGTTTTTATCAGCCTGAAGAATCACTGTCAGGTGAACAGTTTTGTAAACATCTTCCAACATCCAAAGAAAGTTTGAGTCTTCATAGTGAGTGATATGATTAACTTTAATAATGTCTCAAGAGGCTTCTAACTTTGAGTCATTTAAAAAAATACATGCACACACTGGCTAAGATGTGCTCACCATTCTATCAGTAAGAAAATTTCAAAATGCAAGTATAGATGACGTTCCACATTTACATTTCATAATGCTCTGAATGTATTGTATTTACAAGTGAATTTCTGAATATTTTAAATTAAAAAACTCACAGTATGTAAAAATCAAGAGAGACTCTGAGATCAAGCAGTCCAATCCAAGCAAATGTAAGATGCACAGCTCCTTAGGTGTCAACATAGAATCTAAGTTTCTTGACTCCTGGATTAATGTTCTTTTCCAAAATAACGTGTCTGTCCCTCACGCAATCCTTAATCATTGTGGTGATGAAGGTCAAACACAAATGAATTTCAACCTTATAAAAAAACAAAATCTCCATTTAGCCATTAGTTGCTATGTTAGTCACAATTAGGTTAAGCTGCTTGTGAGCCACCCCTTCACCTCTCCACTTCTAAAATTAACAGTGGCTTAAACATAGAAGCTTTTATTCTCTCATTTAACAAGTTTAAAGAACAGCAATCCAAAGTTGGTATGGCAGTTCTAAAACTTCATTAACGACCCAGATGCCTTCTAAATTCCCGAGTCTCCACTCCTAGAGGATGGCTTTCCTTAACACAGTTAAATATTATACATGAGCCACACATGTGCATCCCAGTCAGCAGCAAGGAAGACACTTTGATATCCTGTCTCTTTAAGAATTCTCCTACTTTAGGTTCACCAGAAAGCAGAGCCTGAGACAAGGACCAAGGGTAAAGGTTCAGACAGCTTGTTTGAAAGATGAAATGAAAGAAAGGGAGAAGTAATAACTAAAAAGGAAGGGGGAACAGCAATAAAGCATGAGTTACCAAACTGGTTTTATCTATGGGCAACTGAGATTACATCTTTGGCTTCTGGGGACCATATGAAGAACTGTGTAGAATGTATCTCACAACTATCCATCTAACTGACAGAGGCTAGCACAGTTATCCACCAACTTCTCCAGGTCCACCAGAGATCAAACTAATAGAGCATGGATCAGGTGGACAAAAACAGGTGAACAAAAACACGAAAACAAAAACTATTAATCACATGGTTAGCATGGCCCAAGTTCTTAGGTATACAAAGTCACTCTTATCACACAGGATATTTCAAGGACTCAGGGGTTGTCTCCCAGAATGGATCATAGCTAGTCTTTTTTTTTTTTTTTTTTGGAATGTGCAATTTTGACACCCCAAGCCTGAATTAACTCTTGATTATACAACCTATTTAGTACAAACTTAATACATGGCCAAACCCACCTAAAATGGAAGTAGGAAATGCAGTCTTTGTTTTGGGCAATCATGTGTCTACTTAATATTTGGGAATTTGGTTAATGTACAACAGTGGTTCTCAAATTTTAGCATATCCAGACCACATGGAGACCTTGTTAAACTCCACTGTAAGCACCCTACCAATTCTACCCCTCCAGTTTCTGATTCAGTAGGTCCGGGGTAAGGACTGAAATTTGGCATTTCAAGTTCTCAGGTACGTTAGTTTTCTGTTGCTACAAGAACAAATTATCAGAAACTTAAAGCTTAATACAACACAAATTCATTACCTTATTGTTCTATAGTCAAAATCCTGACACAGGTCTCTCAGGCTAAGATCAAGGTGTAGGCAGGCTCCAGGGGAAGCTCTGTTTCCTTGGTCATTCAGGTTGTCAGCAGAATTCAGTTCTGAGGTCCTTGTTTCCTTACTGGCTGTGAGCTGATATCCATTCTCAACTTCTCCCACATTTCTTGGCATGTGGATCCCATCTTCCATCATAAAGTCAGAAATGAGAGTCTTGGTTCTTTTAGTGCTTTGAACCTCTCCTGCCTCTCCTATCATCAAATCTTTCCAACTGTGGCCTAGAAAGGTTCTCAGATTTTAAGAGTTTATGTGGTTAAATTGGACCCACCCAGATAATCCAGGAAGATTTCCCCACTCATCTCATTACTCATAATCTAAATTACATATGCAAATTCCCTTTGGCCACATGAGATAAAATATTCATGGGTTCTGGACATTAGGGTGTAGACACCTTTGGGGGAAGCCATAACTCTACTGACCATACCAGTTCATTCTAATGCTGCTAATTCCAGGAGCACACTTTGAGAATCACCACTACAGAAAAAGGGAGACCCATCAGTCTCTTCTGCAGCAGTGGTCTTTTTGATATTGTCTGAAAACATCAATAAGAGCTTGTAATAAACAGATTTACTGCAATTTTATCTTTTCACTAGGTTCCATGCCTGCTCGAAAAGTATCGAGAAAAAGAGTACAAAGGAGAACCCAAGAAGAGAAAAAAAAAAAAGAAACAAAAACCACCCCCAGATTAGATAATCAGCTCTGTGTACAATCCAGCAATTTCTCAGAATGTATTTGGTGAAATTCTAAATTGAGAAAGCAAGTGAGCCAAACTTAGATCAAAAATAATAAAGAATTTTACTAAAATTTAACATGTTTCTTTATAACGAAACTACTCATGGCTCTCAGAATACCAGTGTATGCTGTGAACCTCAATGAAGGAGATAGTTTTTCAAAACTATCTGGCCATGGACTATTTTCTTCACAGCACATATCATGGAATTGGGCTCCTCAGAAAATGCAGTAGCAAAGTTTGCTCTGGGGTGAAAGGTGGTAACAATGAATCTTCACTTTCTAAGCTGATGCCTCTCAACTTCAGATGCATGAAATACTCCAAAATATTGCATACTAAATCATCTGAGCTTTAAAAAAACACACACACTTATGTGTAAATTACACATGCCAGAGATTCTGATATGAATGGTCTGGGGCATGGCATGAACCAGTGATTGTTTTCCACATTCCCCAGGTGATTCTAATAGGCATCCATGAAGGACCACCACTATGGTGATGACCCTGTTCTCCTGACTCCTTTAGAGTGTACAGTTACTAAGCTCATTGAGAAAACCTAGAATTGGTCTGTATATTTTAATTCCTGCCCAACCAAAGTAAGGGAGTGATTTTGAGGATTAAAAGAGAAAGCCTAGAGTAGCAGAAAGTAACAAAACAACTCCACATTCAACAATATCATTCTTTTCTATCATCATTGCCAGCCCAGATGACTTTATTCTCATAGTATCGCCAAAATTTAGCACAATGCCCCACACATGGTAGATGTTCAGTAATTCATGTTGTTAGTGTTGAAGTATGAACAAAGTCCCCTTCAAAATGTGTATCCTGAAATAATTGAGCTTCAATCAAACCTAAGTGTATGCTACTCTAAACAGATAAGAGGATCACAGAAGTGAGATGAGGAACTGGCATTTTGATTGGCATGGTACCAGGCACACGGATCTTAACTGATAAATATTTGATGTGCAAGTGAATGAATGAATTAATCAATTAATTAATTTTGGCATAAATAGGCAGACATAAGTAAATCAAAGCATGAAGTAACTAGGTGAAGGCCAGAGGGTAGAGCCCACAGCAGTGTGTGAAGTTAAGAGAGAAGGTATGTATTCAACATACTGTGTCTCTTCCTCCAGGTTTCTGTAGGTCACTGAAAACATTTGTCATGCCAGTGGTAATTACTCAAAGACCTCTGCTTAAATGGAAAGACTAGTTTGTGAGAAAGAATTGTACACAAAAACCTCCTGTTTCTTGCACTTTTTCTTTGCTAACAACTAGGTGTTGCCCAGCTATGTTCAATTGCCCCTTTCCATGACACCTTTTGAGAGCTTCTCCATTAGACCATGCAGATTAAACAGCACCATTTTTTTTGGTTATGTTGTAAGTCTATGGATACATGCATCCCCAACAACTGCCCAGTCCTAAGATGATGCAGCCTATCATCCAATGTTCTGTCATTTAATTCATGGTGCTGTTTATCTTGGCTGCAAAAGAATGAATTATGGCTATATTCAATAAGTCTCCTACCACCTTTCCTCCTCTCCATTATCATAAAAGGTAGAATTATTTATTTATGAACAAATAATTTACTGAATTTAACAATGCACTAGCACTTATGGAGGTTTTTATTTTAATTTTGTTAGAGATACAAAGTCAAAATTCACTTTAGAACAAGTTGTTCTGTTTTTTATCAATATCTAATAATATATGGGGTTCCATTTGGCCTTGTACAATGAACACAAGAAGCATGCATAATGGACCCTCCACAATCCCCTTGAGAAAATGACAAATGAGTATCATAAATAATTTACCTGTGGGATGTAAGGACTACATATAGAACTTTCAAAACTGTTCCAAAACAAAAAGTAAGGAAAAGAACAACAACAAAAAACTCCAAGTCAAAAGCCATCAGGAAAAAGCCAGAATCTCTCACAGACTGTTCTTAGGAAGACAGAGTGTATAACATTTCGGAATTGCAACCTGGCAATATGCATCAAATAGTCACAGCTTTAAAATGTTCATTTCTTGACCCATTATTTCAAGGACCAAAAGTAAAAGATATATCATATATTGTTGCTCATTTACAGTGTTACTTTCCACAAAGAGAAACTGAGAAAAATGTACAGGCCTACAAATAAGGGGCTTGTTGAATACATTTTGTTACCTACAAAATGGATCACTATACAGTCATTAAAAGTGATGTTCCTGAAGAATTACAGTTATAAAAAATGCACAAAAACATACATGCAACAAAGTTAAGTGGAACAACAAGATGTAAAATAGTCTATACAGCCAATATCCAATGTTTATAATGTATATTTGCATGTATATTTATATATTCGTACATTCCACTTAGAAAGTGAAAAATTCTTTCGACTGTATAGTGGTATATAAGTATGTGTGTGTGTGTGTGTGTGTGTGTGTGTGTGTGTAGATAGACAAAGATGAAATACTCCAAATGTTAATTGTGGTATTGGCTAGACAGTGGAATTCTAGGGGATGATTATTTTCTTCCTTATATTCTTCTATTTTCTAAATTGCCTCAATGCACATATTATTTTTATATTCCAAAATATTATATTATTACTGATTTGTAGACTATAGTTGCCATTCTCCCTAGGGTATTCCAATGATGGAATAGCACTCTGTTGTTAGATACTTCCCTCTTTGTTTAGTCTCTTCCAGGATCCGTGGAGCCAGAATTATCTGATTTCAAATCCCAGCTCTCTACATCTCTTTGACCTTGGGTAGGGTAATTCGCTTCTCTAGGTGTTCTGCACATCTGGTATACAGTTGTTGAGAGAAATAAATAAGAAGTGCTAAATGCCTATCCAATAGTCATTTGTCAATAGTCACTCCCCTTTCTATCAACAGGACTTAACTCTGATTTTGTTTAGTTATTGGTGGTCCACACCCCACACCCAGAGATAAAAGGCTGGGCCCTACTCAGCCCTAGGCTTGAAGTTTGGCTAGACTAGGACAATCATGGTAAATGTATTCTCCTTACAAACAGTTGTTTTAGGGCATGGTTTGAAATTCTAGCCATTTGACCAGGAGAGTGAATTGCTAAAGGGCTTCTGGGAAAGTTTTTTCATTCATAAGAAAACAAAGGACACATGAAAAGATGAATCTTGTCTATTTCTAGCCTGCAGACACTGCTACGTCAGGATATCTGGGAGCACCCTAGCTAACCCGGACCATAAGGGGATAATTCTATGAAGAAAAACAATACCTGACAGAGGACAGAAACCAAAGATGGAAAGAATCCTTGTTCTTGATAATGTTATTGCTGAATTATGGAAAGTCCTCATCTACATTTTTGTTTAAGTCAGTTAAACTGGGATTTCTAATATTTCCAACTGAAAGAATCCTAAGTGATACAGACACCAAAAGTGTCAAGACCAGGACAAAGGGCTGAGTTCAAAACACGTAAGCATGCCCTTCTTTCTTTCATCCTCCAACTATATATATACAATGTATAATATATATTTGTTTACAATTTGTACCCATAGTTTATAGAAAACATGCACACAGGACCTAATTTCTCCAATTTTAACAAAGGCCCTAATGATGGACCTTGAGAAATAAGTTTCTCAAGGAAAGACTTGTGCTGCAACAGATGATATCCTGCTAAAAAGAAATTCTAAGTCTTTTCAAATAATCTAGAATAACAAGACCTCTTCCAATCTCTCCCTCCCTGACGTCTTAAAACCAGCCATGCTTTGGTAAGAGGTTCCCTAAATAGATTCAGGAGGATTGAGTGTATGCTATTAGATCAAAAGCAAGCATTTGCTACTTGAATATACATGGGCATATTAAATGTAAGTCTTAATCAAGTAACGAAGACTGACAAGTTAGTTGGCCTATGAGGAGCTATAATAATAAAATATGCACTTTTCTAAAACTGACATTGATAAGAGTCAAGCAACTGGACAATTAATCAACTCAGTTCCATATCACAGATTGAACAACCTCCTTTTCCCAATATTTTTTTGCACCTGATCCTGGTGGGGAAGAATAACCCAGCCTGAGTGAGATATGCTTAGATATTTTCTATGTTAGTGAAAAATGAAATATTAATTGTTGAAAGCCTAGAACATTATCTGTGATTTGGGTCTAATCTCCAAAAAGTATTTAAAAATAAAAACTCAAAACACTCTACCAGTAGTGCAAAGAATTCATGAGTGTTCATGCTTGTGGGGGTTGGTTTACATGTTTTCTCCCCATCCCAGAATGTGACACTCAATAAGAAGGGCTAACAGTGTCCTGCTGACCCTGTTTCTATGTGTCATCTTGCTGCATTTCCAGTTAATGGCATGACTGTAATGACTAGTAATTTAAATAATGGAGGCTGAAGCAGAGGCAGCTATGAGGACACAATGCAGAAATTACCACAGTTTATCAACATCACTGGCACCCAGCTCTTCATTACCTCCTTGAATAGGGTCAGAGTAGTTAAGGTGGTGCTGTAAATACAAACTAAAACAAAGCAGCTTTTTATTCTTGATTTGTCATTGGGTATTTACAACAAACAAGTTGTCATTTCCCAGGCATGGGTTATTAGACGTGAGAATGTAATTGATATCAACCAACTTTCAGGCTTCAGTAACTTTTTCTGCGTGTCAGTTTAAATTTTTTTAAGCATCAGTAGTGCATGCCAAATGAAAAACAAGAGGAAGAACACACAAAACCCCTTAAGCCTTTAGTACTAAGTGAAAAACTAACCCATTTATCTTATAGAATCCTTCAGAGGTTTGCTATCAACTCAGAAGAGTACACCACAGAGTCTTCTCTTTTTGAAAGGGCATTCAAGTGATTTTTGGAAACGAGATAACTATAGCCATAATCTTGTTTTTGTTCAGAACTAGAACAGTATGAAAGAGTGTTTGAAAACATTAATTGTGCATCTACTGTATCATAGTAGTGGTTGAACACTGGTGACCCACAGGTCAAATCTTGTCTATCACTTTGTTTCATTTGGACCATACAGTAATGGTTGACTTGGTGTTTTAACATTTTAAAATTCTTTTCAACATATGTAAATTGAGAGATTTCACAAAAAAATACTGGAATCTCTGATCCCACAGGCCCTGAACCTCTGGAGCTGAAATGAGGCTGCTCCCGGTGAAGTAGGGGATGCACACAGCAGCTTGCCTCAATTGTACCACACCCTCTACTCTCCCTGCCACTGAGGCCAGATGTCAATTAGCTCCCTTCTTCTTAATTGTAGTGTTATTTTTCTTATAATAAAGGTTAAATACAAATATTTCGTATTGGTGTATCTCCATTGCAAGCGGGAAAACCAAAGATGGGTTAAGGGAATTGAAACGTGAAGAGAATGAAGAGACTACAACTCTTTACAGAAGTATTGAATTTCATATCTAACCTCCTTTGCTCAGTGTCAAAATCTCCCCAGCTGGCCTGCACAGGCATTTGAATGAGTGGCCCTTTGTGAAAAGCATCAGGTAGAACTTCTATAGGAGGGATGCCATATGTGGAAAAGCCAGACAAAAGCTGTCGAGCCAATGGGAAAAAGAAAAAGCAAGTACTCTGCCTATAAGAAAAACTGAGTAAATAATCATGGTATTGAGGACGAGAAGGGGCAAAGCAGGTCCAAGTATTCTACCAGAAACGTCTTAGCTCCTGGCCAATCTCCTTTCAGAGAATTGGTTAGGCTCTAAAGGAAGCTGCCATCTCTCTCTGAAATCACCTAGACATTCTTGGTGTGAGCAGTTGCATCAGGCTCTGATCTGGTCTGAAGCTGTGAACCCTCACTGCCCACTTGGTTCTACAATATCTCTCTCCTTCTGCAAGGGGTAGGGGAGCTGCTATAAGGGATTTTAATAAAAGGAATAAACACACATGTACACAGATACTCCAAAAATATTATTCAATAGCATCCATACCCATAGGGAAGTTCACTTGGAAATAGTTTTCTAGTAACCAAAAGAACTACTGTTAGGACCCAACAAATTTGAAATGGTGGCAAATTAGGAAGATCACTGCATAAAAACAAGCTGAAAAAATATATAATAAAACCCTTCAGAGAACAAAAAGAAGTGAATTAGAACACACAGTCATTTTCACTAAATCTCATAGTAAAGAACCCAAGGTAAATTTTTTAATATAACTGGAGAAAGTTATACAAAAAGTCAGGTAAGGAACAACTGTATATTAATTTCCTACTATGTGCCAAGCACTTTGTATACATTTTAACACATGTTGACAATAAATAATTTTTTTTTGTTCAGTCACTTATTAAATAAGTATTTGTTCACTGCCTTCTATGTGTTAGGTATTTCAAAGGATATAGAAATTTAAAGACATGGTATTTTTATTGCCATGTTTTGAGTCTAACAGGAAGAGAGACACTCTGATGAAAGTAATGGTTATAAAGATGAAAGCAATGACACAATGAGTTAAGAATAGTTGTCATTTATTGTGTGCTTACTATGTGCTAAGAATTATGCGGAGCACTTCACTTTATTTTCATTTAATCCCTTGTAAGTGTCCTGTGATCAAGGTACTAACACCTTCATTTTACAGAGAAGATAGATGATCCATAGAGAGACTAAGTAACTTGCCTAAAGTTATAGAGCTAACAAGTGGAAAATTTGAGATTTAGACACTGCCCGTTTTCCACACCAGATCAACAGATTATCTGCTACACTGACCCTATACCAGCCAAGGACAATGGAAGCAGAATGCAAGGCTCTTAAATGCTTTTTAATTTACAAAGCACTTTCCCACACAGAGAGTAAGGTTCCAGAATTAATCAGCCCCAAGAAGTAGTATTGGGAGAAAATATAAAAGGCTCTCAAAATGGCTTAGTCAAGGCATGAATGACAGAGTTACAAATGACTAGTAAATGAACTCAGGATGGACCAAACTTTCAGATCCAGAAGCAAAAGGAAAAGTGAGTTCCTCCCATGACATGTTTCTTAGGAGCTCTTTTAGGACCAAAATGGTTGTTGTTAGATAGCCCATGCATGCCTCAGTTTGTCAATCCTTAGGTTTCTAAGGACAAACATACTACAAAATTTGCACCCCATTTTCATGCCTAAAGTCCATTGAAAATAATATAATACATAAAAGATACATCACTAATTTAGTGGTTAATATATACTTGGCAGAATAACAGGTACCTTGTGGATATTGTTCCTAATCTCCATAACACCATGAGATAGAATACTACAGAAAAGAGAGGTCAAGTGATTTATCAAGGCCACAGAGGTAGAGGCATGATTTGAACTTGAAACAATGTGACTGTAAAATCAATACTTTCTCCCTTACAACAAAGAGTAAAGTAGCAGGCCAAATCTCTCTTCAAATATTCCCCATGCTTCTTTTGACTTCATTCATTCATTCAAAACCAATGTATTCTGCACATACAAGGAACACAGTACCTATCCTCATGCATCTGACAAGTAAATCAAGGAGACAGATGTATAAATACCTAACAACACAGATAAGACAAAGAAGGCTAAATGTATTTGTTTAAATGAACTCCATGAATGCAAGCACTCTGGTTTGTTGATTTTACTGTTACATACCTGGGACACAGTCTAGAACCAATACACATTTGTTAAATGGAAGAATAAACAAAGACAGCCACACTTAAGGTAGTACAAATTTAAGGCAAGATTAATTCTGACTGGATAAATCAAAAAAAGCTTCCTAGAGAGATGACACTGAATTGAACCCCCTAAAATGTATGAGTATAAGACAGGCGAGATATGAGGTAATAAGAGCTGGAGGTCAATGGCTCAGAGTGAACACAGGTACAGAACCACGGAACATTTGGGTAATGGAGCGCAAGCATGCCTAGAGCACAAAAAAGTTGAGAATGGGATTGAGGTCTAAAGTCAGAACAGTAATAAGGTACCACTTTGCACAGAGTTTATAAGCCCATAAGAAAGATGGGCAGTCACTCCAGGTGAAATGCAGTAATATGTCAACTTTTGGTAACAGTGGGTAGACACCTCTCCCACTTAAATCATTTAATGTTTTCCCACTGCCTTTTTACCAATCCTATCTGCTTAACCCAGTTTCCAAGACCTTATGAAACTCTCCAGCCTCACCTGTAACCATCACAATTCACCTGTAACCATCTGTAACCATCACAATTTGACCACCTGTAACCATCACAATTCGTCTTTTCTCTTTCCCCTCCTGGCCTTTGCAATGGGTTGTTCCTTTGGCCTAAAAGACTGTTTACCAGTCTCATCTCCCTTCAGCCAGCTAACTCCCATCACTCAGCTGAGAAGTCTCAATCTAGAAGTTACAAGCCTCTGGAAATCCTACCTTGATGACTCTAAATCTGCATTCTTTATATCCTACACTTAACCCAGTTAACAAGTTTTCTTACCTCTCCTCCATGACAGCCCCCTATGAGAGTAGGCACTATCTTTGTTAGATTCTCAGCACCTTGAAGAACAGCATGGCTTACAGCAGGTACTCAATAAATACCTTGGAGCTAATTGTTAGGTTGGTGAACTGAGTGATTGATGGGCTGATTGGTTATTGCTGAGAATATTGAGTCAAAGAGAGCCATAGGAGGTCACTGTTCTAGTTCAGAGGGCAACATCTCTTCCTAAAGGCCCAGAGCATTTATTAAAGTAGGCACTTTGCTACGTGTAGAGAGTGGAATCAGTTGTTGGTATAGGGAGACAGTAAGTCAGAGAAAAGCAGAGCCAGCAGGTAGCTGCTAGAGAGACCACAATTCCACAGAATGATGGGCCATTAGCATGCAACACTGGGTAATCTGATTTTCATGACAGACAGATTTATTATGACTTCTAAATATATAAATCCCAGGTTATGCTTTACAGCTAACCTAACAACTTGATATATGTGTCTGACATCCCATCTTAAAATCAGATTCCAGCTTCTAATTAATTTTTATTCACCCATCGCTATAACCAGAGAGGTAGAAAATCTCAGTGGGATAAACAATAGGCAGGGTATTAGTAGTTCCTATTTTGTGGTGCATTTTTCATCAAAACACTTTGTTTTGTTTTTCTTTCCTACAAAAAGGGTCAGTGCCCGGACTTCTCCCTATGACTGCTATGAGGCATGGATGGACAGTATTGCACAGGAAGCTGTAGTCACTGTTCTATTAAGTAATCAACCCCCCTCTTCTACTCCCACCCTCACCTTCTACCCCCACACTCCATACACAAATTAGAATGATGTCATTCTAGCCAGATCAAAGACTGATCACTGCTTAGGTGTTATCAGACACCTCATTTTCTCCAGTAAAATTTTTAAATAAGTCTTGAAGCTGAATAGCAAACTCCATGAACTAACTTTAAACCAATAATAATAACTGCTGAAAATACTATCGACAGTTTTTTTATATAATCTCGACAACATTCATAATTCACTCACACCCAGATCCATTGTTAAAGGTACAAAGTGGTACAATAGTAGCTGGAAAAGTTTTGTAATCCACTGACTTCCTTAAAACGAGCATTCAATAAGTGTGTATTTTTTAATATAATTTTTTAAACTTTTTCCTCCACCTCCTTTCCCTTAAATATGAAAATCAACATGGGTACAACAGACCAGGTGTGTGTGGGAGGGGAGGAAGCTAGTCACATTTGATTTTTAAAAATTTTAATATTCAGTTATCACTCTGTGCTAGGCACTGTCCTCAATACTTTAAATACATTAAATCTTTCCCAAAACTCTCTATGAGGTATCATAATTTTCCCTTGTGACATATGAGAAAACTAAAGCACATGGAAGTTTAAAAATTGCTTGCAGTCACAAAAGCTGGTAAGTAGTACAGCTGAGATTTCAATTGAGGCTGATAGCTGAGGCTCTATCACCTTGGTCTTTACCAATATACTACCTCCGGGACTTACAGGAGACCTTACTAAATAAATAATAGTATAAATAGCCAATGTGTTTTCCAAACCATAAATCCAAACTACACAATCAACCTAACATTGAAAACACTACAGTGTTTCTGATATTTTGTAAACCAAATTAAATAAATTTGGATGCCAACCTGTTTACCTACCACTGTAATATGGACTATCAGGAAGAATGCATTCAGCACAGAACTTTATCTGATGTGCATCATGAATTACAAACACGAACATTTTTTGGTTCATAATAAATAGCAAAAATGGGGAAAATATTTTTAAATCTGGGGGGGGACTCATTTTGTTACAGGTATATAGTTTCAAATTTTCCTGTGCCTCTCTAATTTATTTGATGGTACGAAACACGCACTGTTAAACACACACACACTCTCTCTCCCTTTCTATCTCTCTGTCTCTCTGTCTCTCTGTCTCAATCTCTCTCACTCTAATAAATTCACACACTCCACGTATACAGAATTTCTTGATACTCACTTTGTCTTCAGCTGAGCCCTGAAAACATTTTTTAAAATAATGGATTCACATAACAGCAAAAAGAAGTTTATGCATTTACCCTTCAGGCTACACAATACTGCATTTACATTAACAAAACTGAATATTCTCCATGAAAAATCAAATTTAAATATACAAAGTATTTTCATTTTTTCTCAAAAAAAGTTTTATTTGTGAGGTTGGAACATGTCCTATATACTAGTAAAAGTAATCATTCAGAATAAATAAAAATTTTAATTAAAATTATTTCTAAAACCTAAAAGTATTTTTTCTTGAATGAATTTATACTAAAGCAGAACTCAAACATTTGAAAGAACACATAGAGCATTCATATTACAACTAATCTATATATGGCTGATTTGTAAGTTTTAGAATCTTTTAATAAAACCATATTTTAACTCTAGCATTATTTTGTTAGGGCTTTTTCAAAACATTTAATTACAAAATAAGATCAATGATGTTCAAATGAAACCATACACAATTAATCAAATGCTTAGCATGAAGCCCTTCAATTTGTCATTCTGAGATCTGTTTTCTGGGCCCACTCCTGTTTAAAATAGCTTCTCCGGTAACATCACACTGTCCTTCCTCCCCTTTGCCCTCAGAATTATTAGAGCATAATGTAATTATTTGACAAGCCTTAGGAAAATATTATTGGAATGCATGGTAAAAATGAAGAGATAAAATGGAACTGGAAGAAAAGACCCAAGTTTTTAAAGAACGGAAAATTAATTACTGTTTTTAATAACAGTAGTAATAGCTTTTGTGCTAAGAAAAGAAAAATTGCCCAGAGACAAAATAGATGTTCAATATTACAGTGCACTAATGAGTACATTTACATATAATTTTCTAAAATTTATGTCCAAGTCTAACTGCAAGTAGAATTCAGTATCAATAAAAGTTTACAAAATCATTCATTTTTCCTCTAAGCATAGTGGATATTTAAGGTGCTTGCTTAGACTTAAGTATTTATCTTCTGGAGCCAACAAAGATTCCAGACAGCTTTGAAAGAGATGGATTAATGGGGCATTGCCCACCAATGGGCAAACATTCCCACTGTCACAGCAGGAGGAAAAACAATGAGAAAGGTTATTTGAATTCATAGGCAGGCCACTGAATGAAATCTGCTGAAATCAGGGGGAAAGCCAGCCTTGTGAACGGCCCACTGCAAAAGAGTAAAAGGCAAAGACAAACTTAGTATGACTCTGCAGCCTCTTCCTTTCGTGGTGGCCTGGAGAGAAATCTCTAACATAGCGCCATCTCCTTCGGCCCCTGAAAAGATTAAAAGAATACAGGTCTTAGCAACCCTGCTATCTTGCTCAAATTTCCTGAAGCATAATAAAATAGAGAGGCTGTCTCTAGGGTTCCACTTCCAGCTGTGCCCCATAAGATGGAAAAAACAAGAAGGGACATGTTAACTACTCACACCAACCTGTCCTGCTGCTGCCATTCTTCCAAATAATCCTAAGAGATTGGTAAACCCTTCTTTAAAGTGCTTTAAGAAGAAGGCATGTTCCTGACTGGACTAAGAGATTTAGGTGAATTCCTGGCTGAACGCAGAATGAGAAACAAAATGCTCTCTTGAGGTGCTTGGTCCTTGATGCATTATGTTCTACTGCCAGCCAAAAGCATCATCATACCCATAATTAAATGTTTAAATTCTGCTCTGATGGCCACATAAAATTTGGTCAATTCGGTGAGCCATTCAACCAGATGTTGAAAATAGGTAGTCAGCCTTACCTATATCCTTTCATTCCTCTTGTATTAGTTTGCTTGGACCGATGTAACAAAATGCCACAAAGTGGGTAGCTTAAAGGAAAGATGTGTACTGTCTCACAGTGAGAAATCCTAAATCAAGATGTCTGCAGGGCATGCTCCCTCTGAGACTCTGAGTAGAATCCTTCCATATCTCCTACTTTCTTCTGGTGGTGACAATCAATCCTTGCATTTCTTGGCTTACAACTGCCTCACTCCAACCTCCATCTTAATCATCACATTCTCTCTTTGTGTTTCTATGTCTCTTATTATAAGGACACCAATCATATTGTATTAAGGGCCCATCCTATTCCAGTATGACCTTATCTTAACTAATTACATGTGCAATGACCATATTCCCAAAATTTACATTGTGGGGAAATAGGGGTTAGGATTTCAAATATCTTTTGAGAGGGACACCATTCAACCTATAACATTCCTGTATTGAATCGATCACCAAGTCATGGCCAGACTACTCTCTAACTGCCTCTCAATTCTGTTCATTTCTTTCTCTCCCCACCACCATTCTGAATCCCACACCATTATCTCATCTGGATACTTATAAGAACTTCCTGAATCCCGCCCTCATTTTTGTACTATTTCAATCTATTCCCCAAAAATGCTATTTATGAAAACATAATGTATATACAAAAATATATATAAATTATAAAGAATTTTCACAAAGTGCACAAACCCATGTAACCAACACTCAAATCAAGAAAGAGAACATTACCAGCACCCCAGAAACACATGTCTTACACCCTCCCAGTTAATTATCCCTGCTCCGTCCCAAAGGTAACCATTATCCTGACCTCTAAAAAATATGAATTAGTTTTACATGGTTTGAACTTTATGTGATTGGTGTCATACAATACATACATTTTTGCGTCTAGCTTTTTCTTTTAGTAAGACTCATTCTTTACTTGTTGTTACAAGCAAAAATAATTGACTCGTTTTTGTTGCTTTGGAACATTTCATTGTATCAATCTACCATTTATTTATTCATTGTACTATTGATGACCAGTTTGAGTTCTACTTTCGGGGCTGTTAAAATAATGGATCTATGAACATTCTCACAGTTTTAAGCATATGTCTAGTAGACCAGCAAAGTCATAGGGAATATCAGTATTCATCTTCAATTGACATCACCAGTTTCCTAAAGTTATTATATTAATTTTCAACAGCACAGCTCTGTATGAGAATTCCAATTGCTTCAAATCCTTACCAACACTTGGCATTATCAGCCTTTTTTCATTTTAGCCATTTGATACGTGTGCAGTAATATCTCTTTCTCTTTATTTTATATTTCCAAAATGACTAATTGTGATAGGAACTTATTTATATGCTTATTAGACATACAGACATCCTCTTTCATGAAAAGGTAACTGAAACTTTAAGTCTTTCAATTTTGTTCTGATTCTTCTATCTTACCTATTCTTGGCCCTTTGCATCTCATATTTTGCTTGGAATTACACTGAATTTAGAGATCAATTTGAAAAGAACAGACCTCTTTACCATTCATTCCATGAATAGAGTAGGACCTTCCATTTATTTCAGTCATCTTTAATTTCTCTCAATAATATTCTATACCTTTCTCTGTAAAGGTCTAATACATCTTTTGTTAGATTTATTCTTACTTGTAATATTTTAAACTATTTTCAATGGTAACTCTTAAAAGAGTAAAAGGTAAATTTTATTAAGTTATAATTTACATACTATGAAATTTACCCATTTTAAGTGTACAATTTGATGAATTTCAGTAAATTATATAGTTGTACAAACATAATCACAATCCAGTTTTAGAATAATTCTTATCAACCCAAAACATAACCTTATATTCATTTGTAGTTAATCCTCACTGCCACACCAGGTGACAACTCATTTGTTTTTCGTCTCTATAGTTTTGCCTTTTCTAGAAATTTCATAAAAATTGAATCACAGAGCATAGAATCTTTTGACTCTATATTCTTTCAATAAGCATAATGTTTTTTAAGTATATCAGGTTGTTTCATGTATCAGTACTTCATTCATTTATATTTCTACATAGAATTCCTTTATATAAATATACCCATTTTTGTTCATCCTTTTGCCAGTTGATAGATATTTGAATTGCTTCTAGCTGGGGGTCAATATGAATAACATTGCTATGAATGTTCACACAGGGGTCTTTGTGAAGACATAGATTTTATTTCTCTCTGAGTTTTAACTTCAATACCTAGAATCAGAACTGCTGGACTTTATATGTTGAACTTTTTCAAAAACTGCCATTGTTTTCCAAAGTGGCTATACAATTTACTTTCTCACAAACAATATATAAAGGTTCCAATTTCTCCATAGCCTCATCAGTATTTCTTATTGTCTGTCCTTTTAATTTTAGCCATGCTAGTCAGTGTGAATTAATATCTCATTGTGGTGTTAATTCGACTAATGATGAACATCTTCTCATGTGCTTATTTGCCATTAATATATATGCTTCAGTTGGTTTCTTTATTACTGACTGTTAAGAGTTCTTTAAAAAACTGGATGTAAATGCTTTATCAGATATGATTTTCAAATATTTTATAGCATTGTGTAGTTTGTCTTTTCATTTTCTTAATATTATATTTCAAAGAACTCAAGTTTTTACTTTTATAATGTCAAATTTTATCTTTTTTTCTTTTAGGGATCTTAGTTTTGACATTTCAAAAACCTTCAACTTAGATCAAAATACTTTCTTCCAGGTTTTCATCTAGCTATCTTAAAATTTTAGAGCTTATATTTTGCTTTGTAATACATTTCAAGTTAATTTTATATATAATATAGTGTAATTTTTGGATACAGAAATCTAATTGTTCTACCTCATATTCTATAAAAATATAACTTGGTCACAGTTTAATACCCTCTTTATATTGCCGGATCCATTTTAAGTGGCATCTTTTTAAAATTTCATTTTGTAATTCTTTGTCGATGGTATATAGAAACATAATTCATTTTTATATTGACTTTGTATCCAGCAACTTTGCTACATTCAATTGTTAAATTTACATAATTATATCTTCTGCAAATAATATAATTTTATTGTTCCATTTTTAATCTTTATGTCACTTATTTCTTTTTCTAGCCTCACCGCATTCACCAAAACCTCCAGTATAACACTGAACAGTTTCCTTTTCTCATGCCTAAGTTGAATAAGGCTCTATTTTTCACTTAAGTATGTTTGCTATAGGGGTTTTTAATAGATATTTTTATTAAGAATGCTCATTTATATTCCTAGTTTGCTAAAAGTTTTTGCCAGGATTAGATGTTGGATTTTATCAAGTGTTTTCTATATATATATTAAGATGATCATATAATTGTTCTCCATTTTCTGTTATTACTTCATTTGATTTTTTAAAATTATCTAAACTCTCATTCATAACATATTACCTTTTTTACATACTACTTGGTCTTTTCTCACTTTATCTGGGAAATTTGCATCCCTAGGACTACCAAAATCTCTGCCTAACTTCCCTAACTCTTAACTGCTGCTTTCTACCAGGCTTTCCAGCCTCTCAGAGCTATAACATTTCCAAATCTGTAAATGCTTCAAAGAGAAAAAAAGTGAGAATTTTGAAGTGCCTTAATGCATTTCCTCTCTCCATTATTCTGGCCCCTGAAGTCCTGGCTGCCTTGATAACCCTTCAGTGCCTTCAAAAAAATATTGTTTATTTTGTATTTTCTAGTTGTCCTGTGGGAGTGTTGTTGGCTACTATACCATTACCCAAAACAGAAATCCACCTTTTCCAAAATCAACTAAATCACTTAATTTCTCTCATCTAAAGTTGCTAATTGCTAACCCACTGTACTTATAATAAAACCCATATTCCTTACTATAGCCTATAAGATCCTAAATGATCTAGCCTCAGACTTCTCTCTAATCATCTGTTATGACTCACTCCTTTGTTCACACCTCTCCAGCCTTGTGTATCTACTTTCAGTTCCTCTAATGTCACGAAGTTCATTCCCAAATTAGTACTTTCCTATTTGTTCTTCCTTTCCCTGGAACATCTTATCCCTCATCTTTGTATAGCTGTCTCACTTTTATCATCCTGACTCAATTTCAATATACATCTTTGTAAAGGCCTTCTCAGGACAATTTATCTAATCTGGTGCCCTGCCTGCCAGACCCCTATGCTCCTCAAACAATATACAAAAAGTACAAAGCTAACCCATTCTATTCCCATATTCAACATAAAGAAAACAATACAGGTATTCCAGTCAAGATGGCAGAGTATGTAAATGCTGTGCTCTCCTCCTCTCACGACCACATCAAAATTACAACTAAATTATAGAACAACCATTATTGATAACCACCTGAAGACTAGCAGAACAGAACTCCTATAAGTAAAGATGTGAAAGAAAAGCCATGTTGAGACTGGCAGGAGGGCCAGAGACATGAAACAGACTGGTCCTATACACAACTGTCTCATTTAAAAATGGGGAGGGATATATAGAGTGCAGAGGTGCCCACTAAACAGCGAAGGGTTCCAGACCCACACTGGGCTCCTTGGCCTGGAGCACTAGTGCCAGGAAGAGAAATGCCCACAACATCTGGCTATAAAAATCAGCAGGGATTCCATTTGGAGAAACAAAGGGCCACTATAGACACAGGCATTCCTTTTAAAGGGACCATCCATAAACTTACTCACTGATGAACTCACTTGTTCTGAACTCAATGTTGGGGCGCTGTCAGGGATATACAGGGAGGAAGTGAAGTGTCTGGCATCAGGGCAAGATCTGGAGGGCAAGATTTCTCTCAATCAGAAGTGCTTGCAGGTGCCATTGTTCCTTTGTTGAGCCCTTCCTCAACGCCACCTGCAGGCACAGGTGGGTGCCATATCTAAGTCTCTGTTTACTTGTTTAACACAGCTCACCCCACCCTGGAGATCCCCTGAGACCCTGCCTCACCCAACCTAACCACCAGCCTGTATCTCTTTTAGTGGCTATTCCTCACAAGCAGCCACCCTCAGCCCATGTTGCAGACGTTCCTAAAATTTCTCAAAGGTCTGCAAACCCCAAACAAGCTGCAATAAGCCCTGTACCTCTTGCTAAGCAGCTCCTAACAGTAGTGGAAGTCAGCCTCATTCATAGCATAGCCTCTCTCAATAACCTTCAAGTCCAGTACAGGGAGCTACCAACTGCAGATCACTTTATAGCTCCTACCAGGTGGTCCAGGCCAGACACAGTCTGGCATGGGTCTGTACCAGAACCCCTCCCAAGAGGCCCAGAATGAACACATCTGGTGACCAGTTTCAGACCACACCAGAGCACCACTCAAGTAGCTCTGCAAATAACACACCCAAAGGGTGGACTTGGCAGGCACCAGAGGCCCATTAATGTGAATTCTGTTCCATGGAGTCAGTGCATAAATAACAGCCCACCTACTGCAGTCACAGCCAGTTCCATTGGCCTGTCAGCCCAAGGGTCAATCCTACCCACTGATGTGCCAACAGCAATCAAGGTTCAACTATAAGGAAAGCACACACTATCTAGATAAGGGACATCCCCGGAGCGCCCAGCTCAAGTGACCATGGAGTCTGCACCACTGGGCCCTACAGAACACCTACTACATACGGCCACTGTGCCAAGACAGGGACATAGCAGATCTACCTAACACACACAAACAAACACAGGAAGGCAGCCAAAATAAGGAAACAAACAAAAAAAAATGCCCTCCAAATGACAGAACTGGAGGAAATTACAGAAAAAAAGAACTTAAAAAATGAAGGTAAGCAATCTACTAGATACAAAGTTTAAAATACTGGTTATAAGGATATAAATGAACTTGGGGGAAGAACAGATTAATTCAGTGAGAACTTATTCAAAGAGATAGAGACCATAAAAAAGAAACACTCAGAAATGAAGAATACAGTAACTTAAATAAAGACTACATTAGAAAAAGAAGTAGAAAAAATATTTCCTTTTGCAATTGCAACAAAAAGAATAAAATAACTAGGAATAAAGTTAACGAAACATGTGAAGGACCTATATAATGAAAACTATGAGACCCTCTTAAAAAAATTGAAGAAGATACAAAGAAATGGAAAGATATTCCATGTTCTTGGATTGGAAGAATAAACATAGTTAAAATTACCTTATTACCTAAAGCATTTTGCAAATATAATGCAATCTCCATCAAAATGCCATTGGCATTTTTTAAAGAAATAGAACAAAAATCATCAGATTTGTATGGAAGCACAAAAGACCCCAAATTACCAAAGCCACCCTGAGAAAAAAGAACAAGACTGGAGGCATCACTATACCTGACTTCAAATTATACTACAAAGAGACAATAATCGAAATGACATTGTATTGGCAGAAAAACAGACAAATGGACCAGTGGAACAGAATTGCGAGTTCACAAGTAGACCCATATTTATATGAGCAAATAATTTTTGACAAAAGAGCTAAAAACAGACAGTGAAGAAAGAAAAGCCTCTTCAATAAATGGTGCTGGGAAAGCTGGAGAGCCACCTGCAAAAGAATGAAACTAGACTATTGTCTATCACCACACACCAACATGAACTCATAATGGATTAAAAACCTGAATATAACACCTGAAACAATAAAATGCATAGAAGAAAACATAGGAATGAATCTCATGGACCTTGGACTTAAAGAGGATTTTATGAATTTGACCTCAAGAGCAAGGGAAGTAAAAGCAAAAATAAATGAATGGGCCTACATCAAACTAAAAAGCTTCTACTCAGCAAAAGAAACCATCAACAATGTAAAGAAACAACCATTCAAACAGGAAAATATATTTGCAAGCAACACCTCCGATGAGGGCCTAATATACAAAATATACAAAAAACTCATACAACTCAATAACAGCAATAACAAAAAGTAATCCAATTAAAAAAAGAGGACCTAAACAGACACTTCTCCCAAGAAGACATATAAATGACCAAACATATGAAAAGATGGTCAACATCATTAGCTATTTAGGAAATGCAAATCAAAACCACAATGAGATACCATCTCACACCTGTTAGAATGGCTGTTATCAACAGGATAAGTAATAACAAATGGTGGAGAGGATGCAGAGAAAAAGGAACCCTCACACATTGCTGGTGGGACTGAAATTTGGCACAGCCATTATAGAAAACAGTATGGAGTTTCCTCAAAAAACTAAGAATTGATCTACTATATGATCCAGCAATCCCTCTACTGGGTATTTATCCCAAAGACTTGAAAACATATATTTAAAAATATTTTTTCATGCCGACATTCATAGCAGCATTATTCATGGTGGCCAGGACATGGAAGCAACCTAAGTGTCCTATAATAGATGACTAGATAAAGAAGATATAGTACGTATATATGGTGAAATATTACTCAGCTATAAGATGATATAAAATACTGTCATTTGTTACAACATGGATGGACCTTGACATAATCATGCAAAGTAAAATTAACCAGCCAGAAAAAGTTCAAAACCACATGATATCACTTATATGTGGGATATAAACCTAAAAGCAACAAACAAACAGGATGAACAAACAAAGACTCATGGACATGGACAATAGACTAGTGGTTACCAGAGGGTAGTGGTGGAAGAGGGAAGTAGATGGAGTAAAAAGGGTCAAATATGTGCCAATAGAAATCTAACTTGGGTTGGTGAATAAACAACGCAAAATATGTATGTTGAATTGTATACTTGAAACTTACTGGATTTCATTAACTAATGTCAACATAATAATAAATAAGTAAATAAATAATCAATCTAATAACAAAAGAACACATTAGATGGAATCAAGAGTAGATTAGGTAAAGCAGAGAATCAAATCAGCATTTTGAAAAACAAGATGGCAGAAAACACCCAATAAGAACAGCAAAAAGAAAAAGATTTTAAAAAATAAGGATAGTTCAATGGACCTTTGGGACATCAAGCATACTAACATTCATATCATAGGAATACCAGAAGGAGAAGAGAGAGAACAAGAAATTGAAAACCTATTTAAAGAAATAATGATGGTAAACTTCCCTAACCTGGTGAAGGAAATAGACATACAAGCCCAGAGACCACAGAGACTACCAAACAAGATAAACCCAAAGAGGCCAACACCAAAACACATCATAATTAAAATGCAAAAGGTTAAAAACAAATAGAGAATCTAAAAAGCAGCAAGAGAAAAGCAGTTACCTACAAGAAAGCTGCCATAAGACTGATTCGTTGACAGTAGTTTTGCAGGGCAGAAGGGATTGGCACAAAATATTCTAAGTGAAATAAATCGGACAAAGAAAGGCAAATACCATATAATTGTACTTAACATGTGTGATCTATAAACAAAAGAACAGTCAAAATAAAAACAGACTTACAGATACAGAAAACAAATTGATGATTGGGAGAGGGATGGGAGCTGAGAGAAAAGGGTGAAGGAACTAAGAAGTACAAATTGGCAATTACGAAATAGTCATGGGGATGTAAAGTACATCACAGGGTATTCAGTCAACAATACTGTAATAATTATGTATGGTACCAAGTGAGTACTAGACTTATTGGGAAGGATCACTTCGTAAGTTATATAAATGTCTAACCACTAAGCTATACACCTGAAACTAACATAATATTGAATGTCAACTGTAACTAAAAAGAAAAAAAAGAAAACAATACACCAAGAATATAACATCTCTGGGTGGAACCACACCTCTATATTACAATGCAGAGTTTAAAAGTATCATTTTTCTTTGGAGTGTGACAAACCTGGATTCAAATCATTGCTACACTTCTTTCCAGATGTGTAACTTGGAGCAAGGTTCTCAGCTTCAGATTTCTTGACTATAAAATGGGGGTAATGGTAGTATCCCCTTGGTAGTATTATATTAATTATGCAATAAGTGTTATTACATATGCAAAGTACTTAGAACAGTGGTTGAACCATAGAAAGTTCTATATAAAGAAGAGCTATTATAATGACAATGATACTCATGATGATAACGATGATGAAAATAATAAGGCTCAATAGCTTCTGGTAAAATACTAAATCATTCGATCAAACACAGATACATACAAATACAATTAAATATTATAATTTCCACCAAATGGATGCAGCCTCTATCTCTCGCATTAACAGGTTTGGTAAAGACTTAGTTTCTTTGATTTCCATATTGTATAAGTTTGTTGGCAAGAAACAGACCAATCCTAGGAACTTGACTGAAAAGCAAGAGAAATTTATTGGAAAAATATGTTAGTATCTCATGATATTGAAAGAAGAAATGAATAACCAAGCTTTGTGAAGAACAGGAATCAAGGTAGCTCCAGAGAACTGGTAGGGAGCAGCTTAAAGGCTTCCCTTTAGAGCACCGATATTTGAGTAATGGAAATACCATCAATACTTACCTTTTGCTCTTAGTTCGGAATTCTAAATTCTGAAGAGAGAGAATATGTTTGGCATAAGCACGTCAGATGTCTACCCCTAAACAAGTCATCCGTTCCACGTTGCAGGGTCAGACATCATAGTCTCAGCTACCTGAAGCCCATCTCTGTGGATCAGGGAGCAGCTCCCAGAGAAGAGTTTTGTTTTGGAGCCAGAGAAGTCGCCCAAGAAATATTGCTACAATTATAGAGCCCTTATCTAAGATTACCATTCTCTAAAAGAAGCCAGTTTGTTCTACTCTTTGCCCATCCAGAACTGTAGTGTCCAAGTCATGCACCATTAGCTGCTTGGGAGGGAGTTAATTACAAATTAAATATAATTGAATTGTTGAATCTGCTTTCAAGTCCTCTAAATAAAATAACAACATGCTACCTTGTAGAGCCAATTTTGCAAATCAAAGCTAAGTCCTTGCTCTCTATGATGATGGAAAGCCTTTGTGAGATTTTTAAAGCATAGAGGCACACTTTAAAACATTTTTATAGTGCCAATCAACAAAATTTAGGAGAAGACATAATGGAAACTATGTTCCATAGGAGCCATTAAAGGAGGCTCGGAGAGTGTAAGATATTAACCAATGACAAGGAATTTTTCATATTATGAAGCTACCCAAAAAGAGAGTAAAATCCCTGATTTCAAAATTCATTTTTTCTCCTCTAACACAAATTGTTAGCCATTCAAAAGGGTGGGACTACAAAATACAATGAATGCATTCCAAAGCAAAAGAGAGCCTTATCCTGCTATACCTGCAAAAAAGATATTGAGGAAAATGCAAGTTGGGCTGGTCTGGAAAGGGCTGAAGTATATTGAAATTTTAGGCAAAGGTGAGGAGTCAGGCACTGGAGAATTTCAGCAACAGAAAAAGAAAAAAAAATCTGGGATAGGAATGGGGGATGATTCCCATGTATAATAAAATTGGCATCAGTGCATATGCCCCTCGCCTGCTAATGCTTCATTGTTTTCCATTAGTAATATTACTAGACCTATGGTTCTGACATTTTCTGATCTGGAACAAAAGTGCATTCAATACCTGAAAGGCTGACATAGGACTTTCAAAGGAGAGGTAGTACGGTGGGGAAGGTTCTTGGGTCAGACTCGTGGGTTCATTCCTCAATGATTCATAAGCTGTGTGACTTTTGGGGGTTATTTTATCTTTTGAGCCTCAGTTCCTTCATCTGAAATAAGGACAGCATTTTTATCAACACCTCCTTTAGATTGCTGTGAGTATAAAATAAGCCAACAACTGTAACTGACTTATCATGGTACTGCCACATAGTAAGCACTTAAGAATATTTATTAATGTTGTTGCTATTTCCCTTTTCTCATTCTTTAATATATATTTACTAGATTTATTGTTTCTAGAAATTTTCCTTTAATCCTCTAGAAAACTGCATTAAAAACAGCAGCCTGAATCACCAGGTTTTTATGTGACCAATCAGACATGAAAACAAAATAAAACTATCATTGATTACCCTCATCATTTTAAAGGAAAAAAGAGCATTTTAATTCCCTCAAATGAGTGGAAACATATAACCTCAGGATAAAAGACAGTTCACTGTGCTACAGACAGATGAAGGCATCACAGGTCTCATGGACTGGTGCCAGGGCACCACTATGCCTACAATCTAGGAGGCAGCCTAAAGCCAATTATAAGGCAAAAGTGTGGAACATGTCCTGTACATTCACACTCTCCTCTTTGGCTCATGCCATTTCTTCCATCAGGAATACCTTCCCTACATTTCTATATGTCCACAATGCTATTCTTTTTCTGAACCCCAGAATGAGAACCTCCCTGACAGCTAAATGATCCTCTCAGCTAGAAACACCCAGTGTTTCTTCCCAATTCTAGCATCAAGTCCATCATTGATTCTCTGATCACACTTTCCACTGTTTCCAAATGTTTCCACATTTGCAATTTGAAATGTGTATATCTTATCTATACATTGCACTTAAGGATTAAACACAGAAGATCCAGAACCAACACATTTCATCAGGCCTCGCAGTGCCTAATGGGGCTGTACACATAATATGCAATTGACACAGCCTGTAGAATGATTCTAAATATAAGATTTGTGACCTTGAGTCAGCAAAGTACTCCTAAAACAGTCTGGCTTAAACCCAGCAATGTGAAATGGATTCTGTAAGATTAGAGTGTGCATATTCAAAAGCACACTATCAGGCAACCCAACATCTAGTCATCTATTGATCAGCAGATAAATGGGTAAATAAAATGTGGTACATACATACAACAGAATATTATTCAGCCTTAGAAAGGAAATTCTGACACATGTCACAATTTAGATGAACTTTGAAGACATTATGCTAAATGAAGTAAGCCAGTCATTAAAAGATAAATTTTATGGAAATGGGAGGTGGTGAACATGGCACAGCAATGTGAATGCACTTAATTTTGAAGAACTATACACTTAAAAATGGTTTAAATGGTAAATTGTATTATGTATATTTTACCATGATAAAAAAATTAAATATAAATTAAAAATCTTTTTTAAAAGCACATAATCAGAAAAACATAGAAGAAATAGTTAAAGAAATAGAGATTGTTTAGAAAGAACTTAAGCTGAAGCAAGGAGATAAAGAAAAGAAACTATGACAGCAATTGTCAGTTCAAAGAGTCATTGTGTATAAAAGGCTCAGTATTGTTCGATTCAGCCCAAAATTATTCCCACATAACAAATGAGTAGAAGCTACAAGAGATAGATTTCAATTTGACACACAAAAAAAGAACTCTCAACAGTGATGTCCAAAGGTAGGACAGATTGTTTTTATAAATAATGAGCTCCTCTTCACTGGAAGTATTCAAGTATAAATGGAATATTTCCTTGGCAGAAATATTTAGAGAAGCAAGTATCAGATGAACACTGGACTAAATCTGTGGCTCCAAAAGCCAGTTAAACAGCTGACACCAATCCATGATGAAATTTTCATTCATTGGTGGAAAAATAACAATAATAAAAACAAAATTGTGAGGTTTTATAAAGCTAAATATTTTTAATCATTTTAATTCTAAGAGTATGCCTTCTACTCTTTTAGTATCAAAATGGCCAATCCCTTCTGAAAGAATAGTGAATGATAGTTTTTTCATTAATGTCATAGTTGGGGCAAAGCTAAAAGTTTACAAAGTAAAGTCAGCCCTTAATTTTAGTGGGGGAAGATTTTACTAGTCTCAAAGTCTGAGAATCACTTGAACAGGTAACTCATGTCCTTTTCAAAATTCCAAGAACACATGTTTACAGCCAAGGATTATTGCCAACTTGCTTTCATTATTCATTTTAACCATATTCCAACTGCATGTGCAAGGAGTAGAGCCCATCCCAGGAGAATTCCCAAAAGCTTCTTCTTTCATAGGGATAGCCTGAAATGATATAAAAATTGAGAGGACTCCCAGTCTTTCAGAGATTTCTGTTACATGAAAAAGAAGGAGAGCCTTGTTTTAGAGATGTTTATTCAAATTCACTACAGTGTCATTAGCCAAATTCCAAGTGCCACTGGCCTCCCAAGGGATGGGTACATTTTACTGTGTTGGTATGCTCAGGATGGAAAGTGTATGTGTGGTTATGTGTTTGAGCGTGTGTGTGTGTATGTATGTATGTATATACAGATCTAAGATAGGGGGAATATAAATGAATGGATATAGGTACCAACAATCACAAGTGGGAAAGGATGACATATATTTAGAATTATATCTAAGAACTATTTAATGATACTCTTGGTATCTACTACCACCAACAATGATTTGTCATGGGTATTTCTTCTTTATTGATCACTAATTCTTAAACCAATAGAAAACAATGTGAAGGCACCAAGTTATTTTATTGCCAGAAACTAAAAGAGTATAGATGCATTGATGATGTCATTCCATACTAAACCCCCAGAGCTTTTTGCTTCTGCTATTTATGCTTTATCCTTCAATATCTCCATTTGGATCCTACTAAAAACACTTCTCTGTCACTCACAATCTGTCAAGATGGCATTATCTTCTGTGGTTTAAGAACAGAAATTCCATTTAATTTGGTGGTTGATAAAAACATTTCATTCACACCTCTTAACTAACAATAATTATTCTACTTTACCATATAAAGGCAAGAAAGACGTACTTACATTTTGCAGCCTATATTGCATCATGAATACACAGAAGAGAATTGAACCCCTCTTGAGATTAAAAAATAATGTATTAAGTCAAAAAGTAGACCTAATATGAATGTAAGTGGACCTTATACGAACGTATGCTTTCTGTACATTCTCTCTACACTTCAATCAGAGCAGTGGTTAGGAGTCTGGGCTCTTAAATCACACCTGGATTCAAATCTTGGCTTTGCTATGTACTAACCTTAGGCAAGACATAGAACCTTTATAAGTTTCAGATTTTCATCTACAGAATGGAGGCATGTATCAAATCTATCTCATAAGATTAAATTAGATAGGCAATAAATGTTAGCTACCATCACTACTAATAGTACTATTACTACTACTGCTACTATTAGTACTACTACTACCACTACTACCACCCTCCTCCTCATCATCATCATCAAATCAATGTATAGTTAAGATTCTTTGGTAATAAGTAATACAATTTGTCCTGTCTAACTTCAGCAAAATAGAAAAGAAATTTAGTCTATGTGTACAGATTAACTTTTAGAATTCAAAAACAATGTTAGAAGCAATAGGAATCATGACCCCAGTAACTTATGAGCAGTTAGTTCTTTGGGCTACCATCATCAGGAAGAATCAGCTTCAACCATCTTCCATCCTGGGATCAATGTACTGTATTCAAGATTCAGAATCCCTGAAGAGTGAGCCAGGGAAACCTGCCTTGGTCTCAATACGCCTTTGCCAGGCAAGGGCAAGTTGTCTGACTCTCAGCTCTCATATACTGCATATGGTGAAGGAGGCTATTCTCCAAGAGAAAAATCTACATGTTATAATCCAAAGAAAAAGCACAGACAGTAAACAGGTACAAATAACAAACACTCACCTTATCCCAAGAACTTACTACATCAAGCTCAGTTAAGGCTGTACCTCTTCTGTCCTGTTTTTATCAGCCTCTTTTAACATGTTATTTTAAAATGTTATTAATTTTTAAAGTTGTTATTAAAACTCATTTTGAGAAAAATAATAAGGCCTCGGAGCTCTAAAAACAATATGTTCTTCTTTTTAAAAATATACTGCTTGTCAAAAAAATTATTGAAAACTTTCCTATTAGAATTTCCAGGAAATTCATTGCTTCTATGGTCAAGTTATCTAGCAATGATTTGTGCTGTTAAGAAGCACATAAGGTATCCAGAAAAAAATATTGTCTGAAGAAGACTTAGAGAAGTAGTTGTTCTCTTTAAAAAAATTATTTTATTTTTTATGTTCAATAAAATGTAATTTATGCTGAGAAATTAAGCTAAAAAACAAGATTTTATTTTGATAACTTTTTTGGATATCTTGGTAAGAAAAGGTTAACAATAAAAGCAATGGTGTAAAAATAATAATAAATAATAATAAATTATATGACCCACAATTCCATTAAAATTTTCTAGCTTACCAGCTGAACAAATCCCAAATGATGAAAATACACAGTCTGATTAATTTGAAGCCCCAAACAACTAAGTACTTTAGTGAAAACATTTCTCCTAAAGCCCAGGGCTCTGGAGGCTGAGACAAATCCTAGCTCCACCCCTAGCAGCTGTGTGACTCTGGGCAAGTTACTAACCGTGGAAATATCCAGGCCTGGCCTCACCCATAAACTGAAGTCAATGAGGTGATGAAATGTTTTGAGGACTCATTGAGAAGCTACATGGAAGGTGCCTGACACTTTACCAGGCACACTGTAACCACTCAATGATAAATATTAATATTTATAAGTATGGGGGGAGGATGGTAAGGGAAAGAGAAAAATAAATCTCAACAGGAAGTGATTTTGCTCCCCCAAAGGACATTTGGCAATGTATGGAGACATCTGTGGTTGTCACAACTTTGGGAAAGGATTGTGGGGCATGTCTGGCATCCAATTCATAGAGTCCAGGGATACAGCTGAAAGGGAGCAGAATAAACCACCCCCAAAATATGCCTCTTTGGCATAAGAATTATTTTAGGTTGATTATTTTTAAGAAACAGTAGACATAAAAAAGCTCTGAAAACTGAGTACAATTTCCATTTTTGTAAGAAACATTTATATTTATAAGGAAATTCTCCGTTTGTAAGGGTGTTTCTTTCTCTGTACCAAAAAGAGAAGGGTGATTCTAAAACTCTAAAAACTCTTATCAATGCAAGAGGCAAGTACTTAAATCTGCAAAATGACCTTACCCCTGTTAACTGTGATTTTCCCGGTCACCTTCCATAACTGCCCTCACTCTTTCCCCACAACATCTTCCTTTGTCTTTAGTGGAAGATGGGATTTAAGGAAAAGGATTAGGCCATTTCAGAGAGTTATTCAGTTTTCCTGGGCCTCTCCCATGTATGCAGGAGTATACATGTTATTAAGCTTCTATGTGTGTTTCTCCTGTTAATCTATCTTTTATTACAGAGGTGTTTCAGACAAGAACCTAGAAGGGTAAAGGGAAAATTATTTTTCTTCCTCTATACAGCTAAACATTCTGCTGCTATACACAGGACAGGCCTCCACAACAGAATTAGAGACAGAATGTCGTTAATGCCAAGACTGAGAAATGAGGGAGAGGGAGAGGGGGAG